>NMRA01000039.1:431236-633532 GCA_002633005.1 Phoronis australis | reverse complement strand
GGCACCATTCTACCATAAGTACACCTCGTTTACTCAATGTTGTGGTGATTTTGTGGCACCATTCTACCATAAGTACACCTCGTTTACTCAATGTTGTGGTGATTTTGTGGCACCATTCTACCATAAGTACACCTCGTTTACTCAATGTTGTGGTGATTTTGTGGCACCATTCTACCATAAATACACCTCGTTTACTCAATGTTGTGGTGATTTTGTGAATGAAAGGACTGAGGGTATCCGAAGCTCTTCTGTACCTGGCGTGAGATTCGATTTGATTGAAAGCCCTTTAACCTTTGACCTCGGATAAGTGGTAAACAAGTATCCATGGAGTTGTGTGGTTCCAAGGTGGTTCTGTTAAATCTTTTTTTCTTGCTACGCTGTATATATTTTGCATCTGAAGTTCCCCGAGAATGAAGATAAGGTATTTTACTAGACACCTGTGAAATATTGTAAAAATGACCATTTTTGTGAATAATGTTGGAGATAACCTTAACAGAGGGTTTGTGGTCTTGGTTGAGGAAATAATGGTTTTATTACCCTCAATCAGGAATTTTGAATAACCTGAGCCCAGACCCTACCAACTGTATTTTATTTAAACTATCTTTTGTTACCCCTCACCCTACCTTCACTCTGATATGGATAAGAATGTCGTCAGTAAAACTGTATTCTCCCCAGTGTGGTGTGCTAATTTTTGTTGCATAAATATTTCATTTTTATAGTATTGTTTTCAAGACACCTATTTTCAGGATTGCAACTTGATTGTTTTGAGTTGTGCACATATTTTACGGACAGTTGGGGTTATAAACTTACACCCAGTTATCTTTACTGATGTTGAACAGGTAAAGGCGATCTGTTCGGCACTGACCTGGACTCTGACCAGCCTGTTAAGTCGGACTGTGAGGTCAAGTCTCTGACCTACTGCGACATCCAGTGCGTCGACATCAAGGGACTGCTGGAGGTGCTCAGCTTCTATCCAGATTTTGCTGAGAAGTTCCTGCACGACATTCAACATGATCTCACTTACAACCTGCGGGAAGGTTACTTAAACGAGGTAATGAATCTACATTGACAACCGCACTGTCCATTCTCAGACCGCCCTTGGTGAAGTATTAGGGGATTTGTCACGCCACACTGAGGATTCCTCAGAGTGGTGAGGCTACTTTAAGTGGGTCAGTTTTAGGCCACAGCTTCATTAGAAAAGAAACGAGAATACTTTCGTTGGTGCAACAAAAATTATGCAGATTTCGTTGTGAGAACCATTTCATCCACTCGGGACGATCATAATTTACGAGCAAACCGCTAGTCTGTTCAGGGTCAATATGCGGTTTCACCCGCGTACACATTAACCACAGGTGGGATTATGAAAGATTTGCCTTCCAAATCTAAGTGTTAGGTCTCACTTTTTGGCTCTTTTGACAGGCTACTCAAATACCTGATAGTATTGTTTATAATCCTTGAGGTATCTGAGATTGCGTCTTGGCCATTTTACGGTATGATCCATGTTCAGTAAATGTACGTGTAGTTACAGACCAAAACATAGTCAGTGAGCCTAAGCAAAACCTAGCAAGAAAATGAAGCAGATTCTTTGACTTTCCCTCACAACACTCAGCATTATGCTAAGCGTCAAAATGTGTTTGCATACACTGAATGTAAATTCAACCATCAATGAAATAATTGCCGTTTCTTTTATAGTGAGTCATTTTTGTCCAGTGTACCCAAATTTATGTCCTGGTCCTCTTTCAAAGGGTACTGCACCCTTACGTCATCTGCTGCTAAGCACTAGTACTGCGTTGTACTACCAGGTGGCACTTCGAGTCACTGGTCCTGTGTGCATGCTTGGTTACTGTTGTTTTGTGTAAGTGTTTCCATTGATTAGAGGTTTGGTCACTTAAGTTGGTAGTGTAAGATTATTTTAAAACGGCAGATTTCACTGGTAATTGTAAATATTGTGAGAATTTAACAGAAATTAATGTCTTGTAATTCCACTAGCGTGTCTCTGAGAATGTTGCCTTCATTGTCCATGAATAACTATCATTAGAAAGTGATGCATTTGACTAGTTAAAATAGTTATTTCATTTGGAGCTGCTTAAGACACAGTATGGCTTTTTTTTAAGATTGACTTAAAAAAGAATTAAATGTAAGCTGTTTATTCACAACCTGATTTTGTTTGAATGAATTTATGTACTTGTGAGATGACTTGTAACTACTAGTAAGTGAAAATGGTGACTAACTGCTAGTTAAGTAGTGACTTTATTCTAGGTGTTATATAAAGCCTGCTGCACACTGCGCAACATAATTTGTATCGTCTCAACTCAGCTGATCTGGTGTGCAGTGGTTTATGACTCAATTAACATTGTAATGTCCTGTTGATATGTTTGAATACTTAAAGAGTTAAAGACTTGACACTTTCTGTTGTATCTGCCTTGAGCTGATGCAGTGTGTGCAGAGCCGGTGACAATCCAGTTCTGTTGGCAAAGAGTCGTGTCTTTTTGTGTGCAGCATGTTTTTCATGTTGCAATGTGTTGGCATTGCTGTTGATTGTGGTCGCTCATTGAAGGGTACATAAACTCACACATTCTGTCAAAAAACTTTGATTTAGGCCACTGACCAAATTGGCATCATCTTGTTCCTTTCTGAGATTTGAAAAGATTTCTAGTCTTGGAAAGAACTGAGTTTGTTTTTGTTGCACACTTGGGCTCGTGAAGTTTGCTCGTCCTGTCACGTTAGACCCAGCCACTGTAGTAGCATGATTGGCAGGGGTATTCCAACCTGTTTCATTGCACCTAATTTCTGTCCATACAATGTACAGGAACGTGATGACATCGCTTTTGAAGAGTAAATAAATAAAATACGCGTGAAAAAAGTTGCTTTCTACAGCACAGCGCGGTTTATGTCTTTTTTAAAGTGGCGTGGTTTCCACACGAAGCATTGTTTTTTAAAAAAAGTGACCATATGGTCTTAAAGCCTTCCTTGAATGAATTTTTGTTAGGTGTACTATACTATGCAGATAGTTCTAGGAATGCATTAGTAACACAAGACAATCGTGTTTAAAAGCACTCAAACTTTACCGCGTCAAATGATACACAAAGTAGCCTTTGCATCATGTTGCTTGACGTGAAGAAAATAACGAACTAAGAAGGGCTGATAATATGGTGGTTTTCATTGTTCGTCGGTATCCGCAGTAGAAGTATGTATCTGCTGCGGGGACTGAAGTATATTGAATATAAATCACCAATTTAAGCGATTACTGTTCATAGCTGTTTGAATTAACAGAGGATTCTCCCAGTGACATTATAGATAAACGTCGGCGATAAGCTTAATCGTTAATTATTGTGGTCAAAGTGATATTATCTTTAACATATTTTAGGAACTAAATTAACACAATTGTTTTACTGTTCAAGGTAGGCTTTAGTGCATAACAAACCATATTGATTTCATGGTTATGACTTCGTTGATTGGAGTTGCTGATTGTATATAACGGTCACACAAAAAATAATTAGCATATGTCAGGCATGTATAGAGTAGATCTTACGCGCTTGTGTACTAGTAGTATCTGTCTATTGACTCTACATTACTACTCAATTGGAATGATTGGAATTGAAAACTAGTGAATAATTAAAGTGCTGAAAGGTTTTCGCAATTTTAGCTTGGCGTTGTCTGTTACCCAAGCCTCTGACATGAACTAGACTTTGCAGCTAGCTAAGATAAATCTTCAGTATATATCGTCTGTTAATATTCCAATATCACTTCCATTTCATAGAGGTTCCGTCCAATAAAAGGAAGAAAAGTTGGTATATTTCCATAATTCTTTTCTTACCTTTGCTCTTCCCAATTGCATTACTGACTTGGTGATAGATCAACTGTATGGGGATGTGTTTCTATGCATGATTGGACGTTTGTCCTCAGCATGAGTGCTTGCGACTGCCTGGCATATGTGTTGGGTCAATTGGATTGCGCCTGTACTGCGCCAACCTTTCTGGTTTGCACCAGTGGTCTGTTTCATCAACAAACTGATCTGAAATAAGACAAGGGACTCATTTGACTAACAGAGGAAAGTATTAGTGTTTGCTTTGTTTCATCTGATACCCAAGCCATGTTGAAGTAAAACTCAAACAGTTTTTGATGCTTGAGCAGCTTAATCACTTTAAACTCCAATCTGACTTTGTGGACAGTTCTGAAAAAATGTCTGCTAAAAGAACAATTTGCGCATTATTGTGAAATGAGCCCCTAAATTTATCGCAGCATGATTTCTGAACAAATGGTGGAGCTGTTGCCCAATGCTACAAAATGTTTCCGAAAATCTCTTCGAAAGTACATAATTTTTTTTGTACAATGATTCTCAGAGTTTCCTATACTTTGAAAGAATATGAAGTTTTTATGCAAAACCAAATCCTAAGTTCAACTGACCAAACATTGGTGGCCCATGTTTTAACATTTAATTGTGGTTGTGGATTGCACTAACAGATGAATATGAACCTCTCTTAGTCTTCACTTAGTTGTGAACGCCACTGACTAATAGGCCTGTGTATGGTGAACTTACTTTTTTTTGCTCGTGGTTATGGTGGATTGGATCCTTGTTTTACTAATACATGATTTACTTCCTTGCACTGGTTCACTGTAGCCAACTTTTCCATGTCCTACGTCCTATAGGGTACCTAATGTCTTCCAAGCACAGGGGGTTTTCCAGTGAAAGTTAAGTGTTGGTGACACTCTGCTAATGTTGATCATTTTTCTTGAATTAATATGGAAGATTTCATCTGCTCCAAATTTTCCTCAATTTGAGACGCTGCTGTCATTTTTCAAGTGCATTCATTTGTTGGACGATTGTCGGCTTGTAAATATGTGGCGAGGTCTCAGATAACATGGTGATGTGTACACAAGATGACGGAAAATTACTTAAGTGTCACATAAGCTCACCACGTCAGTTGAAAATATGGATCGACTGTACCTTACTGTTTTCTGGGTGTTCTGCTGTCAGCAACCATCACATGAAATGAAAGATTGAAAGTTAGCCTCCAAAACACATGGCATTAATGCATAGATTAGCATGATAAATCTTTCACGCAAATGGTTCTTGAGACACTCACAATCCGTTCATGCTAAAGTTAAATCTCACCGCTGAAATATGCATGTTTAGTATTAGGTTCTTTGTAATATCAATGGATATTTACGACATGACAGTCATCCCACAAATTAATGCATTTAAAAAATGACTGCATGGTAGATGAAATTCCTCAAATTAAATGAACTGAATGAATGAAGATGATAATCCATGACTTCTCAGGTTCAGTTTCAGTAGTAAATGTGATTAGAGGACACTTGCCCTTTTAGAGGGTGGACTCGAAAAAAGGGACCTATTTGTAGAAAGCTTCCATGAAAGTCATACTTCAATGAAGTTTTTTTTCGCGATGACCACCCTTTTGTAGGGGTCAATTTGTACATTACCCTTTCTTATCGACTCGTGGACCACTGTCTTTTAACAAATTAAACCTGAAGCACTACACATAGAGAAGCCATGTTGTCAAAAATATGCATATTTTGCCACCAAAGATTTTGAAACATATATTTAAAATCCATACCTAGAATAAGAAACCTTTCAAACTTCCAAAATGAGCCCTTGTAGCAAATTATGACCTCGTGTTTCCTTTCGTTGGGATTTTTTTGGGAAAAGACCTTTGTAGGGAGACTGGCCGTAAAAAAGTCACCCTTCATGGCGGCCCATAGAGTAGACCTCTTCTGTGGGAGTATCCTCCCTCCGGTGCAATTAGATTTAAATATGGCATGTGCACTGACACAAAAACAGCTAGTAAGTTGATCTTGATTTCTGCTGTATTATTGTATAATTGTATTATTGTATAATTGTATTATTGTATTATTGTATAATTGTATTATTGTATAATTGTATTATTGTATAATTGTATTATTCATCTTTAAATAGTCATTTAGTGCTCTTTCATTGTCAAAAGNAACAGCTGTGAGCGCTCACTGTGCGATCCAGTATGGCGACTTTGAAGCAGATTGTGTTGAACGTCTTAGCCGATGAGCTTAACACTAACAGTCCTTCCTATGGCGTACTGAGCGATAAATATGATTAATCTTTGCCAATAATTATTAATATCGGCAGCCCCAAGACAACAACCGTGAAGGCTTTGGCCCGACAAGAATCGAAAATTACGTCGAGGAAACTGTACCTCGCTACAGCGACCCGCAATTTAAGTCGCAGTTTCGGATGAGTTGGTCAACTTTTGAGGTTAGTTTTCATGTAGCAGAACCATAATGGGTTCATATGTTGCAGACGTTAAGCCTTCGCAGGACGCCATCTTGGAAATCTAAGCGAACATGCTCTCGAGGTTGTTCGCGAGCGCTAACGTGAACACAGCTGTTCAGGACGAGGGCGCTCAAATCGCTCACGGGCGCTCACTCTATTGAACACGCTTCTGGTGTAAACATACCTCAAAGAAACATCAAGTCTCCTGCAGGGCTAATGGTCAAAGTTGTAATTTGAGGAAATCAAGTTAGTGGGTCCAAATCTTCCTATTGAAGGAATCTGGCAACTGCATTTGGTCCAAGATGTTGGCATTATGTAATTAGAAATGCTAACTTGCTGTATTGAAGTACCAAAAGAAATAGTTTCATCCCAAAACATGAACAAAACGATAGCTTTCAAGTATGATGCTATCCAACGCAAGGCAATTTTCGCAACCTTGTGCTTTCAATATGGCGGAGTTGGCATTCCTTTTAATTTTCTGAAATTGCACCAGGGGTCAAGCGTAATTTCTTAACTTTTGCTGAAAGATTGGCTGCCATTGTTGACGACCTAATTATCGACTGTTTTACAGATGAAAAATGCATTTTGGGGATTATTTTTGGAAAGGATAGACTTCTAGAAGTAGTTAGCTTTGAACACAGCTATAAAATAAAAAATTCATTCTTTCTTTATATTCTTTATTACAAATCACCATTTCTCACCTCTGCCTGTCAGGCATTCAAGGACATCAAGGCTAGTGACTACCATTTGAATATGTTTGAAATACTCTGACAGTGACATAGCTATGACAGTAGAGTGTTGGGCTGCGATCACGGGAACTCCAGGTACAATTCCCTGCTGATTCTGATCTTGAAAAAATCATTTTTCTCATAGATAATGACCCTTTAATAGCCGTTCTCTTTCATTGACTTCTCTGGATTATCTGCCGAATCTTGTGTATAATTGTTTGCAGTAGCTAATCGTTTTCTGTCTCACTCTACAGCAGGACACAGAACTCAACGGAGGTTTGTCAACGATTCTTCCCGCCATCAGCGAGGACGATGAGGAAGATGAAGAGATGACGACGGAGCATTCACCGCTCACGGTCAGCGGCCAGAGCGAGATGACAGCCATGTCCGCTCGCACCCGGTCATTTGATTTTGGTCAAAGGTAAGTCAAGACTGATCAAGTTTGACGGGAAACGATTGTTTCATGGACTCTCGAGATGTTGAGTGAACTATAAATTAATTACTGATAGATGTTGCATTGATGATTCGGATGTTAACTATTCTACAGTTTTTTGTCAAGGAAGGACAATGGACCAGAGAGAGCGGTTTGAAAATCTTGAATTAGTAAATGTAATTTATGAGTATATGATTTATATTTTACTGTCATGTTCATTAGTCTTTAACTTTGGGTTTTCCTTTGAAGGGGAATTTCCTTCCTCCCTGCAACTTGAAATTAAAAAAAATCATGAGCTTGGTTGTGTATTTCTCGCAAAATGTCCCTTACTAAGATACCTATGGGCTTTTACTGTAAGGAAGTAATTCAGATCACCGGAATTTCAAATGGCCCAATTTAGGAAGGGTTGGGCAACCCCTTCTGTAGGCTACAAATAGTGTCTCTCAACTTATAATTCCTACACGGATTTTGTGACTTTAAACCTTGTAATACATGCTATAAACATTCCCACTAAATAAGATTGGTCCTAACCCCGCTTGTCAAGGTAAGCGGTGGGGTTTGGAAAATTGAGCTAGACCGTATTTATCCACCTTGGCTGAGTCGCGCTCGGCTCACGATCACATGGATGCTGCCAAGCTGCTCTATTCATTGAGTCACGAGCGAGGATAATTGGCTTCGCTCATGCGGATATGATCAGCTGATTACAATCTAGCTAGCAGACTGTACTTTTCATGGAGAGAGTTTTATGTAGTTTTTACTGTAATATTTGAGAAGAGGAGCGGAAACAAATATGAGTACAACTTTGAATTTTTCAAATCGGCCCAGGATAAGAGATTTTGCAACAGAGCAACACTTACGATTACTTTCATTCGGCGCGCACGAATACAAAAATATAGGACCCAAGTTATTTAGATTTTGGAACACATGCATTGCAATATTCAAAATACGTTTATTATGAATATTACAAGCTGTAAAACGACGTTGTTTAATTTCATTGTGCTCATTCATTGTCATCCCTCAAATCGGCAATTTCCGAGATGTGATCTGCGGCGTGCACATATGTACAAAACACGTGATTGTTATGTTCCTGAAGTACGAAAATTAAGAAACTTTAGCATGCGGTTATTATTGACAGGGACACGATAAAACGAATTTGGATTTTGACTATAGTCTTGATACAGCGAGCTGCCTAACCACTGTGTCAGTGTCTCCGTTAGACCCAGAAATTTCACACAGCCCGGGTAGTTCACCTCGTCCCTAACATGTAGATCGAGCCTTGGACTATGATACTCCACGGTAGAGCTAACGACCGTCGGCCTGTGCACACAAAATCTGTGAGTTAACCAGCACTCATCTTGCACGTTGCAGCCGTTTAAGTGAAAAACAATCTAGTGAACGCCATTTTCTTGCATAATCCTCCGCCTTTTATAACAAAAAAGTCTGTCGTCGATGACCCGTACACGCACGCTCACTCACTCTCATACGGAGACGAACTTCAAAACAAACGTCACGTGACAACAACATGTGTGTTCATCCAGAGATTTTTCTCGTGATGTGGGGTACGATGTAGCGCAGATTTGGACTTAATCACAATTAATCTGGACTCCACATGAACTTTAAAAATTGTAAAACATAAGTAAGATTTCAGGTAATTTGTTGAGTCGAAACTATATTTTTATTCAAGAGTTCAAGTTTTCCTATTGACGATCGCGATTCAGCGACGCATCAGTCGGCATGTTTTCGCCCTGTGATGAGCACGATTTTTAAAAAAATTATCGTAATTTAACAACGGAAGTTGATAGCAGTGCACCACAATTTTGTAGAAAGACTGTCATAGGCTGCAAATACGTCACTGATCGTAAATTTGATGAATCCTAGCTTCAGATTTTACCCGTTTGGGAAACCGGTTTCAACTGCCGTAGGCTACAATGAGCGTCCCCTCCCCGTGAAATGAATTTTTTTTTCTAAGTGTTTATTTGAGCCAATACAGTAAACAGCTTTCCACCAAGGCTAGGTGATGCTACAACATTATTCTTTCTTGCATTAGTAACTGGTCTTGGCTAATTATCATTTTATGGCCTGGTCATCCATTCAGCCAAAACTAGTTCCAGAGGTGGCTTATCAGCCAATTTTTCACGCATGCTGACTCACAATAGAAGCCTGATAAGAGTGAAGGTGGCTAAATGTGGTGTTCCTGCAGTTTCTTGTGGTAGTGGATGTGTTTGGGCTTTGTCAGTCCCTACAAGACCAAGCATAAGGTTTTTGAAAGTGCAAAGTCACAATTTACCGCCTTCAAACAGCGACCTCCAAGACTTATGGTAAAGTTTTTTACATTCAGAAAAGATGAATTATTGATTTGACAGATTTTCGAATTGTAAGCTAGCATTACGGAGTCAATAAATTGCAGTGCTGACTGCTGCTATGATAACGCCATTTCAAATTTTGTTTTGTTATTTGTTTTTGACGTTGCAACCACTGTATCAAAGTTTAAGCCCCGTCTCCTTCACAAACGTCAACATTACCACTGCACCTCCCCACCTGTCACCGAACTCTGAAATTTTTTCTGACGTATTTCTTTTTATAAAATGTAAACCACTAGATGTCAGTGCAAACCTGCATTAAGGCATCGTAGTAACCCACCATCATGTTATTGTACAAAAGTCATGTGCGCATTTACTGACTTTCAATACACGTCATTTGTGTGGACTGTAGAGCCCTCACTCTGAGCATGCTGATGCGCAGGTTGCGGTTGCATTGATGTAATCAACTGACATCGATTATTCACCATTATAAACGATCTTCGTATGATCCCAAAACATAGCTTTTCTAAAATGTTGCCTATTTTGTTCGCTCTTCCATTCTATGTATCTGACTAAAAATCGGCGTGGTTGCTTTAATAAGTTTAATGACATCCCAGATTTATAGCTGATCTTAACTTTGCGTGGTATTGACAGACTTCAGTTGGTGATTTACATTGTGACTGAGAACGGGAGAAATTAATTACCCGAAGATAGTGACCCCCCTGTCGTACTTTAAGTAAGATACTGCTGAATAATTATATGGATGAAAAGGCTTCATCGCAAATTGCACCGTGCACATCAGTGTCCTCTGTGTTGTTGCTTTTGAGACCCTCCAGCTATGAAAACTGTTAGAGTCTGTTGTATCCCCTCAACCTATAACCAGAGTACTTTAAAATCCTCCAATATGGCCGACACGGGACATTTTATTTCTTCATTTTTCATGAGAGAAATGTTGTATCTTTTTTGAAGTTTATATGCTTTTCCATGTTTTAAAGCTACCAGAAAATGTTATGCTAAAGTTATTGACAGTCATAACAATATCAGAAAACCTTGAAAAATGAGAAAACAGGCATTTCATTTGAAATTGTTGAATTTGTTGTTCTCTGGATCTGATTATTTAGTTTTTTATTTAGTTTCTTTAGCGATTCAAAAAGGTCGAACTTAATGCTTGCCAACACGACCTTGTAAATAGCGCAAGTGTGGCTTCATATTCCATGAAGTGGCGTGTGCATTGAACTGAAATAACCGTTAATGTTCATCATTCTAGCCAATCATAACCAAGATGCATGTCAAAATCTGTGATATATGTCATGTCCTCCAGTCTGCCTGAAGCTCTCGGACAAACTCTAATAACACACCAAAAGTACTGCTTAGGGCAACTCTAGCTTGGACATTGTAGTAGTAGAAACATTAGATGTAGTGGATGTGCTTTTAGTACCTTGGACTTATAGTCATGGAAAATTGGCATATAACATTCAAAACAAAACACTTTGAAAAACATCGACATCCTTGAAATGTAACCGTCATACTTAAGTCGTGACTGTGTACGTGCTTGTACAGGCACAATATTACTTGAATTGCAGTTGTATTGCAATTGGTGAGCAACACCTCCGGGAAGGTTCCAGAGTGTAAATCTATTTATTGTCTTACTAAAGCCAATGCAATCTGCTTGAGTATGTGTGCGGCACCTTTCTCTCCTCAAGCTGCCATAGCAACTAATCATAACTGTTTCTTTCCCCAATGCTTTCACACTTGCAGTAGAACCTCTCCTCATCGTAGTCGACCCTATCGATGTCCCCGCTGTCCTGACTATAATCCTCTCAGGTAGCTGTCTAGATCTGTACGCACTGCCTGTCACCTGTACCACAGTTCTTATGCTGTGAACCGTGAAAGTTGGGAGCCAGAGTAGCTTCACTGGGAATGACACTAGACTCCGGCTAGTTTGACAAATGAGACGTGTCTTTGGCGGTATGTTGGAACGCTCGCAGCACGTAGTATGGGGGATTATGGCGACACCATCAGAACCGTGAGAACATGAAAGGTGTGGGAAGCACAACCTTTGTGGTTCGGAGGACTAGGTCTGTGGTTCAGGTGACAAGTTGTTCATACAGCCTGTGTCTAGTTGCGTTTACTTCGTTTGCACGCCATTTGTGTCTGTGCTCGTCTTTCCCTTGCTTTCTCTTCAAAATTTTGGAGTCTAGAATCTGTTAATAATTTGATTTTTTTTATCTTATACACTTTAAAGGTATGCCAATTGACATATCCTTTTTTCTGCATTCTTCAAACTAGAATTTATCAAACTCATTCGAGTTAACAACTGTGTTCGCCTTAAAGTCTGCCATCTTGTTATTTTCCAATTTGTCACTCAACGCCTATGCTTGGTAATTTATATAGGTCCACCTTTAATATTTACCACGGAGGATTTAGTTCTTTATTTAAAGCACCATGTCTTCATACATCCTCTCTTCATCTACTCTAACGCACACTGACTTTGCTTCGACAAGCAGTACCAACTTTATTGACATTCAGCATGATTTTCGTTCATTAGGCTTGCATTGAAAATGGCTTCTATGAGCCCAGCGATCTCACCGGTAATATAAAATTGTTAGTTTGCATTAACAGCCATCCCATTTTATCAAAACGTTGCTTTCAAGTATTCATGCTCAGGTAACGCCACTTTTGGTGCCCCCCTCCCCCCAATTTTTGAGAATAAGTCAGTTTGTATGCCTTGGGCATTTACCTGGAGGAATACGGTAACGTGATTTATATGCCATCACTGAGGTGCACACGTTCAACTGATTGCTCAGAACTAGGAACACAAATTCAACAAAACAGTTTGTATTCTATACAAACACTGAAGAATTTCTACTAGATGGCGCTATATATGTCTGTTCTCCACTTGCCTGTTTCTGTGTGGTTCATTGGTGTATTTTTTCAAGTATTAAATTCTGTTTACATATTTTCGTTCTCATTTTATCTAAACTACTCGTTGGCACTTCAATAATATTTGGTGCTACTGTTTGTTTTTGTATGAGGAAAAGCAACCAGGACACTTTTGGTAAAAACACAGGTCTCTTGTTATCCTGGGGAGAAATTTTCCGCTCCTTAGATACTGTTCCCTTGGAAACGCGTTCATTATCAACTTGAATGTTAGATTGCTCAGTGTTAAATATAACCTGCTTTTCAGGATTCATAAGTCTCATTTCGTATTGGCGCTAGCAAAAAAGTAGCTCCCAAACTTGAAAAACGTGGGCATTTAGTATATTGGTCAGATGTCACAAGCTGTTTAGCTATATTTCTATACTACCGAGTCAGAAAAATAGTACAGTTTTTTCTGACAAGACGTCAATCATGCCATTTGCGTCACCTATACTGACCTAAATTCTGAAATCTGCGGAGAAAAACGGGATTACTTTGAAAAATAATCTCATGGTATACATGTGGAATGGAAGTTCGTGGTTGACTATGGTCTTGGTAAGCATCTGCTCCCAAATTGCCAACAAAATTATTTCTAATGATGCTTCAAAAACATGCTTTATGTCAGTTTGCATCTAATGTAATGTTCAAGTTTTTATTCCATGCTAAAGAGACAATTTGTTTGAACTCCGACTAGAAGACTGATAGATTACCTAACTAGTGCTTTGAAAATTCTCTCACCACCTTAATAGGCCAGCCAGTGAGCTCCTCCCCCAACCCCTTGTTTAGTCGCATTGATGCTTGGGGGAGTGGCTAACTCTGTCTCTGATAGTAATGACATAATAAGCTCAGCAGAAGGCCTGCACCATAGTTCTCCATTCATCTCCATCGAACAGTACATATGATATGAGTACCTGTGTCCCACTTGGCAACCTTTGGCTTTGTGAGGCTTCAAAAATGAGTAGTTTGTTGAAATTGATGCAAGTGGATGTTATGCTTTCCCCTTTCAGTCCTTTGTTTGGTTGTCACAGACTTTTAAATGAGTTGTGCTACAGACCAGAGCCACCTAACGTTTTTTAGCCCAATTTACCTGTGTTGCTTTTATGTAAAGTAATTATCAGACTGATTGAGCGGAGTTGTTATTTATTTTTTCTGGTTTTGAGACTTTGTTTTCATGGTTTGAGGTTAAGAAATGAAACTGAGTCTGCTGTATTCAACATTACTCCTATGTAAGCTAAAGTGCAAACTCCAAATTCTTTAAATTCTCCGTTTCAAATGCCCATGTTTAGTAATGCCCCTGTTCCTTAAATTTACACAGTATACATGTCTCTGTGAATGCCCATCTATAGCGTGTTCCCATGGCAATGACAGTCCATTTAAACTGCGGCTAACCACCAGTGCCCCCCTGTGGTAAATGTGAAGTTAAACTTGATAAGGAGTGGTCATGTGTGAACGTAATTGGCCTTTTCAAAGCCACCTTCACAGTCACATCCTTGTTCGACTTGATGCCCGTAATATTTAAGTTTCGCATTTTTAATGCATTTGATGTTAACTCTGCTGATACTTGATGTCCATCTCAACTTCACAATACCTCATGCCTTTCTGCATGTTCGTTTATTTGCATAATACTGTGTGCAACTTAATTGGCAAATGAATTTGAATCGCGATGTTTAAACTGGACTTTGTTTTCGTTTCTTGTGTACCATTTGTTTTTTTTTTCAACCATCAACTTTTCTGTTCTGTGGCCTTGACCTAATCTTAAGTTTGTGGTTTGGGTGCATGAGTGGGTTCAAATGTTGATTTGAACTGTGATTCGTAATAGGGGTTTGTGCATTCTTTAGGGATGCCCCAGAAGTGAACACGCAGCGTCGACGGAGCTTTGAAATGCCACGACGAGCCTCAGCAAAGCTCAGAAGTCGCGCTCCATTCATTGAAGGTGGACTGCGTAATATATTCACAGGAGTCCCCGGACCTCTATCCTCTCAGGGTAAAGTATTGTTGCGGTTTTTAGTTGTGTTGGGAGTGTAGGGGGAATGGTTTCGGGAATTTTCTCCCACCACAAGTTTGCTGCTCATTAAATTTGAAGGCAACCTTTTTTCATTTCATTTTTAGCAAAATTAAGGTTTGTTGATTATCCCAGACATATTTTTCACTTAATTACAGCTTTTCGTAATTTAATTAATTACTCGTCCTCTACTCCGTAAGTGACGTTTTGGGAGGTAAGAATTTTGCGCCAATTTGCTTCTGCTTTGAGTTTACTGTGAGAATCTGTACTACTTTAATTTGTTTTTGTGCTGTTCTTCTAAAACTGTCCTCACCTCTTCCCATCAATGAGTAATTCTACGACAAGCTAGGTTATTAGAAAACTCAATTACGTTGGATTTAGGGATTGTTTAGTTTGTAGTAAGTAAATAGCATGAGTTCGACGTCGACAATCTTTTTAGATTGCTCCTCCATTAGTGTGTATTTGGTGTATTTGGCAGACCACCGTGGTGAGTCGGACCTGCCATCACCCAGCAGTGACAAGTCCCCCTTCTCGGTATATTCTGTGACCAACTCTAGATGTTGTGAGATGGATGAGTCATTGGCAACTTGTTTTAAACAAGAGTTCTGAATGTTGTTGAATGTTGTCATAATCTGACTGCAGAAAATGCTTGCCACACACTCAGTAACCCTCCACTACTTTGTATGTTGCGTGGACGGGTAACGCTGTGTTCACAAGAACGAGCCAAGTAACGCGAAGTGTGTGTCATCCTTCGGAAAAAAAAAACAGTACAGGTGGTCTGATGTCATTTGCGGTGCATCAGACGTGCGCAGGCCTTCGGAAAGCGATGCAAAGGTACTTCCAAAGCAAGCGTGAGACGATAATGAGTACATCCCGGTACGCAGCAACAGTGTGGCATGTTGACTGACTAGTAAACAAAAGCAAACAACGACCGAACTTATCACAGCCGAGGTAGAACAATGACCGACTCGACAGTTCTCACAGTTAGACCATATGAAAAGAAGTTGGCGCGAAATTCTTGCCTCCCAAAATGTAACTTCTGGAGTAGAGGACAACTAATTACTTAAATTACAAAAAGCTGTAATTAAGTGAAAAATATGTCTGGGATAATCAACGAACCTTATTTTTGCTAAAAATGACATGAGAAAAGGTTGCTTTTGCCTTTAATTGCAAAGTTTGAAATCCAAATACAGCGAGCAAGTCAACATTGCTGACTTGAACAAATCCAATTTGAGTGTTGTCGCTGAAACAGTCTTTGCAACTTCTTAAAATCCATCCGTAATAAGTTTTTAAAGGTCAAGTGCTAAACGTACCTTGGTAATTCTTTGCCTTTTTTGATGAGTGAAATAATACTTTGCCCAAATTTCTTCACAAAAATAAAGATTATGAAAATGTTGGCTGTGTAGATGTCATGACACAACATTTGGTAGTTTCTATCACTTGCAGCAAGGTCATCAGTCTTAGAAAATTGGAAAAATGCCAATTTTGGCAATTATTTTTGTGGAAGTAAGCAACGAATTACCATAATATGTAGCCATTTAGTCACTGTAGTGTCACTTAACTTATTTTACACCTTTTTGTTTCATGCCATTTCCACAACATGATGGATGCACTTTTATGTTGGCTGTTTATGAATTTTAATTAAAATTTGATTCGCAGGAGCAAAGCTATCGTCGTCGGAGGAATCTTTGGCACTCTTGGAAATGAGGCAAGACCTTGATAAGACGAGGACCTCTGTAGAGCATCTGGACAAGCAAGTGACCTCACTGTCTAAAGAGGTTGTCTCACTAAGCAGAGACTTGCGCACACTGCTGAATCTTGTGCAGGTGTCACCAGATGGCAGCACTGCTCACTCAAAGTCACTCTCATCATCGCCAGAGAATACCTTTTTCATTCAGCAAAAGTCAGATCCACAGCATGCTCAGACATTTAATGCCAGGCCGATATTAAAAACCAGTGGCGGGGATCGCGTTTTGAACATTGCACCTACGCCACAACAGAGGGTGGGGTTCATCGAATCGTTGAAAAGAGACAGGAAATTGGATGGTGTTTTGAGGCCACGGCCATCCAGCAAATACAACGGTGTGGACAATGGTGGTCATGGTTCAGCGTTACCACCAGCTTCAACAGACCTCAGTTCTCTGTGTGACGTTTACCCGTTCATAGATGAAGGTGACATCCCAGAGAATGAGATCATTGACCTGCAGCGGATGGACACTAACGGAGTGAAAGGACTGGAACAGTCACCAGCCAGTATGGATTCTGTTGTGATCCCCATTCAGGAGAACACATCTCTGTAGTGCTGGCATTTGTGCGCGCATGTATGCATCTATCCTTATCGTCTTTCTAACCTGTAATCTAATTCCATTCACGGGTGTCAGCATCTGGCACTTCAAAACGACTTGGAAGTCAACAGCAGTATACTTGTGCTGATGGTGTGCCATTGTTGTCATGCCCTGAAGGTCTGGAAGAAATGTATGTGTGAAGTTACCGTCTTATGGTCATTTGGCACTGTTTGATCACCATTTTGTATTGTGTGTGTTGTTGATAGAGGTTGTTGATGGATTTTGCTGTCAGGAAGGTTGTGCAGTGAAACATCTTTATAGGCCATCAGACACAGTGGCCAGCTTGTGAAGGTGCAAGCTCCATCAAGCATGGGAAGGCTCTGCTGTGCTCATGAACTTTGAAGGTGTCATAAGAGATGCAATTAGTAATGGCTCAATGAACCTGTTACTGCTTCATGTAGACAGAATATGTGACCCTGACTTTGCCAAACAGTCTGTAGCATTAGGTAGTGCCATAACTATGTGACCTTATAAATCTGGTGCACAAGTTTAGATAAGCATTCACTGAGGGGTTGGTAACTGAGTCAACCCAATGCTGTGCACTGTTGCTGACAGGGCCATCTGTAGGCATTTAATAGTGCCGTACCACCTTTTGCTATCTCACCCTGTAGTAGAGATTATCTTGTCGCTCTTAGAATCTGTTACAAACTAATGCAGTACACCCTAGAATCTGAAGAGTGTGTAAGGTTAAAAGTCGTTGAAATTAACTGGTGACTCATTCTTATGAAGATCGTGTGGGTTTAAGTCATAGGACCTTGTGTATTGTGAAGAGATAGTACTTTTGCTTACTCTCATTTGAATGCACATTTAAAAGATTGTCCGAAAACCTCTTGTCCAGTTGGTCACGAATTTGCATCGTTACTGTAACCAAAGAACCTGCCGTGCAGGATACGCTTTTTAAGAACTATGGGCCTCAGCAAGTCTGAAGGCTTTACGAAATAGAAGAAGACTGAGAATTTACAATCCTCTGACTCGAAAAGTAATATTCTCTTTATGGTTGTGTGGAATTGAAATCTCTGTTGGGCTGCTGTCTAGGTTGAAATGTTGTGCTATACTTTTTGTGTATTTACCGTAATGTTTCAAATTCAGCATAAGTGTGTGGTGGATTTTATCGTAATTCAGCCTCTGATGGACGCTGTGGATTTTATTTTATTAAAAATTGACAAAAATTGTGGCTTTAAATTTCTGGGACTTTTTACTGGACACTCATAACTTGACAACATTTTAAATATTAATTTCGCGTACTAAGAAATGTCGAAGTTGGAGACTTTCTTTGAATTTTATGTTTGTTGTCTATTTTTACTGGTAGAAAAAAATCACCAGTGATTAGTTTTCATAGGTGAAGATAGGATGTCAAGTTCTTTTATGAAACCCACCACTAGGTGGGGGGGAGGGGCAGTGCCTCTGTTGATGAATCTGTATCGATATTTTAAGGCGACACTTGGTACTACGTCCTAATGATGAACTTTTTACGAAGATTTTGTTCGTCTTAGCAGACCTGTAATTGACTTTTTAATTGAAACTAGGCCTACCCGGTATAGTAAAAAGCCAGCCTCTAATGGAAATGAAAGGTTGAAATCTGAAGCTTGGGCTGTTGTTTGAAACATAATGGTATCATTGGAAGGTTTTGAACATCTGGGTTGACCTCTAGTTAACTTGATGAACATAAACCAGAGCGGGGGTCTAATGTTTTTACTCAAAATAGAAATATTTTTTATTCTACTTTGGTGCTAACTCAAGACAAGTGTTGATGTTTGTGTGTTCAAGTATGTTATGGTTTATGTGGGTGAATGTCTTGTTCAAAAGTTTGGACTCAAGATGTCGTAGAAAGACCGGCAACTTTACAGCTTTACTGATGAGGTTCATAAAGTGTGAACTAGGGTTAGGTAGTCACCTGTGCACTGAAGCATGAAATGATGGACACTTATCTTGAGTTTGCACAAGAGTAGAATGTTATGTGTCAAAAATAATTTCAAGTTGAATCCATGATCTAATCTGATTGAAGGCAGAGGTTTAAGGCATACACGCCTGGGCTGTTTGAGGCATAATGGTGTTGTCAGAAACCCAGGGCAAGAAGTGACTACTTTTGGATGAATCTTGTTATGTTTAATCCAGTTGTGACTTGGCAAATTATGCCTTTTTGGATTCATGAAAGTAGATAATTTTTCAGTTCAAGGGCTTGTGACATTCTTTTATATCAGTGTGTAGATAGTGATTTTCTACTACATATCAGGAAAGTTTCTTTTGTAAGGAATTATGTGGTTTGCCTCAGCATTTGAACAGTGATATTTGTTTTTGACAAATGAATTTTTAGTTGAGTTTACATTAAAACTATCATTTGTATATTGCAAAATGCAACATGTGTTGCTGTCACTTTAGGTCAATGGGTGCTAATATTTTGTTTTTTGAGCAATTATTCTTATTCTAACTTAAACCATTTCATGTTTTGCATTCATAAAGTTTAATTTTTGTCCACCATGGTGAAATGTTTTAAACTAATCTCTGTAGCACAATATTAAACAATCAAAATGTTGTTATTGAGCGTCAATTTAAATGTGAATTCTTACTGCGTCATGCAAATATTATGTACATATTAATGTTGTTTTTATGTGTTATTTTTACACTTTTCCTTTATAGAAATTTTTAGTAGCATACTTTATTCAAAAGGACATTTTTGAGAAGTCTTGCCTAACCTTCTTGGAGCCAAAATAAACCCCTAAGGTCTAGATTAAAAAACATTTCTTATCTACTGATTGTAAAATAGATTGAATTTCTTGAATGAAAAAGTATCATCAATAAATCATGAATAATTCTTTAATTCAACCCTCTAGATATTTGCTTTTTTACTATCAATTTATTTAGGTTTATTAAATTTTAGTTTGACCTTGTTAAAATTAGGTCGTCATTTTATCAGTGCACCTCTAGAAAGATTAAAAACTTTAAAACTTTACACTGACACCATGTTGAAAAAGCATCACTTTGGAATAAAATTCGACCAATTAACATTAAATTTCACACTAATTTGTACACTAACTAAATGAGGTGGAGAGACAGTCTTTAATCTGGGCAGCAAATATCGATCATTTCCATGTGGAGCAGTAAAATATATTTCTAGGTCACTGAGCATTCATCTCTTCAATTTCAAGGGCACAATAAAATGACCCCCGTGGGAGCAATTGGGAGCCAGTTACGTAAATCTAAATCTCGAATGTTGATTTCAACTCTGGAAAGTTATGAACTGACGTTAGTGATATCAAGTCGCAACAATGAGACCCATTTCCATTTGCTGTTACAGTTGTTAACTGTACAGAGGGGGTTTTCAAGCAGCAGCACCCACAAATCTGTTCAAATCATGTCTATCCTCAGTTGCTATGGGTGATGTCTTATGTCGATGTGGAATTTTTTTTATTTTAAATTCAACTTCAGAGTGTTTTGAAATTGTCGTATTTACGCATCTAACGATTTTTGTGTAATTCTGTTGGAAGACTGTTACGATTTGCCTTCAAAGATATACTTGGTCGTAGTGTTGTTAAATTTTCTCATGTTTTATCGTTGTTCTGTGAATGTTAGTGAGGTAACCTACAATCGTCTTCCGCGGAACATACTATCTCGTTCAACACAATATGCATTCACAATTCGGTGGATAAGGAATATATGACAGGCTTTATTTTTGTTTTGTGTATTTATTTATATTTTTGCTGTTGGTCGTTTGGAGGAAGTAATCTCCAGTGATGGCATGAGCTTTGTAAGGACTTGAAAAGATTTGTTGAGTTTTTCAAATGTACATAATTTGTTGGAATTGTGATGTTTTCATTTGTGATCTTGAAATAAAGCACTTTTATATCGCAATTTGTCTCCAGTTGTTCACGTTTTTGTTGTTGAGAACGGTTCGGGGAAAATTGCCTTGATCTTGCGGACAACTCGACACTGACAAAACTACAGCGAAGACTGGACTGCCTGAAAGCACCGACGCATCGCCCTAGCAAGGAATTCTTAGGACTGTTTTAATAAGTTACTGAACCCAGCAATAAATGGCGATTATATACCAAAGTTGTGGTCCCCTTAATCCAGGGAATCGTAGATACATGTAACAGCAGGGAGCGTCGAGAGTGCGACCACATTTTTAAGCGATAACTGTAAGACGATACGCGGTTGTAAACATCGTTCTCCAAGCTGAAATAAGTTTGTTCGTACGCAATATAATTCAAGCTTATCACATACCAGTCATCACTAATAACAACGCTGAATAATCTCGAACCACCTAACGCCGAACAATCTCGAACCACCTAACGCTGAACAATCTCGAACCACCTAACCCGTGTTACATGGCAAAAGTGGTATAACGTGTTTAAAAAAATAAAATTATATTCGTCATTTTATCATATCAATTAAACATTTAACTGAAGAGTTCACAAACTAATGTCAACATTTCATTTCAATTACTTACGTGGTAGATTCAACTTTCTTCATGGACAGGTCTAGGAAAGGCATTTTTATGTCTCATTCTGGTATCTCTTTTATGATTATATTTTACGTAAACGGGATGCAAACTCAACATCGTGCGACAATAGCTTTAAACTTGGACAACACGGTTTCACGGGAATGTATAGTTCGCTTGAAAGCAATGGTTAAATATGGGAAAACAAAATAACATTGGCCAAGCTTGATTAATATTGGCCAAGCTTGAACATTATTTAAATGACGATAGCAGAATTTCAAATTTGATTGAGAAAATCAAGCAACAAGGTTGACAGGCATAAGCATTACAGTAAGCTGTATTATGTCTGTTACAGCCGATGATAACACTCAAGTCTATTTTACATTTTCAAATGATGCAGCCAAGGGAATGGCTTGTCTTTTCTGACTATAAGAACTCGAGAGAATCGCAAAAAAATATCGAGCTTCAACAGTTTTGTGTGCCCGCAGGGTCCGCATGAATTGTAAACTTTTCATTTGGCACACCAAAACTTAACGAATTCAAGTTCGAATTCTGCGATGGTGTTGAAAATCAAGTTTCCAAGGAGACAATATCAGAGAGGACTGCGTCATGTCATCAAAGCCGTTTGCAACATTCAACCTTGTCTGTTTTGCTAGACACGCAAACCATCAACAAAACATGTTTGCTCAAATTCTGTTTTATATCATAGTTACTACTTTAGCGTCATTAATAAGAATAATCAATATTTCAGTAGTCATGATTTTGTTCTTATTCATTTCCTTTCAACTAACTACGTGCAGCATATCCATTCCTTACGGTCCCACAGCAACTGTTGGACAAGTGGACAGAGTAGTCCTTGCCCTTAAGTCTAGTTTTTTTGTTTTTAAAAAACCTTATTTTTCACCTTCATGTTGAACTTGTAGACGAAACAAGCGAAACGCTTCGAATCACTTTAGGTCTGTTTGGTATCCTCATCGACTGTCTTAAGATTTGATCAATGTCCCTTTTTGCTTCTTCCATATTTTTCTTTCGACTCGCAGACGCTTTTTGCACCTTCCTCACTATCATAAAGACCTTATAGCAATTCGCCTGCTCGTGGATGAACTCGAGCATTCCTGCGAAAGAAAGCAACCCTATCGACCTCTCACCAGGCCGGACGCTTATACTCACTAATATTTGAATGAGGCGAACAGTATGTAGCACGCGGTGAGACACTACGTACACCGTCTGGTCACCGTAAAGAAACAGTTCTAGAAAGGCTATGATGGGCATTTCCAAACTAAGCATAAAGATATGGACGTAGAGACTCGCGTTCTTCTCCTTGAACGGTCCGTAATTGAGCTCCTGCAAAACTATCGAGAACGTGTCTAAGAACTTGATGTTCGCCCAGGCGGCATACAGGGCGAGACCGTTCATCACAACTACCAGCATGTAGGTCCGTTCGAATGGTCGCAGCTCACTGCGAACTCGCGTCTTTTTGATGCGCAGTCGCGCCAGCGCGATGAACAGTGCCGACAGAGCACTCACGACCCAAGCGATGGCGATCACCAGTGTCCAGTTCTCCTCGCCGACGTACCTCTGCTGCCGCCACCAACAGAACGCGAGCACAAACGTGCTACCGTACTGGAAATAGAACGCCACATTGTTGAGGCGGGGCGAGTTGTAGATGCGCCTGTGCTGTCGGTTCTTGCGGAACAGTGTGGACGAGATGTAAACAACGATAACTCCTTGCCAGCCGAAGCAGATAGGCGCTATCACAGTGGAAGGGCTGACCGAGCCGACCGGAAACGCCTCCATCTCCGTGAGGTTACTTGGACCTGCCAGTAGGGTTACATAGGGGTAACAACAACGTGTCGTTATTAGGTCTAAAATACGTTTAAGTTTGGACATCTCACTAAGTCCGTGGCATATGTGTGAAATGCTTACCGAAAACAGTAGGCCTAATGATTCATTGAAAAAACAGGGGCCTGTTTTATCAAAGGTTGTTAGTCCAAAGTTCGCTAACACGATTGCACAAAGTTTACTAACGTGATTTTTCAAGTTTGAAGGGGTAGAGTCGGAATATGAAAAACGCCAACTTGACGTCAGCTGCAACGGTTCGCTCTCACGAAGAAACGCAGCGTCGCGTTCGCAATAACGGGTTTACAACCGTCTTAAGTACCAGTGGCCGCAAGGAACCTTTGATGAAACGGAACCAGGCTCTTTGGGTCAGAAGCTTTAACGATTGAAAGACTTTTAATTAAAATTGAGCGATCATTCAGAGAATAAGTAAATGAGAACTAACAACTATTACACAAACGAGAAAGATACGAAAAATAGTAAGACAATAGTAACTGACATAGCTGTACTCGACGTACTTGATATTTCAGTGGCTGCAAAGCTGATGAGGGAAACGAAATACATGAATATGGATACCATGGCAACCAATAGCAGTTTCTTGTTATGTCTTGAAGGTGTTCTCTGAAAGACAAACATGGGCATGAGTGTAGGGCTATGCAAGTGCTTGGTTGATCAACGACTAGTTAATCTTTTATCGACTTAATGTTTGTTGTAAGTTGAAGCTTGAAACGAGACAATTAAGGATATTTTCTGTTCAGATACTTGTTAACAACAGAACGACATCTTGTGGTTAAAGGTAGTACATCAACTTCTGCTTGCTCAAGGAGGCCATCTTGCTAGAAGATTTAAAAATTAAATTTTACAGATGTTTTTATAATGTGGCCCACTCATTCTGGTCAAGAATTGATATACAAATTAGCCAATACTCAGTTCATGTCTTCTTTTCTCTTTGGTTGATATCTGATCTTGAGTTATAATTTTCAGCGTTGCTGTATCTTTTCAAGATAAATTTAACACCATTCTGTCTTCTAAATATATTTCCCACCATCTTCGCTAACTGATTTTGAACTGAGCTATTCCTTTGAAAACTGCATAATCTGCTTTTCCTCAACCTTCCACTTGTCTCGAAGAAATCTCAAAAACAAAACAACACTGAGGTCACATTCTCGAAAGTTGTTTCGCTGATACTCCTGAGCTGGACACTTGTTACTTACGGTTATGGGAAGGCGATGTCTCCACATTGCTTAAGTCCTAGGTTTCCGGAAAAGATGAACGTGCCACGTAGAGCCAGTGTGTAAAATCGAAAACATCGCTTTTTAGTTTTTCGTAACAACGCACGTGCACGAATTTAATATGTAAAACGCACGAGAATGAAAGGCTTACAAATGTGCAATATACTTGGTGTCTTGAGACTGTGTAAGAGTCTGCTTGACAATGGCTGCACTTGATTGACTTCGCCGGCTCAACTGGTCACTGAATCTGATTGGTCTGTAAAGCAGAATTCGTCATCAAGAACCAATTTCTTAACCGTTTCAGCTGGCGGAACCAGCGAAGCCAACCAATTGTCTTTTTACCGATCTTGGAAAAAAAACTTACGCGAGCTGCGTGGAAAGTTGCCTCTTCGAAGGCCTGCCATTTCGTGCGAGTCACTAGCTTATTAGAGTCAACAAAACTCGTGCAACTGGCTTTTTACATCTTATCTACACAATTTTCAACGAAATGTTATTCGAATGGCCCACTTCTTGTCGAAGCCCATGCGGGTTGTTCTACTTGAAGAATTACAATAGGCATTGATAGGGTTGCCCATAGTTTTTTCGATCATGCTTATCCCCGAAATTTGCTATCCGTCTTCACAACCGGCAACACAGGGAGCATCGCCCCAAGAATCTACAGTACCACTGGGAGGAGGACAGTGGGAAGCTGAAACTAGCGACTGGAGGGGAACCGCTACTAAAATACGACCTTTGAGGCAACCATCATGTATTCCTACGCTCGAAAATGAGAAGACAAGCATCTGCGCATGGGCATTTCCACCATTTGTACAATTTATCTGATTACAGTCACTTCACTGTATCTCCATTAACCATTAGCTGCCCAGAACCAGCACATATGTATTTCTCAGCTCAAGATTAGATTAAATACTTACCATTTTTACATTTTTCAGTTTTGCAATTTCGCGATGCTCTCGAGTCTACAGAACGTATGACTAAGCAACTCGATCATTCGAAACTGCCAAAATTCCATGAATTTGCATGAATTTGAATTATTTTTGATTCGTGACAATTCATTTGATTCGTGGTCGTACGCTAGTGTCGAAACGGAGCAAAACTCTCATAACAAATAGTTACTACGCACTGACTTAGCCACCAGGGGGCACCAAGAGGCCTAGCCTTGGTACAAAGCTGTATATAAATTTACAGCTGTGCACCAATGTGGGTAAAAAAGTGGTCATATAAAATGTGACAAAAAATAAATGTCATTAAAACTGCAGTATTCCTTGAGTAAGTAAAATTATTTAACGGTGTTGGAAAAAAATGGCGTTCTTCCGTTATTCTGCTGCTAAAGTTGTGGAGCGATCTCTAGCGACGGCTTTCGGCGCCATGAAATATTGCGTCACCTATTGGTCACTTTCTTTTTTCGCCGAATCTTCAAATCAACTGTTGTTCTTTCACGAGCTTGCGTACACGTCACAAGAAATTATTGGAACTGCTTTCACTTCATTATAAGTTTTTAGAATTTTGATACCGAAAAACCGAATTTCAGAAGACATTTAGCAGCTGCCAAGCTATCCATCATCTCCCGAGAGATGTCACAAAAATTTAGGAAATGGCGCGTGCCTGCGACACGAGCGTACTGTTGTCAAAACGACGACATACTTTTTATTGTTAGAAAAGGCGGAGAGTTACGCAAGAAAATGACGTTTATTGCATTGTTTTTCACTTAAACGGCTGTAACGGGCAAGGTGAGTGTCGGTTGTTTCCCAGATTTTGCATGCACCCCGTCCGGTCTTTAGCTTTACGTGTTGACACAAGTTTCATGGCGCAGTGACGAGCAGAACTACCCTGGCTGTGTGCAATTTCGGGGTCTACGGAAGAAATGCACTCAGTTACCTCGCCAGCCAGCTAGCTGTATGAAGACTGTCGTCAAAATACAACTAGGTCCCACTGTGTGTATTTCTTCCGTAGACCCCGAAATTGCACACAGCCTGGGTAGTTCTGCTCGTCACCGCGCCGTGAAACTTGTATCAACATGTAAAGCTAAAAACCGGACGGTGTGCATGCAAAATCTGGGAGTCAACCGACACTCACCTTTCCCGTTACAGCCGTTTAAGTGAAAAACAATGCAATAAACGTCATTTTCTTGTGTAACTCTCCGCCTTTTCTAACAATGAACAGTATTTCGTCGTTTTGAAAACAGTACGCTCGTGTCACGCGCACGCTCCATTTCCTAAATTTTTGCGACATCTCTCGGGTGATGATGATAGCTTGGCAGCAGCAAATTTTCTTCTGAAATTCGTTTTTTGGTAGGATAAAATCTGACACAAAATTAGTGTCATTAAAAACTAAAGTCTTCCTTGAGTAAACAAAATTATTTAACAGTGTTGGAAAAAATGGTGTTCTACCGTTATTCTGCTGCTAAAGTTGTGGAGCGATCTTTAGCGACGGCTTTCGGCGCCATGAAATATTGCGTCACCTATTGGCCAGTTTCTTTTTTCGCCGATTATTCAATCAACTGCTATTCTTTCACGAGCTTGCGTACACGTCACAACAAATTATTGGAACTGGTTTTACGTCATTATAATTTTTTAGAATTTCGATTCCGAAAAACCGAATTTCAGAACAAATTTTGCTTCTCCGAAGTTATCGCGAAAATTTAGGAAACGGCGCGTGCGCGTGACACTAGCGTATTGTTTTCAAAACGACGACATACTTTTCATTCTTAGAATATAAATCGGTAAATAAAACAACAAGAATGGATCAACTGAAATTTGAAATTTTCGGATGTAATAACTTCCTTTATCAACAAAACCAGAAATAAAGTAAAATCAAACACAAAATGACAATTGATATGGTGTAATGAATATGATACATTTTTGCGTAAAAAATTCAACGACATATTTTAAGAAGTTTTTATGTTCAATCCATGAGGTTCTATTGTATTAAGTTTGTCTATCCAATATTGTTCTCTTTTGAGTCTGTGAGGGGTACTGGGGTGTTGGAGTTTTTCAATTATTTGTACAGAAAGATCTTCAATATTATGGTTTTTGGAATTGAAATGATTACCTATAGTATCAGAAATGTTTTTATGTATTATGTTAAATCTATGATTACGAAACCGAGTTTGTAGATTATGTTGAGTTTGTCCTACTTATTGGATAGAACATTTTTTACAAGTTATAAGGTAAATAATATTGTTGGTGGTGCAATCAGAATAATGTTTTATTTCAAAGTTTTCATTGGTTTGGGAAGACTGGAAAAAAGTGCTATCGTTGATGAAGTTACACATTTTACACCTAGTTTTGTTACATTGTGTGTTGCCAATAGGTTTGTCAGTTTGGTGTATATTGTCGATATTAGCTTTAACTAAATAATTTTTTAGATTTTTACATTTTCTCCAAGAAATTATAGGTGGATGAGGAAATAGGTTTTTCATTTGAGGGGAAATATGCAGCGTAGAAAGATGTTTTTGAAGACGTGGCTAATTCCGTTTAAACATGGATTGAACATAGTTATGAATGGTATTCTATTAGTAGTATTGCCTTTAGTTTTAGTTCTTAAAGATTCATTTCGAGTAATTGAGCGGACTTTGTCAAACTGTTTGTGTATGAGATGTAAGGGGAAATGACGTTGAATTAGATAGTACTTGAGTTCTTTTAAACGGTTATTAAAGGAAGTTTCTTCTGAACAAATGCGTCGAATTCTTAGGGCAAGGCTATATGGAAGGCTTTTCTTGCAATGAAAGGGATGACACGAGTGATATGACAGATACTGGTGTTTGTCAGTTTCTTTACAGAATAAGTCAGTTTCTAGTTTATCATTATTAAGAGTGACAGTTACATCTAAAAATGAGACTTTATTTTGAGAAATGTCATGAGTGAACTTTATTGTAGAGTGAAATTTGTTAATATCTTCTAAAAATACATCTAATTTTTGTGGACCATTGGTCCATATCATAAAAATGTCATCAATGTATCTTAGCCAGAGAAGGGGTTTTTCAGAACAGAATTTGATGAAGCTGTTTTCAAGATTTCCCACAAAAAGGTTGGCAAAAGTAGGAGCAACCCTAGTTCCCATAGCTGTGCCTAATATTTGGAGATAGTGATTATTATTAAAGGTAAAATGATTCATGGTAAGTACATGTTCAAGAAGAGAGCGAATAAAAGAAGTAGGTACATTAGGATTATTACGTTGACTAAGAAACAGACGGTAGGTGTTGTGGTCGGAACTAGGGCTCCTTAGGAGGCCTATTGAACATCGCACGAGTCCCGCAAGACTTTGTTGTGAAAGAACAGCCTGCCCGCAATTTCTGGTACTGTACACTTTTCGCGAATGCGGTCACTTTCTCAATGTGAGTGCACCCTTGTCATTCCTTGTATAGACATAACTTGTTATAGAGTGTGTCTTCAAACGGACTCGCGACCAAACCACGGCGCCCGCCACAATAGCAATTCTTCGGAAAAAGATTTTTTTTTCAAAAATATTACATGTACATGTACACAATATTACATGTACACTGTATGTTATTGCGCAAGACAACTTCACTATACATCAGTTACAAACGTGTGGAGTGTAATAGAATGACACGGCATGACAGATGAGGTACCGTTTTTGTTTTGCTGGAGACGCTTTTGAGGGCCCTCTTGGAAAGCAGTGCTATCGCTGAAGAGGCCACCCTCATTTTAAATATCACAATAGTAAATAAATAAATAACTAAATAAATAGACAGATGAGGTAAAAACGTTGCACGTCAATTCGCCTGAATATCAGGGTTGTTCCACCGCAGTATTTCCCTTAATCAAATCAAAATATATCTTAGAGTAAAGAAGCTAGTTACCTAAAGAAATCAGCTATAGAACTGCTCTTTGAGCGGTGAATCCATCTAAAATGCTTGGCTACTTCAGAAGTGTCGACGGAAGCGCACGCACAATAAATCACCGCGCGTTTTGCCGATGAGCCACAAAGACTCAGCAATTCACAATGCAAAAACTATATTTTCAGAGTGAACCCCCCCTCAATTTTTTCCAAGTTGGTTTACTTGGGGTGTACACACGCTGGCGGTGCCGTTATAGTTTTGCTGGAGACGCATTTGTTTTTTTTAATTTTTGGGTCCTGGCCCGAGGGGGGTTTAAACCCCCTGAACCCCCCCGTAGATCCGCCACTGCCACTTTGGCATTGTACTGATCGTAAAAATGATTGGGACTGTGTATTCCAAGATGAATAAGCTCGAGTTAGGCTTGCGATATTTTCAAGACTCTCAAAGTATGATGAAAAGGGTATATGGTGATGTTGATCGTCCTGGCATTGCTACGATTTTAGGCAATATAGAGATCGTGTATCGCAACATGAAAAAGCACGAGTTAGCCTTGGAATATTTTCAAGACTCATTGAGTATGATGAATAGGATATATGACAATGGTGACCACACTGACATTGCACTGGGTTTAAGGCTCATTGGGAGTGTGTATCGCGAGATGAAAAAGCCAGGGATTACTTTGCAATGTTTTCAAGACTCAAAATATGTTGGACAGGATATATGGTGATGTTGATCATCCTCACCCTGCTTTAGGTTTAGGCTGTATTGCAGGCGTCTATAGCAACATAACTAAGCATGAGTCAGTCTTACAATACGCTCAAGACTCATTGAATATGGTGAAGAGGATACACGATAATGGTGACCACTCCGACATTGCACTGAGGTTAGGGCTCTTTGGAAGTGTGTATGGTGGTATGGAAAACTACGAGTTAGTCTTGCAATATTACCAAGATTTACGAAGCATGATGAAACGAATATATGGTGATGTTGATCATCCTGACATTGCTACAAATTTAGGCGATTTTGGAAGCGTGTATCGCGCCACGAATCAGCACGAGTTAGCCCTGCAATACTCTCAAGACTCATTGAGTATGACGAAAAGGATATATGACAATGGTGACCCCTCTAACATTGCACTGATCTTACAAAACTTTGGGCTTGTGTATTGCGAGATGAATAAGCTCGAGTTAGCCTTGCAATATCTGATGAAAAGGGCAATATGGCGATGTGGATCTTCCTGACGTTGCTGAAAGTTTGCACTCTATTAGGATTGTGAATAGGAAAATGTGCAAGCTCGTCTTTGCATTGCAATGCTTCCAAAACTCGCTAAATATGAATAAGGGATTGCATAACGACCGTCATTATCCCTATATTGCCATTCTCTTTTGGGAAATTGGGCCCCTCTATCTCGCAAAAGGAAATTTAGACATGGCAATGCGCAGTTACTTGAAGGTCTTTGTAATGAAAGAACGACTTGGATGTAACAACGACAGTTGGGACCATGCAGTCATGTTAAATGAACTGAGTGATGTGTACAAACTGAGAGGTAATAATAGAATGAGTGATAAATACAGGGAGGATTCAAGGAAAATGTTCGAAAGGTTAAGTGTAATTGTACACATGTACATGTCTATGGAGTGTGTAAAATTCTTCACGGAGTGTCGAATTTTGTGTATTGTGCATAATGAGATCTGCTGCAAAGGTATATAGGCCTATTTCAGAATTACCTATTTATACTCAGATATATTGCAAATGTTACTTTTAGAGGTTCGATGCCTCACATGGGCTCCTAAAATCACATGTGATGTTTTGTTGTTTAAATATGATTAATTTACGGTTCTAATTTATCTCACTTTGATGTCCACACTTTTCATGTTTTATTAGTTTTGTAACCACTCCGTTTTCTGATGTTCAAGTTAATAGTCAGCATAAATAGCATTTTAACGTATTTAAAATACGTCAAATGCGGCGGTTTGAAATCACGGAGTATGGATTCGACAAATATTTATTTTATGATTGAATTTTAACGTTTTTATCCTGGTCTTTGCCTACAACAAACCTGCGAAGATGTGGATGTTACAAAATTATTATTTTTTCTGTTACAGCCGTTTAAACAAAGTAACTTCTTTCAAAAGTGTGAAATTTACATGGGTTACTGAAAAGTCTCCAGATTGTAAATGAATGATTTTCTACGTTTGTTGTTGAGGTTCAAGTTCCTAAAGTTTTAGCGTTGGGCATTTGGCTTCTACACAGAACGTTACGCAGTTAATTTCTGTTTCTTTTGTATTTCATTTTCATGCCGTCATGGTTTCTGTGAAATGAGATTTCGTTTTTGAGCCATTTTAGGTCTACAATTATCACAAAAGAATTCGCTTTTTGGCTTCTCGAATTTTTTATCACAATCATACTGCTGCATTTTACACTAGAAAGCACTCATACTATGATACTCAGATTGTGAAATAGGATCAGTTGATGTGATGAATGTAGGGCAAAACGCTTCTTTATTAAATTTAAGATAGCACTGTCGCTTGAATCACGTCACCTCTCTCTATAGCAACTTGTGCTTGCTTATTGATTAGTACAGCGTTATAGTGAAATTCAATCTTGCGCGCTATTATTAAATACAACATAAAAACTCAAAGCAAAATCAAACCAAACGATTTGTTTTTTTAATTGAAAAGTCACATTCAAATATTTTATAACATTTTCAGTGTCGTAAAACAGCGACTGTTTTACCGCGTTTTGGTAAACTGTCGGTCCTCAATTTCATATAAAAATACCAAAAAATCAACCCACTAGTTGATCAACTGCTAAATTATAACACCTTATTTAGCCATATATTAGTTAACTGGTCTCGAGTTACGAGCATTTATTGGGTGATACGTAATAGGAGATTTGGGATAACCTATTGCATTAGTTATCCATCATTGCCCTCAGGGTGAAAAGTCGCTAGATATTGCTGCTCGTTTTCCCCTCGTTTATGGTATGACAAGGAATGGCCATGCGTTGGGTTTATGATGGCTACTACAACTCAGTACTTGGGCACGTTGTGGATCTTTTCACTTTCCCGCAGAATATCAAAGAAGCGCAGATATGTCACAACTTTATACCAGAAACTTGCGCGGTGGACGTGATACACGGGCGCTGGGTACGTTAGTGTTACACTCACGTCTGTGGAGCTAACAAACTTTCGTTTTCGTTCTATTTTTGCCTTTGAGAATTCACGGTTTTAGCATGCAATACTGTAAAGGAAGGTTATAATGATGCTGACAATCAAGTCGCTTGTCAAAACAAGGTAAATTTTGGTTTCCAGAACTTTAGATGAATATTATTCGAACGGTTGGTGAAAAAAATTTGACGTCTTAAAGCATCCAATTTATTTTCTAGAAATAAAACGAAGAAAGATTTGAAAAAAATCAAACAATACGCATGTATGAATCCGTCCTAAAAAGTGAGGGGGGCTCGAGTTTTCGAGAATGCGGACATTTTACTAAGTTAGAGCAATGAATTGTGCATTCGCCAAATTTTCGTAGTTTGTTAAAGCCTTCTTGAATGCGTAAGTAATACGCTCTATCGCAGAACTCTCATCTGGTGAAAACCAAGGCATATATATGACGCAGAAAACTGACATTATTTTATCAAGCACGTGACATTTCAAATAAGGAAGTCAATGAATTGACCTATCGCAAGCTCCGCCCTTATGCGAAAAGTCACGTGATACCCGACATTCGAACGAGATGTCAGAGGCAAATAAACTGTCGCTAAACGACGTTCCTGGTGGAATCGATGAGTGTTTTTGTACTATTTGAAAACGCGTCGACAGAGACAAGAGGCGATACTTTTCAACAGTGAATCGTACGTTCATGATATGGGAATTTGTAAAGGTGACGATGAAAAAATAAGTGCTCGAGGAGCTATAAGCGAAAATCCGATGAACCCCTCGGCCTTGGGGCCACCTTCACCCGACAAATGACAAGGCCACTGATACGATATGTTCATGTAAAGCTGGGTATGTACCTTAAACTCGAATTATCTGTACGGTTCCATATATTTCATGATGTTTCGAATAAAATCAGTGAAGATTCACCGATATTTTTATTCTGTCGTCTGCTAAATTTCGCCAAATGAAAAGTAGGTCACAACTGGTGGGATTCCTGGAGTAAAGTAGGTCATAGATTACAGACAACACATGCACTATAGTGTCTGACTAGGTCGACTCGATAGCACTGTTTACACTTTTCTAATCTTGTAACGAAATATTTGGATCAAAAAATTCAGGTTCATACATGTAGCTCAGGTACACACTCATCTCGTCCTGGCCAAACAGCGGCTCCGTTAGGTCTAGGGCTGTGTCTAAGTAAAATTAATGTCTGGAATTCAGTGGCGGATCTAGGATACAACAGGGGGGGCCAACATATGTTACCTCGTGGAATTGGGCAAAGTGCAATTGTATGTGCACAGGTGGCCCGAAAGTTGCAGGGGCCAGGCCGCCAGGGATGTAGACCGTTGGACCTTCTGTGGACTAAAACAATTCAAAATAAGGTCTCTCTAACTCTACGGGGGAAGTGAGAGGCTCTCATCAAAAAGTAATTCATTGAGTCGAAACAAATGAAAAATACTAAAAACGTCCTTAAAAACAACAATTTCCAGTGACTACCACTAGACTAGTGACGAGATCCAGCAGGGGTCGAGACAAAGACAGTCAGGCGAGTGAAATTCCGGAGACAAAATCAGATAGGCCTGAACTATAGACAACTGAAAAGTGCGTATCTTGGAACAAAAATATTTGTGTTTAACCTTCGAGTAATCAAGCAACGTTTCCAAGTTCAGCTGCTCGTGTGGCCGTTCACACCGTTGAGCCATAGTTTACACCGATCGACACCACTTTTCGGCTTAAGAGATGCCCAAAATGACGGGATATTCTTCTCGCGCTGCATAACGGCTGTCGGAATTACACACGCCATATGAACACCGTTTCACCATTCTTATCGCACGATTTCTTGAGCTATAGACTAAAATAAGTTTTACACTACATCGCGTTGTTTGTCGGCTAAAATGGCGGCTTAGAAACGCAGACGAATCTGTGTCACTAGAATGCTGCGTTTAGATTGGTCAGTTAAGCCGTCAGTCATTATCCTGGCGATAGGTCAATTTCTGTGACTGGCTGATTACAGCACCAAACGACACCTTTTAGTTCAGTATCGACAGGAACACATTATCGGCCATTGTTAGGCCTATATTTTATTGCAAATTTCAAGTAGTCCAAAGCAAAGCAGAACGTCCTACACAAACAATGTTGATTATGTTCTTCCTCCATGCGCAGTGCAGGTTGGAATAGGAAGCATTGTTTAATGAGAATAACATATTGCTCACCATCTTAATCTCTTCATTTTACAAATCCTGTCACTGATTTTGTATTGTTCGGTTTCTTTGTTGTTTCGCTGCCCTAGAAGTCATGGTTAACACGTTTCCAGAAGCAATTGTTTGTCCAACACCCGTGACGGACAAACTTGGAAGAGTGCACCCTAGCACTACATCAAACCCTATCTAAGCGTTGCTTGATTTTAACTTTCCATTGGCCTCACAGAGTATTCACGTGCGTAGTCCACGAGGCACTTCTGTCGTAACCTCCATCCTGAATTCGAAATGGCCCTTGAAGATTTGATAGAAACACAAATTTCCCAGTTAAAGGTCATTCAACTATCACAATGTTTGTTGTTATTTTCTGAAATCAAATTGTTTTTCAAAATTCACCTGGAAATGGTTGTAATTTTTGTCTCGGCTTGACTGATTGACTTCTGCGTTTTGATTGATCAGGAGATAATGTGATTGAAAGGTCCTTCAGCAGCTATGTTAGTTAATGTGGCTGAATTATTTTTATACCAAGTGCTCCAATCGATAATTGCTTGCTTATTCATCCCGGGCAAAAATACGGAAGAAACCATGTCTGTGCCAATAATTAATTAATGCAAGTCAATGACAAACATCGATAAAATTTTGCACGTATGACATTTATGCCACAAAAATTCGATATAAATAATTAATACTTTCTAAGAAATATCTGCATATTCCAGAGGTTGGTTGAATAGTATGCGTTCAATCACCACACAAGAACATCGAGATTTTGAGTATGGTGAAAAGAGTAGCAAAATTGTCGTTGTCTATGAAGGTATTATGAACGTAATATAATTTTTGATCGGCGTCCCGAAATTGACCGAAAAATTACCTTCGTCAAGTTACACCCGGATTCTGGAGGCAAGTATAAATAAATCTTACCGTCGTGTTATCACTATGCAAGTTCACAGGGAATTATCCCAACTTCTGGCAGTTCAATTTCTATTGTTATTTCGGTAATGTCACAAGCAAAATCACGTTGTTGGCGATAATTAAATTAATTACGCAATGCAATTTCAGATCACAGTGCTAGTGAAACTATCTAACGAACATGGTTAAGGCATGTATAGGTTATATTAGCCGAAAACGATTTTTTCTCCGAATAACCAACCGAAGACCTTCAGGCTTTCACGTGTCCCAACTTTATCAGCTTTTTCTTGGCTTCGGCAAATCGACTTAATTTGAGCTCAGGAACATATTAAGTTCTCGAAAACGGCACGGTGGATTTTACTGACACTTTCCAAACTGAAGAGTTCCCATGAAATCTAACTAATAAGCACTTTTTATGCCAAACAGGTGCACATTTTTTAATTTTGAAGAAACTTTAGCTACTTCTAAGGTTACCGCCAAATGATGTAATAAAAGTAAAGCTGATCAGGGGGTTTGCTTCATTAAATGCGATTTAAGACTTACACAGAAATTTGGTCTTACACTCCTTTCACAACTACTGAAAAAGGTTTAGCCAAGTAATTATAACTGTACACACTCTAAAAGTGATGTATAGGAATTATTTTTAGTAACTAGTAGTTACGTGTGAATTCTCAGAGGCTTTGACTGATGGTCGAAAACTCCAAAATCGCCGCAAAGAAAGTGGCCGAGATTCGTGTACAAAGACAATATGGACAAACTTATTCTGCTAAAGAATATGTTTATTCAGCTGACCAGTCCGCCATAATGTAAAATGAAACGTAACTTTACAAATAGCAGAGAGAAACATTTTATTTTGAGACTAGGGGTCATTTTGGATATCATCTCCATCGTCGTCATCACGTCTTCATGAAATCCATGAGCATAGCCCATATATTATATAACACTAAAATTCCATCAACTTTTTCTTGTAATCAAGGGGCCGTAAAAGTACATGTTGGCAGCCGTTGGCCTACCCAGCTTTCAAACCATAAACGCTAGAGGCAAGGAAATTATCTAAGTGGTCGGGAAGTCGGAAGTGAAGACTCTTCTCTAGGAACTTGGAGAGAATACTCCAATACTAACAGGACAATATTTTTCCTACTAAGACTACCATTCTTCCTGAAAACAGGAGTCATCTCAGGTAGTTTGCAGTTAACGACACACCCGTTAAAATGGCTGCAAGATGGGATGATATGCTCACTGGCTACCGGTCTAATAAGTTTGTCAAGGAGCGTGTCTTTTTGATTTGATGTAGTTTATATGAGGTGTGCTGGCAATTTCTGGTGGTACGTACCAGATGGGTTCAGAGTACCACGAAACTGCAGTAAAACTTTGCAAGTGTGTACCAAATTGGTACACGATACCTGTTGGTCATTACCGATTGCCTTTCAAATGGACTCGAGCAAAATGGCAAATATACCAAATACCATATGTGTACACAAACTGTCAAATATACATTACCATGTGAGTACACAGAATCGGTAACAATACAGGATACACAGGTTCCAGTCAAGGCTGAGAATGTTAAATTGTCCAATGCAGAAAGCCTGAGTGAGTAATGCTGTCGTTATGTGGGTACACGGTCCAAAAAGATATGAAGAAGGTGGTTTAGAGGCACGTTTATCATCACATGGGCAATGTTGTTCGTGGACAATCAGCTCTGTCCACAGTTACAACCCACACAGGAGGCTATCACCCAGGGGCGGGTGGAAGGAAAGAGGGAGTGTGGGCAAGGGGGGAGGCGGAACATGGCAAGTATAATAACTGAGTTAGTGAATGTGTTTTTAAAAAGTAGGCCAGCAACTAAAAGCTAACAATTTTTACCTACACTACGGGTATCTTCTGGAATATTGAGAAACGGCGACCGATGAACTGAGCTAAGGCACTTTTATAAAAGTGAGGAAGATGTCATTGCCTACGGTAGAGAGATGGACTCCATCTGGATGAAGTAGCGATGTGGCACGATGAGTGATATCAGAGTGTTTGATGTAGCATTCTGCGCGCGGAAGTATGGTCTTGGTTGCTAGTGAATTGAACTTAGCGCGTGCTTTATCCATTGTCGCCATGCTGCATTGACACCAATTTAATCTATGTAGCATTTCTCATCAGATAATTCTGCTGTAACTTGATTTGACCAATGTCATTGCATACACAATGCAAGATGGCCATGTAGAACGGATTGTCTTCCATGGGGTTTATGGTCCATCGCGAAATGATGGGAATTGTAGCTACCATGGTGAACTCCAAGCGTCTTCATGACTTTCTGGAGGGCAACACTAAATTGTTAGGGAGTGAGTGGTTTCCCACCAACATGGCAAAGGAACTGTTGAGCTGGGAGAGTGCTTCCTGTGTTTTGTACGGGTGATACCAGAGGGCGGTAGATGATATATGACTACTGTTGATGTTTTACCCGTTGGTGACAGGTCTGTCTAAGAAAAAACACACCTGGCAATGTACATGAAAAACCAGGACACGTAAGAAGAAATCGTGTACTGTCATTGCGTTGAAAGTACGTCTGAGTGACTGCACGAAATGCTACGGTGCGCCAGGTGATTCCGTTACGTGCAGACGATTACGAAGTACTTTGTAGACACAAAAGTTGGTGGATTTGCCGTTGGAACGCACAAGTTCAGAACCGCCATGCACCTTCTCTGTCGTTGACTCGTTTGAGCCATTTATCGTGACCAGCAAGACTAAATTGCTAAAACTCTATGGGTTGGTGTTTATCTGCTTTACAAGAGAGCAATATACTTGGACAAAGTCGACGTTTTGGACACTGATAGCTTCCTCAACCGGATACGGAGATTTCTTGCTAGTCGGGGTTCCATAATAGCACTTTACAATAATAATAATAATGGAACTAACTGTGTAGGATCGGGAGCGCGAGTTGAAAACAGTGTGACTGGTGAGATGGTCATCGTACGCGTTAAAACGCAATTGGTGTTTGAGGAAATCAATAGGTCATTTGACTCCCCCGCTGCTTTCCGTTTTGGAAACGTGTGTGAAATGCAAATTGGCGCTAAGAAAAGTTCTGTCATCCTCGTTGAACTCCTGTTATCGTTTGAGGAGCGATGCGTTACACACTCTCTTGTGTGAAGCAGAGAATATGGTGTATTCTCGTCCAGTCACGATTGTTCGCCACTTACACCTAATCACACCCTGACTACGAAGACCCGTACTTTGGTAGCACCCCCGGTACGGTTCAATAGGGAGAACGTCTATATGAGCGGGAGGTGGAAATGGGTTCAGTATTTGGCAATCATTTTTTAGTCTCGTTGGCATAAAAACTATCTCATAACACTCCACACTCGCTCCACGTGTACGCAAAGGGTGAAGAATTTGAATGCTGGAGATATTGTGATTATTCAAGACGACGGTACATGGCCGTAGGAAGCGGGGGGCAGGAGGGGCCCGTGCCCCCAAAAAATTTGCAGGCGTCAGGGTTAAACCATGGCAACCGACGTAGGCTTGAGGCCGGGGACAGTCGAGAAAACAAAGACTACAATAACGGATAAGAGAAAATTCAAGAGAACATTTGACAATTCAGTATCAGCGCATGGTTTACCTATTGAGGGCCCTGGCCAGGACATTGCTGTTAGCGTCTCCATTTTTGCTGCATACATGTAGGTCGTCTAAACGCACTTCAAAACGTGCACTTTATCATTCATACATGTATTTCGAAAAATCGAGAAAATTCGTAAAGCGAAGCCTTTGCGGAACATATAAAATCATTGGATTTTTAAATTTAATAAGAAAGTTTTGCAAATGTATAAATGCAAAATTATATTTTCCAGAGACACTTCTCCAGCAAAGGATAACAAAGACAACTGTCACTCTATTTTTTCGTGTTTTTCGTTCTCTAAATTATGTACCACTTGAGAAAATTGATGGCCTGGCAGATAACATCAATTGCTGCGCATTTCTTGACTTTTGAAAATACAGATCTTTTCATATTTAGGGGCGCAGCTCTTGAAGAGGACCATTGATGACATTCAAGTGGCCATCCTTTTCGTGTTTTGATTGGCAAATTCTTAAGGGACCGCTCACGAAGAGAGGGCCCAGTGTTAGAATCGATTATCTCTATTTTATTTTTTTTTTGTGAAATCGTACAACCGGCTTTCATGCTGAGGAAAGTCACTTCTTGCACCAGACTATGGAATGAACTGTCACTCTTTTCTAAGCTTAATGTCGTGTAGCCTTTCATCTTAGGTGTTACATTTCAGACGGGACAATCTCTCAGTGGGGCGGTTCGGATATCCTTCTATACACGTAACTCCGACACTGCCAAGTATTCACGAGTTGAAGTTGAGATTCAAAATTCATCAAAAACCCAAAAGAACTGTGCACAGTACAGCGATATCAAAACATTCGACTCAAACAACAAAAATGCGAAAAACACAATAGGATTGACCACCATAAAAAGTTGGAATTTTGGAGAACGCGAAGATCACTATCTGTGAATGGGGCTATTCGGAGAATTCTCCTCGCGGTGTCGCTGCTGTACTAGTGGTGATTGAATTGCGCATGCGTGGCTGTCTGCATGTAAACAACTGGTAAAAGATGGAATTTTTATCAAAATACGTCGTCGCGCTAAGCCTTATTACTGCTAATTTCCCTGGTGCAAGTCTTCGACAGGTGGCCACAAATTCCCAAAAGACCTAAGGTTACTATATTCGTGGGCAATTGCGGTCAACAGGGTCAACTAACTGACAAAAAGTGTGTGGATGCTGAAGCCCCGTGTGTGCTCTATGTCTATGACTATGCAGTTCCATTCGGAGACTACACAACATTACTTGGTAAGTTTTTAGCAATCAGTTTCTATCAACATCGTTCGGTGATGTTATCCCCACCAGTTACCCCACTGAATAACAGTTTTATTGAGTGGAACTAAGTGTTTCTTTTTGGAAACTCACCCGATGCCGGGTAGGCTAGCAGCACATATTCATATTGTCCTGGGTGGGAGTGCTCCCAAAATAAGAGGTGTATGGTACGTGATGCACAGAAGTCAAGAGTGACTTTTTCACAGCAGTTTCTCTTCAAAACTATGCTGTTTCCAATAAAATTCTCTAGATGAGTGAGTTTCCTTATTTTATCGTGGACCCCACCCCCAGGACCACCAGCTCAGTTATCGAATTAACATGAATAAGCCTTAATTCAGTAAATGTCGTAACATTGCATTGGAAAAAAATTGACACCTAGAATGAATTTTACTTGTTGAGATCAGAAGCACATTTTAAGTGTCATGAAAAATACACATTGTTAAATCACTTTTAGCCTGTTTCACATATTTTAATTCAGATATTAAATAAGACTTGGGTACAAAGGTTATTAGTTTCTACACATAAACATGAAGATGAAATGTCAAGTATGTTCTGCCTTACAAAAGTAGTTTTGTCTTGTCTTTTCTTTTACAATTTGCTAATATTTCTATTCTGTTACAGGCAAGAAAAAACAACTGAAACCAACCGCCTGACCATCTATTTCACCGTTGGACAAAGTGAAAAGCAATCCTTCAGCAATAACCTGAGAGAATTGAACGTAATTCAGAAATTCAGCACCTGATATGCCTGATTATGGACTCCCTCGCAATGTTGTTTCTTTCTGTGCTTTTTCAGTTTGCCATTTGTTTTTAAATACACTGATAATTGTTTATTCTCGAATCTTGTGCATAGCAGATTCTTATGCAGCTAGCTACAATTGAAAACATACAATAAGACAATCGATGCAGTCACTGAATGTCATTTCCCCATAATCTGTACCAAATTGAAAAGTTTTTACCAATAGTATAAAGCCTTTCTTCTGAAAGGAAAATTTAATGTCACTCAGCTTTTGGCTTTCATTTCACTGGGTTCTAGTTTCAATGGCCTATAGAAGCGCTTGTAAAAAAGGTCCAGTTTCAACACGTGGCTTTCTTTCATGTAACCTCATTCAGCCTCAATAACATCCACAATTAGACCCTTGAAGGTAAACACAGCAGCATATCACTTGAATCGTTTTGAGCCCAAAATCAGACTCTGAACTAGACCAGAGTGTGACTAGGTCTTCTTTAGCTTCAGTCCCTCATGTTTCTTCCAGGAAAGGAAATAAGCTATTGTCCACACATGACTCATTGCCTATGAAAGGGCATCCTCACCAACAAGGCTTATTTGTGTAGCAGTCAGATATAGTTCGTCTGGATACACAGACACTCCACTGGCACATTGTCTTATGGTAACTTAGTACTGCGATTCACATTTCTCCAGGGCCACTGACTTGCACATTGTGCCATGCAGCACTGCTGGTGTGTGGAAGTGCTGTGGGAAGAGAACGGAGTAACAAAGCTTGTCTATGATACAGCTTGAAGTGGCCTTAAAATGTCACTGAACCTGGAACAAATATTGAAATATGAATAATTAAGTACTCCAGATTGGATCAAAAATGTTATCCCTGTTTTTCAAAAATATATGGTGATTGGTCTACAGTTTCACATAAAAGTAAATAATTACTATTTTCAGAAACCAAGGGTGTATATAATGAGTATTGCATAAAACTGTGTCTTTATTTTTTATCCCTAGCCATAATAATTCTTTAAACGCATCACTTGTCTGTAAAATATACAAGTTTTTTGAGACAACTTCAAACCTTTGTTACCCATTTTCAAGCCTTTTTAATTTTGATACTTTCAGCAATTTTAAACTCAGATTACAGGTTCATGGGTCTGTCAAGCATACTTCTAGCCTAAGGTTGAGGGAACCGTTTTTCTTCTTATAGAAGATATGAAGACTTGGGTCATTTAAAAATGATGGATAATCTTTCTGTTGTTTAAGAGTAATTACAAATCGTAAGGCACCATCAAAAATGCAATTTTCACAAAAATGGCAGTCATTTGAATTTATAACGACTTGCAACATTTCAAGGCATGAGTTAAGACTATTCAGTCACTGTGAATTCGGAAAATGTAATATATTTTCGTGGTTTTACAATTGATACAAGTAGCAAAACAGTTTCATGAAATCAACTTGAAGGGACTTCGTGAAGGTTAAGAATTACCTCACCATGCTCTTTTCCCCAAACATGTATTACCTGTTATTTCCACACATTCAGTTGTACCAAATATTACACCCCCCCATGCCAATCCTCCCTCGGGACCTGAATAAGTAATTTAACAAAAATGACTTTAAAAATAGCTGTTCCTTTTCAAAGGCTTTGTTCGTTGTCTCCAATATTGAAAGTAGGCTTTGACAACAGATCTGCACTGGATGGGAAGATCTTGTTGGTTAGCTGCAGTCAAATGCTAAAAACCAATTTTTGTCCAGTCCATTCAGGGACGGTACAGAAGCGATGCATATCTCCTCTGCACGGTGCAAGCCTTCAAACCTAAAAACCAAAGGTTACGTGAAAACTGACGTGATAGATTTCCATTTCAACGTGTAATAGATTTCCAGAAGACATATGATAGGGAGTAAACAAATAGTCTAATATGCAATGGATATTTATCACTCACGTACCCTTTGCCATTGGGATTGGATTGTAATCTTAACTTCCTCATTAACCTGTATCGAGTTGACAGCATAAACATTCAGCATTGATTGATGTAACTGTCACTGATAAACTTTTAGAAAACATTCCAAACAATAATAATGCTTTGATGCCAAAGATCCCGATTGCTACGTCAAGTATCGTATCACAAGAGTAACCAGACTCTGGCTGGCGACTGACTGCCGCGAAGTCGACATCGGCGAGTGCCTCAGTTAACAGGCATCGGAAGAATAATCATGGAATAATCGTTAAAATAATCACAAACCTTACCTTTGTATGAGGTCGTGCTTACTTCCTCTCATAGAAGCACCCTTTTTACGCAATCTCAGACTCAGTTGGCGCGGCTGCAAGCCATTTCACCATGTATTTAAAGGGCTCGCGAAATCGAGGCTGTTAATCTATCACCACTAGTACACGCACGCCCTCTAGTTATTGAAGATTTTCCGAACAGCCCCATTTACACAAAAAGGCTACTTCCGATGGTTAGTTATAAAAAATGTTATATTTTTCCAATAGTATCACAAGAACAGTATTTCTTTCGAAGGTCGTTACCAGGAACTGTTTGTAATTAATTCACAAATGTCGAAAAGACTGGAGGCTACGACTTGTGATGACCGTGTCGAACGGGGGTACTCAAAAATATTCGCAATAATAAACAACTATTTCAGCGTTTTTTTTTTGAGTTCATGTTAAATTCGTGAACTGTTATAGATACCTCGGAAATTAGCAAAATACACCTTAATACGAATGCCCCATCTAACGTGTTCCCATTTTAATAAACAAATTCGTTGGTTTCTGATTTACATGTTTGTGTATCTACGAAAAGCGATAGGTTAATAGATGATTTTTGGCAATTAGAAGCTAATATTTTAAGAAATGATGATGTTTCAGTGAATTTAGTTGAAGCCTGAATATTGAAAAAACTCTATAATCAGATTCCTAAATAGTAAAGTGCACTTGGATCTAAAATAACTCTTCAAAGAATTTGATGAAATTTGGACATTTCCCAAAAATTTACTCACAATTCAAATGACAATAAATGCATTGCTTTTTGACTTTGATACAAGATTTGTCGTTTAAACTCACCAACAGGGAATAAAAAAGGAATAAAATTCATTAAAACAAGGATTCGATTGTTAGTTTCTGAATTACATGTTTACGTATTTACCAAAATGAGCGAATTCTGATGATTTTTTTACAATTAGAAGCTAATATCGTAATAAATGACAATGCTTCAACGAACTTAGTTACAGGCAGAAATTGAGAAAATTCGATCTGTCACCAGATCCCCAACTATAAAATTACACTAAACGATTTGATTTGTCTATATGAAAGAAGTCTTAGATATTGATGAATGTCGGACAGCTCTACGAAGTGTCCTAAAATTTTCTCACAATTCAAATGACAATAAACTGTTTATTGACTTAGGAAATAGATTAGTGGGTTTAATTTCACAAACCGTAGATAGAAGAAGTTTAAGTACTTAAATAAAATTAAACTTATTGCTCATCAACTTGGAAAGATTCTCTGCACTTCCTTGATGTTGTTAGTTTTCAATAGTATTGTGCAATAAATTTTCTTCAAAACTGAATCATTTGGTTTCCATTCCTGTGCATACTACACACACGGAGCACGTCATGACTTAAGCAGCACGGTGAAAATAAGGTGTAACTATGCCGTGGGCCTGCACAGATTCTTAGTGATCCACGGAAGCTGAATTTGAACTCCAGGCGTTGAAGTGTGTACATTTTGGGACACGCTCTGTATCATTCCCCCCAGTCACAAGAAAGTGGACTACCGGCTGTGTTTCATCAAGGGACTTTGAAACGGACACACCAGGGATCTCGGGCCCTCACCTTTCCAAAAAATTCCTTCAAATAATGGCCATGATAAAATGAGGTTTTCCCGAAACTTGATCATAATAAAACGAATCTTGACCTTAGAGCCAGCCGCGGCGCAGAGGAATAGGTAAGAGCTAAGCTGTCTATCTCAAGTGAATCGTGGCTGAGCTGACTAGCGACTAGCTTTAGTTCATCGAATCTATTGTTGGAACTCAGCTACCCGTCATTGCGCTGGTCCTAGACCTATTCTTACTCTCCGTGAAACTTTGTTGGTTCACGGTTACTCAAATCCTGATGGCTGCATCTCAAGTATTATCCCCCCTCCGCCCCAACTCACCTATGGCGGACGTGTGGGGTCGGTACAAATAAGGTGACATCCAGAGAACGGGGGCTGGGGGTGGTGATAGGAAAGAGGTAAGTTGACAAGGTCGAATTGGTTTGTGCCCCCCCCAAATAATTTTTACCTTCCTACGGGCCTGCGGTACTAATGGTAACGAGTGGACAATGAGAGGAGTAACTGAGGTGCACAAGGACTCTCTATGTATCGTCTGTAGGTGCACGAGTTGCGAAGACGGCCAATTCAGTGTTACGCTGACCCGTTCGCAAGCTGGTACTTTTGGTGTCGACAGATTAATTCATTTGATGTGAACCATGTTACTGATCTTTATTGGTTTCGTTGTATTTGTTTGGCGTTTGCATCGGCAGTATTTGGATATTCAGTTTGTTAAGCATATCAACTCTGCTTTTCGGGTGGAGTAGTATGTGTCAGCTGTTTTTATTTATATTGGCGTTAGTACTAGCAGTATGCTCGTTACTGGTCTTGTACAGTATTTATTGGAATGTTGATTGTGTTTCACGCCCTATTTCATCTTCATATTTGACACGCCTTGAGCGCCTTGCAGCGGATCACATTCATACTACCTTTGCTCATTTATTTCGAACTTACTTTTGTTATTGTGGTGGTTCAATCGTGACGTTGTGCTGGTCTCCGATGTATAGTCTGAACAAGGAATACACGATGTAAGTAAAAGGTTAGATAAGTCATTTTGTTTGCAGTAACCTGGTTTTACATGCAGTAATATGGTTATCTAGTTTCGACTTTGTTTCGTTTTAAGTTGCTCGTTCATATATTTATGTACAGTTCCGCCCTTAGTCATTTTCAAGGTAACTGAGTACATTTGCTTTTGACCTTCAAACTGGTAGTACCTAGCTTTTGAAGCTTTTCAGTGCTATCATTTTTATCTAAATCGCACGGTTGTTGTAAATGCTTAGTGAAACGTTCAATGTTTGTATTTAGCGTATTTTGTGAATGTTTTGTCCGTATTCACTGCTTGCACGAATTCACCACAATCATTGAAAACGGGGTGTTGTGTCAAAACTACAATGGTTCTGAATGTTTGGAAAACGTGCGCTTTCACGTTTGTGTTGTTAAAATTGGTACTAAATCAAGGCACTGTCTCTTAAACAACAATGTACAATAATCGTTTTTTACAGCGCCATCAATATATGAGAGTAGTGAATAGTGCCTTTTAGTTAGTGTTTTTTCCTTTCAGTTTATGAAATCAAAACAAACATACTTCGCTGTGATGTGGAACGTTTGTCTGCGCGCTAATTTTTTGGAAGTCATCAAATGCGAACTTATACCAAGAGAATAATACTACGCAGATAAGGGAATATAGCTCTCCAGTGAAATGCACACTGACTCTACTTTCCATTTTTAACTTCATGGCACACATGAAGGTCGCACAAACATGTATATGGAATAATATAGGTCATTAGCATATGGAGAACCCACACCAGATGAAAAAGTAAATTGAAAGCAAGAGGTTTAACGATAGGTACACCACGAAACGTAGCATAGAAAAGCATTGGTAGGTGTTCACTCGCTCACTCAAAAATTAACCGGGCTGTCACCTGTTAAATGAACGAGCAATAATATGTTATTGACCAGCATTTGCTGGGTTGGCCAACTATCACCAGAAGACAGTGCCTTTACATGACCCGTACTTACAAATAGAGCGCAGATAATCAATTTAATATGATATACAATGTGCGAGTGCAAGTTGATTCTGATTGTGTTAGGTGCTTCCTCTGGTTTCAGTTCCAGTATGAGCGTGAATACAATAATTAAATCTATTATTTACTCATCCAATCGGAGTAGAAATTTATTTTAGCGAAACACCTCTCGGGTCTTGTTAATCCACCTTCATGATGCTGTGCCGACGCCTTCAGATTTTGTCTATTGGCTACACAGTTTGTCCCCCACAATTTGTAACAGCGTTGTTACTCCCGAGATTTCAGTTTCCAACCATGTGAGAGAACCCAATTTGTTAACCAAAATAAAATTCAGTCAATTTTTGAAAAAAATGCAGCTTAGACACCAAGGTCATTCTCGACAAGGTTTCTTAATTCATTGAGAAACATAATGCAAAACTTACACCACATTTGTGATTGTTATTTTTGACGTTTTCAGCGCAACCGCATTTGTATGGACAAGTTGTGTGTGAGTCAATTGAATACAAGCTTTATTTCCACCTGTTGACTTTTGAAGTCTCGTTAGATTCTACACGTGACGTTGATCCGTAAAGTAGTTCCCATCATACGCATTCGTTTACTGCCTTTAAGTGCAGACATCGACCCTACTTTTTGTATAATGCTTTTTTTAGTTTTCATTCACCTGTGTGCACGTCATTAGCTTCAAAACTACAGTTTGATCGAGTTTAATGTGAGGGCTTAACACAAGGACACTGTCATTGGCACTGACACTATCAAGACTACTGACAATGCAATGAGCAACGTTAATAACAACACGACCGAAGACATCGATGCCGCCTTCAACAGTGAGCAGAACATTAAGGTACCAACTGTGATCCGAGAATCGCAAATGATGACGACGCCAGTGACATGAAGCCACCGACAAAACTTATAATGCCAACTATGGCAACATCACTGACGCCACTCTTGCCTCAAGGTGCTGGTGACATTGGCTAGGCCAACGACAGCAAGTCCTCGAACAACATCGCATTCTGTTGTGTAAAAATTTCAAACGAAAAATTTGGCATGTCATGAAAACTACGTTAGGGTGAAGCGTGCCACAGTCGAATACTGAGTAAGTCATAACACCTTCGAACACGACAAAAAGCGAACAATCGATAACCTATTCTTAATTCCTAAATGACCTTGGGAGATCCATTTACATACCAAGTGGGTGAAGCATATAAGGGACAAAGAAGGTACAACGTCGCAAGGCCAAAATAATAATAATAATGGATGTCAAAGCGCTTTCTGTTGTTCGATCTTGACTGAAGACAAAAAGTCTCGAAATATTGATGAGTTTCATGTTATGTTAAAATTCCTTGTCGATCAATTGTTATTGAATCCTGAGACGCATGACTGCGCTGAAGTCTGAGAAGCGTACCAGTGTCCGACCCTTGTCAGTTGTAAATCTCAAATAATACGAAAATGGAAGTCAGAGAGAAACTTTTTCTTTAGACTTTGTGCATCGCAATGTTTATTGACACACTAAATGACTGATTCGTCAAGTAACGCCTGTGAAAATTTGAAAAATGATTCCTACCAAAAACTGTTGACCTCAAGATACACGTTGTGTGTGAATTTCGTGTCTATCGGACGAAAAATGCCAAGAAACAAACTAACAAAAACAATTATATCATTGCGAAAAAGCAAAATGCTTGGAGAAATTTCATTTCGCCAAATAATGAGCCTATTAAGTGTAGTGAATTTTAACATGCCGTTTTGACCTTTCTCTTTGATTCAGCCACTGAAGAGGAGGTCACATAGAGAAGGTCAACCCAAGCAACTCTTGAACTCACTTTTGGAGGCACTCTAGTGGGCAGGTGGGAAGAATCAACTGACTGGGAGACAGTGGAAATCGACAAGCAACCAGATAACAACCACTGAAACAGTTTGTTACATTGTGTGGTAATTCCCGCCGACAAGCAAAAGAGACAGAATGTCCTTTGTTGTTGGAATTGGAGGGTAACTGTTAAAATTACTATGAATCACCAGGCATGGCAGTATTCATCCTACAATCCCAAACACTGGGGTCCAACAAACTCGCGCGGAGTCCATATCAATTTCCTGGGATCCAAGAAAACAGTCTTGAAATTCTTACACTAACACGTAACGATACATAATGAATGAGCTTAGTGGAAAAGAGAATTGTCTATCAAGAAAAATTAGATAATCAAGAAATGAGCAAGGTGATTCTCATGTCTTTAGTTGTATTTCTTAAAATTTGGCGGACATGTGTCCAAGGTGAGACAACCGTAAAATAAGAAACGCGTCAAATGATGCAAAAATGCAGCCTCCGTCAAACTCTACGAAGTCAATATCCAACTCTACAAAGTAAAACTGATCTGTGGCTGCATTCATGAAACAGGTTTAAGCAGTTTTCACAAGCGCTAAGAGATTTTGTTGTCATTGAATGAGACAGGTACTAATTACAACCCGGATGGCAACCAAATAAACCCATCATCCGAAGGTGCTGAATTGTTATGGTATAGTAGATCAGAAGACTAAACTGAAAGCAGCGAAATTGAATTGCTGCTTAAAATGACCATGTCCAGCCAATTTTATTTAGACCACATGCTTTTGTAAAATTGGTCGCATCTTGTTCTTTATTCGGATGAGAGGTGATTTTGGTCGTGCACAAAACTGAAAATGCTTGACTGTTTGTGTCCAGGCTCTATAATTTGTCTTATCACACCGTGCTATTTATATTATAGAGCATAGTCTTGAGCAATATCATCAGTCGGTGCTTTTTAAGAGCAAAACTCCCTTCTCGTCTTATTAAAGAACAAGTTAAAACCAATAGCATGACGATAGATGGAATAAATGAAGCCAATTTTTTCCGTAGAGCAATGGTTCATAGACATTTTAACTTAAAAATGTGAATTGTTGGAAGGAATTCCCCTTGATTATGTTGTGTCTGAATAATTTGCCTCGAATTTGGATGACACTTTTGCACACAGATTACATTGCACTTCATGAAAGTTTCTGCGTTGTGTTGAAACTGCCTTTCCCCAGTATAAAGCTGTCAGAAAACGGAAAGTGAATGAAGTCACTTTAACTCATAAAATCTGTTTCATTATCTTTCTTATCGTGAGAAGACTAAATTTCCGTTACCAACAAGAAAGTAGGAACCATCAGCGACTCCACAGTTTGTTGGCGTTGGCTAACCCTAGAATTGGAAATTCAAAAACTGTGCATGTCCGTGTTGCCTGGGACTTGAGCAATCTACTCCTTCCGCAATTATTCAAGATAAAAAACTTGTGAAGTTTTTAAACCCCAGAGCACATCGGTTACGTACATTTATTCAATGTTGGTGGGTAACCAGCGGTGAATTGCCCTTTTAACAGTAACCAGGATCATAAAAAATGAACCAGTTACCTGTCTCATGTAAAAATGTTGTTTCAGCGTCACCAATGGAGGCAAGACAACCGTTGCCAAGAGACTGCTGAAGGAATTTCCCGGTGCTTCATGTTTGTACCAGGACCAATACTACTGGGTATAGCTATATTTTAAAAATTCATGAAATCAAATTTTGTAACACCGTTGTTGCCTATCTAAGAACGTTTTTAAAGCGAAAAATCAGCCTGATCAGTGAATAATTATTTTAACCATTCACCGCTGTAAAATTGAGCCCAACCTGTTCTTTACTCAATTGAGAAATGATTTCGGAATTTGTAAAGAAACGGCAGTTTCGTATTCGTTGAAACTTTGCCTGCAGTGCTTGGAAAGGAAAATGAAAGCAAAATGTAATTTTGCATGATGGTTACCTTAATCTGCATATTCAAAAAATGCTCAAGGGTTGCGAACGGTCACCCCCCTAAATCATGGTTACTTAACCCTAAGCTACATGAAACAGCGAAGACAAAAAAATTATCTGGCCAGTTCAGGTGCCAAACTAGAAATGGCAGTTTCTTACTCGTTGAAACTTTGCTGGGAGCTTAAAATGACTCGCTGCATAAAGCTAACTTTTAGAGCTTTATCTCAAGCAATAACGAAATTTCCGATTTTCCGAAGCTCTGAAATCATACTTAAATTGACTAGGAAAATTTTTGACGAAAAATTTGTAATGGTAGGTGTCAAATGTCGTTTTTGTGATGGAAGAGGGACTTATAGGCGCTGTAAAAGTGATGTATCACTGATTAAAGATGGCAAAAGCTACCAGCTTGCTTTTTCTGGTTTTGATATTTGTTGGCTTGCTGTATGTGACTTGTTGGAACGTGTAGATATCTGCACTATAAAACAACGCAACATTGGTCATGTAGAAATATGACTTGCGCTAATCATTGATTTAGGTTGTGAACATTGTGAATACGCATAATTCTGTTCATGCTCCATACCATTTATTTTCCCTATTGATAATTGCGTTCACGTTGTGCCACTGTAAAAATTTAAAACATTTCACGTACTTAGACATGTGAAATTTTCCCGAACGGCCTTTCGTTTTGTTGAAGATACTGGACTACCTGATACCGCCGTTTCCAAAATAAACTGGACACACTTCAACAGAACTCCGTCAGGTTCTGCAATATTGGACAAATTTCTTGCCAAACCTGTTTGGAAATTCACTCAGGACTTTGTCTCAATAAAATGTCATTGGTGTAGAAGTTTGATGTGATCTTACAGTGGCTACCCAGTAATTGTTCATTTTAAATGCGCAAGAGAGACTATTTTTGCGATTTCTACGTGCGTTTTCCGTAACTGAAATATGTTTTAGTCAAGTAAAAAGTGGATATATTGTCGCAGTTCTGTTAGTCGAAGCTTACTTAACTAAGCACAAAAATTAACGGAGACGTTACAACAGAGACCAGAATGCTTAAAAACACGTATGTCAAGGAAGCGAGAGGCATTCTGATGCTGTTGCTGAGGGCGTGACGATCCTTCAAAAGGCGTGACGGTCCTGCCATCTGTCAACTATGGACATATGTAGAGGAATGTTTGCGCACACTGTGTCAGTATACCATGAGTGTATTTTGTTTTAGACAGAAGACAGTTGCAGAGAATTCTGGGAAGAAAAGGGCCTGTGGTTGCCATCGTTAGACTTCCCAAATTGGGATTGTGAGTAGCCAACCATGTGCCTAGTCAGTGGAGAATCATTTGGTTATTATGTGCCTACATACACACAAGTCATGTTTGCATATTAGCACCATCCCTGTTTGAGCGTCCGGCGTCTGTTGGTGTACCCCAAAACTCATAACGGTTGTTCATCAAAATTGACAGATGTGTTCTATGGAGATGACAATGGATGACAACTTTTGGACGGGTCCGTTTATAACTATGCCCCCTAGGAGCAGGTTTTTGTGTTTGTTTCTATATTTTCAGTTTTCCATGGCAGATTTTCTAGAAATTTGGCAAACAGGTTTCCATTAAAAAGACGTCAACATATTTCAATATTCTGTCGGATTAGACTATTTTGCTTCTCTAACGACAAATGAGTTAAGTGACGAATGTATCCTGCCTCTTTCCTTTGATACAATCAGATCATCATGGTGACTTAAAGTTTTAGAAAAAGTTGGTGATGAGTGCCAAACTATGAATAACGGTTTTTAAGAGCAGCCTGACCGCTCACCCTTCCCCCCCCTCAGACAGTGTAAACACACTGCGTTCGCAGAAAAGGAAGTTACACATGAGTAAATTCTAAATTCTTTTCCAAGAATGTTTAGTCAAGATCAAGGATGATCGTAACATTGCCATAGAGTAAATATCATTTTACCTATGGCATGACGACCAGAATTCACCGTAAAGCTACACAACTAGAGCGTTGTTTCATGATTGTCATCACCTTCAAATGTTCATAAACTTGGGGCGTTACGTGTACCTTATGTCACCTGGGTGGCCTGAATAAATGGAAGGGGAGTTACAGAAGACAGTCAGGGAAGTGCGGATAGCCATATTACATGTAAGTTTTCAGCAAGACTTTTGATGAAACATCGAGACCTGAACTAAATACTAACACACACGGTTTGACCGGAGCAACCACTGAACATAACATGATTAATAATCCGTAATGTAGACAGCCAGTGTGATATATATGGAATTAAGTGCGGCGATTGTCCGGTTACCTGTGTAGGCGAAACTAAACAATCCCTGGTTGTTTCAACCACGACGGCTCATTTACTGTAACATCTATGGCTTTGCTGTGTTCACCCACTTTGTGGAATTTCGTCATATTTTTATCTAGATGACGTGCCTATTCTAAACAAGAAACTGTTCTGAATGTGATGTGAAAAAATGCATTTTCTTCCTTAAGCAAAAGTGGTAAACCGAAATTAAACCTATCGCATACATGGCATCGTATTTTTAAAGTTTCAAAGGTATCACAGAATGTTGAAAATGTCGACAGCGTTGCTTCAAAGTATCAATTAGGCTCAGCAGATTTATTTTTCTGTACACTAGCAAGATCTTTGTGAGATAGTGCATGTGGCATTTATATTTTCTTACGTTTGTCTATATATCTTTAGAGTTCCTTTACACATTTTCATGAAATTTGGCACATGAGCCTGTACTTGGATGACCAAGACACCATTCCATTTTCGAATGACTGTGAGTACTCTGCGACACCTAATGGCCAGTGATATGAATCTAATATAGAGCAGTAGAAGCATACCGTTTGCATTGCATTCGTGGACACATTTCAACGCTTTGCCCGAGTTTCCCTTGTTTTGTAATTGAGATCAACATCGATTTGATGAACTTGCCACTTTAATACCGCCAAGAGATTTCTTTGGCAAACCACAAATCCGCTGCGTACAATTCGCCTTCACCAGTTGGTCCTATCAGTCCTCTCTACTCCTGGCTTCTGTCATGAAAGCAAAAGTAATGCGATGTAATGACAAGCAAGTGTGACGCCATGATTTTTCACTTCCCAATTTATTTGCGCTCATTTGCATAGTGGAAATCAGATGCTTTTGACAATAAGTCTTAAAATTTTAATTTTTACTCTTTGATTATGAACTGTAGTTTTATTTTCTTTCAGTCATTTCAAAGACCATGGTGTGATAGAGAAATTTGCCACGAGTAGTTTTTCCTAACAATCATATCTGCTTTTGTAAACTTTCATGCATTCAAATGGTAACTTTTCTACAGGTGAAGAGGCGTTGAACATGGACAAGTTGGTTAAAGATATTAGAGAATGGAAGATAAGTTCTCAGCGTGAGCTTGACGCGGAACGGCCTCAGATTTTGCTAGTTGACGGGTTTCTGTTGTACACACACAAGTAAGCCACCAGGGGTTACAGCATTTGCTGAGCAATGCCAACTAAAACTGGTAGATAGTTCAAGCTTGGCATTAGGTAGGATGCTTTGATGCCTTATTTTCCCAAACGTTACGTCCCCTGAAAATTAAGTTTGTAACATTTTCCTGCTCATTCACTGTTGATAACAAAGACTTTGTATTGTTAAAAGCCTGGCCCAATTTGGCCCCGCTTATCCTCAGAAAAAAAATATATTTGATTGAAATTGCATTGACGAATATTTTATTCATTCATTTTATTTCAATATCACTAACTGCTACTGTTTCATAGTTATCATTGTATGTGTCTTAGGTCTTTATCGGACAGAGTTCTTGTGATAAAGAATTGCTATTGACTACACAGCTGAGAATCATGTTGTAATTTTAATGCAGACATTTTCACTGCGTATCAGTAGTTTTACTGGTTTCTATGAAGAATATTCTGCAAAGGAATATTTCAGTAATTCGGACACTGATTTGTATGTTCTTTCTCAATAGGTAAAAGTTCCCTTTGGAGGGATAAAAACGAAACCCGAATTTGGCCTTGATTTGTCATATAATTGATATGAAATGTTTCTTACAGTGTCAGGATTTTGCACCGAATGCGTAACAATTCACAACATTGACAGTTAATAAACAGCAAACCGACCCTTTAAGAGAAATGAAATGCCGGGAAACCTCAGATAATGTTTAAAGGTGAATGCCATCCAAAAACAACCTATTTTGTATCAATTTAGATCGAGTAGTTCTACTCGGTAACGGCACGTTCGGTTGCGTTACCTGACACCTGACGGTAGACGGAGGTGTTGAAATTATCCAATGACGTAATTGGTTTTACACGCAGTCTGTTCAGCAGTTCACAACACGGGTTAGTGGTGTCAGCTTATCGCTTGAATTCATCGTTTAACACCAATAAATCATCAAAATTCGATGTAAAACCTTTAAAAATACACCGAGTTCTTATAAAAACGTGATTTACTGGTATTTGGACACAAAGTTCGGTAGGCCAATTTACCAAGGGTAATGCCGTAGCAGGAGTTTGGGGTCTGTTCGGAGATAAATTCGAAGTATTCTTCCTTGAATTACAGACAGGAGTACCTAGATCTGTGTTGTTTATACTTGTGAGTTCAAAACACACAAAACGCTTGTTATCCCGGCCAGTGGCTCGGAACCCGATCAGGCCAGTCGCGTCCGCCGGGACTGGCACGAACATAAACCAGCTTGAGTTTGAAACTAAACCTCCAGTCACGAAAAGACTATAATAGTGAGCCAAAGAAATAATGTGCACGTAATTATTTATGTGAATTAGCCACGAAACTTAAAATCTACTTATTTGTCGGAGGCCGCGAAGTTCCCCTTCCACAGACCGTCAGGGCAAAGTTTGTACAGTAACAATGACTTGAATAATGTATTTGTATTTCAAAATAAAGATTCCGCTAACATGTGACGATAGCATATAAAATCGAATAATTGTTTCACAACAGCTTTCTGTCAGGAAACACTGAATTAGCATGCGCTCACACGACCTCGGTGCCCGGTCAATTACCTTTCAATGTCGGCATAAAAAGCCCGTAGCCTAACGCAGTGGTTTATTCATTGCTGGCGTCTCAAAACATTTGCACTCACGAGCACTCCACGGCATTACACATTGTATCTAATGAGACAGACTTTGTTTCAGTTTCATAAGCATTGGTTAGGATCATTTTAGGATAAAAATAATTCATTTTGAAACAGAACGCAGAATAATAAACGTCTACATGGCAACTCGCCCGGCGCCAATCCCGACTTAGTCAAGAGCTTATCCGACGAAGACTTCACGGGTCGGAGCGTTAGGTTTCACAGGCTATCAGTTCGAACCGGAGTACACTGATCAAGAAATACTAGAGAGGCGCAGTGAACATGCATAGGCAACGGAACGTATGGATAGTTCTTTGGTAAGCCGGAATTCGTCAGAGAAATCACTGTCGACGAAATGCCGGCCACAGACACGGAGATGTTTCACGGCCTCATACTTGCTATTAACACCATACCTTTCATTCTTTACTACCGCGAACCACTTCCTAAGCATTTCGGGCTCTCGAGGAAGTCGAAGAAACGATACACCCGCTTTCTTCGCAGCTTCATAGTTTGGACAAGCGGGAACCGATGCACCGCAATATAGCGGCATTCGCTCAGCAGACGAACCACTGACGTCGCTGCGTCGCTTCTCACCTTCCTCACAGGTTAACGCGACACCTCTCGGCAAGGTGAGGTCGACCGTATAAGAGGCGATGTGGATATAGGCCGATTAAGACGGTAAAAAAGACTAATTAAATCGGGTGGCATTCTCCTTTAATGTGTCTTTATGAAAAATTGCTTTTTATTTATGTTGTTTTGGCAGAATGTAATACAGAAAAATCTGCTTCAGCGTTATCACGTTGAAGTTGTTTTTAAAGTACATGTATAGAAAATCCAGACGAAAGTGAAGTATATACGCCTTTGGGGCCCAGAGAATCTAGGCTCTACGTAACCCTACCGCTTTCGAATTCTGTGTTTAAGGAATCTCTAACACCCCTTGTGTTTGCCAATCCACTGGTTTGATCCGGAAATGCACTGAAGTTGTTTCTGTATATCACATTTCAGAGAGCTCTGTTCCCAGTTTGATAAGAAGTTCTTTTTACAATTACCTTATGAAGAATGCAACAGAAGACGACAGTAAGTCATATTTTAAAGCGCCAATAAACCGTCATGTCGTCGAAAAAGCTAAAATATGATTTAGACCAACCACCACTATAAACTTGAGTTTTTCTTTACCGAATGAGTCGAGATTGTTGGTTATAAAAACAATTGACAGTTCGCCATGTCTTGAGATCATGCTTGTCGTGTTGACCACACACCGTGAAGAATGTTCCTGAAGAGTTTGGTCTCAAGCAACAACATATTTTGACTAAAGACCAATTTGAGGCTGATTTCATTTGGGCAGGGGGTAGGCGCGCGCACACGCATGTGTGTGTGTGTGTGTGTGTGTGTGTGTGTGTGTGTGTGTGTGTGTGTGTGTGTGTGTAGCAGTACTGGACTTTTTGTTTGCCTGCTTAATACAAACTCGCTCGTAGTGTCTAAACAATGTACTTTTTCAGGCGTACAGCTATGTAGAAAAACACAAAAACCCATAACAGACAAACAAATTAAAGCGCTAGTTATAGATTATTCAGACACTTCAAGCAAGTTTGTATAAAGTGTCAAACAAAATGTCCAGTCGTGTTTTAAACGAGGTCTGTGCTAACGAAAGGCTTCTACCGAACTATATTTATCCTGAAGTCAAGATCATCTTCCAATCTACCATGTAACAGCAGATTTCCAGGACGATATCTGTTTGAAATTGTTGTGTATTGAACTGTTCTCTGAGTTTTGCGCGAAACGTTACATCTGATTAAAATTCTCATTTGACATTGGCATTTCGTTTATGCATTATTTGGGTATCGTGTTTGTTTACTTACGGACACCACAAAAATGATGTTTCGCGAGATTCGTCCAAGAATGATTTTTTTCTATTGGAATTAATTTCGAGTGTCCGAAAATCGAGCGACTTTACCGTACTGTGACTTTGGATTGAACACAAATAGGTAAATCGTCATCGGGAAAGATGTATGTTATGAGAGGAAGCCATAAATTGTTTCTTTTGATCTCATAATATAGTATTAAATATAATAATGATAGTGATAATAAAAACGATGACGGTGATGATGACGATGATGCGATGATACAAACAAGGTATACTGTGGAGCCGGAAGTCTTAGCCACGAAAGGGTCTATCAGTGTGGTCTTGCCGGATATAAATTAGGAAGCAGCACTTTAAATTTACCATTTGACCACGCTGCTTCCACAAGTTTGAACAATTTGGTTGTTTAGTTATGACGTAGCTGTCACTATTATGGCACGAACTGAACCTACGTAGAGGAATAGAAACGTACAGTCACATAACATACATTATCAATAGAATGTGCCGGTCTTGGATTATTTTTCGGTTCATGTAACTACGAGAGAAGTTAATCCTTTGGAATTTTTGTGAAATTTTGTGGTTGGGCAAATCGACGTGCTCTGATAACGGTAGCACTAACATGATACCAGCGAGCTCAGAAGGTTTAAGATTAGCCACGTAAATAACCAGGTAATAATTCTCGAAGTGCCTGGTTTTTGTCAAGAAACGTAAATCTGCCTTCATATGATACTATTGTTTTTAACTTTGACGTTTTGAATTTATTTGACTGGTTGCACAACGTCAAAATAACGTGTCGTCATACTAAACAAGCAGATATGGCGTGTGTTTGTTTTGTTACAGAACCAGAAAGTATTTTAATGATGTGCCAATGGGCTATTTTGATACCGTTGTATGGCCAGCCTACCTAAAGTTTGAACGCCAAGTGGCCGATCAAGCCGACATAGGTGAGTGTATCTATCTCTGCCCAGAGCGATGTCCAAGATCTTGCCATTTTTTTGATTTTAGTGACCTGCTATGTTTATCATGTTTTTAAGACTTTTGCACTGTCTAATTTTCACACTGGCTAGCCAGACTATTTGTTGAAATACTTGCCACGCATTTGATTTGGATAAGGGTGTAATCTTTATACTCGAAATCGAATTTATTTTTTACATTTTCCGTATTATTTTGTGCAAATTGAAGATATTTTTCTATTATTCTGATCTGAATACATTATGGTTTATGAGGACGACTGTCTACTCCTCGTTTGCAATTGATGACTACATCATGAATCTACAAGTTCGCGTCTGAAATCAAAGTTTTAAGTCGAGTTCTCGAGCTGTTACTCAAAAATACAGCTACAACTAAGGGTCATCAACTTGGAATAGATAGTCACTCGCCTAAACCATAATGTATATTTGCATAGAAAAAGATACACAACTTGAGTTCGCACAAGTCAGAAAAGAAAATGTCAAAGATATTTTCGAGTTTGATTTCAAATACACTCTTCAGACTTCGGGCCTTGGTCAGAAATCCACGACTTGATTTGATCTCTTTTCCACGAAAAGTTCTCTGATATTGTTCCCCTTTAAACGACGAGGTGCAGTGCTCCCTGTTGGGTGCAAGGTTAGCAGTTTTCGGGGTTCGTTCTTAAGTCTGTCCTTTTTCGCAAATCGCGTTTGGACCTCGAAATTAACTCCTTTTTAGCGAATTCTTGCTCGCAGATACGTACCAGGATACCTCGCAGGTCACGATTCCGGGCTCATTGTCTATTGTCGGTGTTATTGACGTTTTTATTCGCCCACATTCACAAATGTGCGGACATTGCTGCTGTCATCTCTGTCCTGCGTCCGCTGCTGCTATATGTCCTAAGCCTCTCGAATGATGCTTTGCACACATGCATCTATCATGAATTGAACGGCTCGCAAATTCTCGGGTGAATTAGGCTACCGCTATTCCATTCGGTAAACGTTGGGTGTTTTTGTTACGTTAATTGTCACTTTGGAGGTGTTCATTACGGCGTTTTCCCGTTGCTCCCAACTTGTTCGATTCTATAGCTCAAGAACAAGTTGGGAAGATGACCCCTGTAGCCAATATCTTACAAGGCTGATCAGCTCCCTTCTGGCATTTATGGTTGGAGGGCCAGCTCTCATTTGTTCGATAATTGCCCTAATCTCCAATGAGATCGTATCTAGCTTGACTGTGGTGTTAAAAAAAAGTTAAGTTATAACATATTTTAACATAAACCAATAACATTTCTGAATTCCTCGTCTAATGCTGTATTTACGACAATCTATTCTTTCCGAACGTACCGATTCGCTCTGGGTCTGACAGTGTTCAAACGTGGTCTGTAATAAACCTGGTACATAATTGGCCTAACTGTTGTCATAACAGACAAAAGGCTGAGCTTGGCAGTTGACAAAGGAGCTAGATGTTATCACACGCTCACAACCCACTCCGTCTGGTAAAGTCACTGAACGGGAGAACGAATATCGTATCTGTGCATATGCAGTTTTAAGCCTTGTGACCAACAACTGTCCAGTTTGAAAATCACATGTCGTAGTGATTGTCCCAGTAGTTGAAGTTCACTATTTTCGCGCCATTCGCCCAAATGACTCAGACTAGCCAATTGAATAAAGGCTCCATCATAACGGGAACCGTTGGGGCAGTGCTGTGAGCTCTAACTCGAAACCTGGCAACGGCCACAGCAGATGCGACTATTTTAAGTGGCGACTAATAATAATCATTCTTGTTTCAGTGTATGTGAGTGGGACCAACGATGAAGATACGGTATTCAAGCAAATATACGACGAAATAACGAGGATGTGTGGACTTTGATCAGTCACGTAATTTTGATTGGGTGAATCAGTTATCTGTATATTACAAAAATCTCCCATTTGGTTTCATCTAAAGCGAAGCTAAACATTCCCGTGCTCTGTTTTCTGCCCTCACGACTCGCACGCCAAATATCTTCTATGGTTCAAAGAGATACTGAAATCATTGATACCAGATACCAGGGAATTGAAACATAAATCAAATGTTTTGGCTACTTATTATCGTATTTTCAGAGTAAACATGACCTTAGGTACGAGGAATTCAACTTCTAAAGCTTTCCCGTTCGAACAGTCACCAGTTTATAACCCATGATGTATCAGTTTATTTTAGTCACTGGTTTATTTCCTTGAAGCCATCGCTAATGCAGCAATTGCTCAACTTCACCTTATACAAGATTTCCTGATGAACACTCCTCTTCACGACAGCGGCGAAGTACAGTGTGTCGTGAAAGGGGCCTAGTTTTTAACTTTATTGAGCACTGAACTGACTTTGACTGCGTGGACCGCTTTTCATATCTAGCCACGTACTTCGGATTTAAAACCGTGCGGCACGGAATGAATGAAAAATGACTTGATTGACTGCACACAAGAGCTACAGTGCAACTTGATTTTGTAAACAGACAATCTAGAAAGCCCTGGATCATTTGTAGAGTACAACCAGCATTATTTTAAGTGCAATAATTGTGTAATTCTTATTCAGACTCCATCAGACTTGATATAATTTCTTGTCAGGTAATTCCGACTAATGTCATGTGATGCAATGTTAAAAGGTTTGGGCTGTTAAAAATTAAAATGACGGCATTCTTCTACCTCAACGTTATCTACATTACTCTTATGGTCCTCAAAACTCAACTGTATCAACCAGGGCAATATATTGCGGGAGGTATCCTCCTGCATGTACCATTCATTCATTGGGTAAAAGCATCTACCAAAATGATACAAAGCACTACTTGGTGCCTTCTGCTTTTGTCAGCCTCTGTTATAGCTTTACAAGCTCGATAAAAATGCATGCTTGTGTATTTTATATGACATTTATTCAATATTTTGTTCATTCAGAGGAGAATAACGCTCACTCAAAATGGACTCTTGAAGTTGAATAAACCACCGTTGTTGTTACACATCTACATATTCAGGTGAATTCAGCGATAAAATCGTGTCTGTAGGTCTCACAGACACATTTTGAAACCATCTTTTTATCACTATTTTTTGTTTTGTAACACTATAAGAACACTTTATTTATTTACAAACTTCAAGTATTAAAATTATCAGTGGCATGGCTCGGTGTAGGGACACAAAGGAATACTCTGACAGAAACTCAGGGATAAAGTTGGAAAGTTAGTATTCCTGATCATTTAGGAAGAGCGCCTGAAATAATTATTCTTAAAAATGTGTACCTTTTGAGACGGGCGTCTACAAAAAATACTTTCTTGGAAATAAAATGAGGTATCCTGAAGTTAAAAAGTTTTATCTGGAGACACGATACTGTTTCAGATTGAGACAAGAGCGAGTTACACAACTTTTAGTATGTACAGCCAAAAAGGTGAAGTTCTAATTCTGGTGGTATCAATATAAATATATTTGTAAAAATTGTTTGGTCAAGCACTGTGATCGAATAAAGTCTGATTACTCTCGTAAGTTTATTTCCAAATGCGATTTGTGTTTGTTAAATTTAAGCCAAGCAGTGATCATTTACCTACCACCAGAAGGCTAAAGTAGTTACAACCAAGAAAAAGTGGAATACTTTTCATAATTGAGTATTGTGATAATTATGTATTTGTAATGGTCAGTTTTAACGTTAGTGTTGGAATTTTAAATACTGTATCGTAAATGAAAGCGAAGACTACCTTCACTGTCAACAGTGGTACATGTATACTCAGCCCCGTTTGGTGTACATAGGGTGTAATTGCTATATTTTGAGAAGACCCTGCTGGAGTATTGCTATGAACTTAATTTGCATATTTTCACGAAAACAACAACGGTTTTAAAACTTGACATGTTTCAGTGTCATTAATTAAACACCATCCTCAGAAGTCATAATACAGTGGCCACCTAGCTAGGCCCAGCAACAAGTAATGAAGCACAGATACAGTCAGTTACAGGGAGTGACAATGAACTAGACCAACAATGACAACCTGTGGTGTGTCAGTTGCCTATTGAGATTGGGCTTGCACCAACTGATATGGAAAGCCTCACGAATTTTAAGCTCCTTTGTTGTTACTGCCTGGTCTATTATTGCAAAGTCATTGAAAGAGCACTGCTGATAACAATGATTGGAGCTCTGCAGGTGAATATTTACATGTGAATTACTGTCAGAATTTAGATGTTCCTTGGTCCTGGTTTTCAAATGGCGAACAGTTTCGCCTATATAACTGGAGCCACATCCAGCACAGAAAAATTTGTATACTACCTTGGACCGTAGACCCATAGAAATTTTGTCCTTAGGGTTAAATAAACTCGACAGTTTTAGAGACTTGAATGTTAATACAACTCTTAAGTTCACACAGTAATCATTCACCAATTTGTTGAGTTTTCGTTGAGCAATTTTGGCGTAAAACCCAACATAGAGTATTTTACAGTACTTGTAGTTAGTTTTGTCTACAGGATGAACATCATCAGGTGTATTTGCATATTGTGAACAGTTGGAGTCAAGAAGATGTAAATGGCGGGTTCACCTGTTATGCATCAAAAGGTGTAACTTTTTTAATTACTTGACGGTCTCAATTGATTTCTATGAACATGTTTTCAATTTTAAGGTAGATCTGCTACAAAGGTGTTGGGGATATTTCAAAATTATCTATTTAGAAATCATATAGAAGCTGGAATGCTGTGCAGTTACCGACGGATAAAAATTTAAAATAGCAGAACTACACGTTATCTATTGTGTGTCACTATGTGGTCTCCTGTACTCATCAGTCTGCAGCACACCGTTGACAAAGAGCGCATCGCTCGAAACGTGGGGATATCTTAATATGTTTTAGTAAGGACGCTCGTCGTTTTAGTTTTACTTGTTTTACTATTTTATATTTTTATCTATTTAGGCTCAGGTATGTTGAATATGATAACTTTAGAGGTTTTATGGCTCCTAGAATCACTCGTGGTGTTATTTTATGTAAATAAATGAAGTTGTATACAAACTGAACGTTCATCTCTCACTTTGAAGTCCACAATTGTCAAGTTTTATTAGTTTTGTGAAACTGGTGTCAGGTTTTGAATAATAGTATGGCTCATTGAAGAGATTTCAAACTACGTCATTATTGATTGGATGTGTTACCAAGGTGTCGACGTAAACACGTAAGCAAGCGACACCTTGCTTGAATAACAAAACAATTCACTTAATAAAACCGTTGTTCAAGACAATAGTCAGCATTAACAACGTTTTTAAGCATAAAATGTCTCATACTGAAATTTTTGATATGACATGGACCTTTTCAAGAGGGTTTGACACAATTTTAATTTAACTTTGAATTTTTTCATATTTTGTAGTTTTGGGTTTGCCTACAAAAAATTTGTAAAAATGATGGGGTTACCGAACTAGTTTTTTCCGGTTGGAACTGCCCAAAGAAAGGCATCTCCGGCAAAAAAATGAATTTACTGAAAACCCTCCTTTAAATAAATTAACGATTGCAATCCTTTTGAAAGCAGATTTACCTTGTTGGAGGAGGTCAGTTTTACGTTTTGACGGATTTAATTACATTTACCCATATTCTGATTCTCGTACGTCTGGCAAGTAAACGCCGTTTCTCTGATGATGACGTTGTTGTGAAATTGATGGCCCGCGCTATTATTCAAGCCCAAAAGACCCAAAGATTCCAGCAAAATCATTTCAAAAATAATTAATCTGTTTTTTGAAATGAAAAGTCTTATTAAAGTAGAATTCATTAATATTGTTTGAACTGTTGTTGAAATTTCTTACTTTAACGTGTACAGGATAAATATTACTGCCAGATACGTCTCATGATCGCACAACTGACAAGTATACGGAGTTTCTAAAAATATGAGTTTAATTTTATCGACACAAGTACATGTAAACTCTGCTGAGTGGACAATTCCAAAGAACAATCAGTCGGTGAAAACACCTAGTTGTCCACAAGTCAAAAATCATTGCTTCTTGATGGACACCAGGAGTCGCTGCATTTTGTTATGTATGACAGGCTTACCAAGTCTCCAATTGCTTATACAACATTTGGGTTTAATTTGATGAAATCTATCAAAGCACGAGGAGTTGCAGAACAGTTTCACTAATTTCGGACAATATTAATTAACAACTTTGGTTGCTTTCTCGTTCTTCAAGGGATACGCACACTCACTTTTCTGGTTGCATGATGATACATTAAAATGTCCTGAGTCAGTCTGAAAGATTGAAACCGAGGTTAGACATGACCAATAACAAAATAAAAATGTGGTCATTATGGCCGTTTCCACGTCCAGCAGAATGTGTCGAAAATCCAAAGAACGCCGATACAACCATGGGATGGATACCAATATGTATTTACCGTATTCGCAAGTATTCAAGCCCAAACGAAAAAGATGACGGTCAATATATCGTCAACTAGACAGTAAAACTGGCCAGATGTCTGATGAAAGTTGCATGGAAAGAGACGGAAGAGTCGCACAATAACAGAGCTTACAGAGCAACAAAATGATGACTGTTCTTGTATTTGCAATCTTTTTGTCCAGTTGTTTCTGGGAAAACATTAAAAACATCGTTGTACTTTTGCTTAATGAAATAATGGTTACAAATTCAATTCAAAGACGATTCATTGCTAGTGTGCTGAGTTGAAAATAAAACAGAGACGCTCGCAACACATTTTACACTTTTCCTTTCCCGCAAATCTAATTCCTGGCGGAAACGGCCTTCGAGGTATTTTCTCAGACCCAGCTCCATTTGAGTGAAATTACAATTAATCGTTAGAAGCACCAAACGCATACATTCATCGATGCCGGTTATCAGACACCAGTGTTTGTAATGTGGGACTAATCTCACACCCCGCCGTCATTGATAACGCAATCTAAAGCTCTACAACTTTTTTTTTATCAATCCCTTACTCATCTCAAAAGTCACTGCGTTGACAAGCAGGTTCGTTGTTCACTTTCGCTTCTTAAAAAATCTGTACTGGCAACAACACATCCAAGATATTTTGTTTGTTTTACGTTGGCGAATCTAAATACTTTATAACGAAAAGTAAGAGGTCAAATGTAGCCTACTGTATGCAGGACATGATTTGGGTCTCCGCGTCAAATTTACTATCAGCTAAAAACAGTGATTTACAGCGTGACGTTATGCAGTCTCTAGTCCAGGAATTCTTGCCTCAACTCAGTTTTCACAACGAACTTGGATATCAAAAAAGAGATGTATAGGTTACTGACCTTGGTTATCAGTCTTTTGAAGCCGTTGTTCGGCTTGGATAACGACAACACGTGGGACATGCTAAATGAAATGAAATTCAAAAGGGTACTGTCTGAAGAAGGTACACATAACTTATCGGTTGTAGTCTCCATAGTCAGCCTTTGGAGACTGGTGATGTATTGTCGTAAATCCAAACAGGAGGAATTCTTTGTGTTACTAGGACGTCCAACCCAAACAAGTCAGTCGTCCAAAGACATGGCACTGTATATACACTTATGCTTAAAGTCCTTCTCCCAAACTGCCCATGTGGTTCCAGTATCCGAAAATACTACATTAAATCTTATTTTCGACACCCTTTCTTTATATTCTTTTCGCCTTTCTTGCCAAAAGCGATTTTGAACAGTATTTGACCCTTCTCTCTGAGCGTATGATTATCGGTTGTCATCGGTTATTTCCGTACCCACATTTCCGGCTCACCAGTTCAGGAACTTGTCCTGAACGCCGCCATTTTTTCCTTGTAAGTGAATGTGCTATCGCTTGCTCGTAAAGTCTTCATTATTTTGTTTTTTAGTAATATCTCGTAATTCGTTTGCATATGTACTGTATTTATAGTTTGTAGTTAGTGGTCGTTGATTTTTTTTGGAATATAACGCGTACTTAGTATGTTAAAATAGCATTGGTGTTTAGTTCCTTACGTAGGCAGGTCCAACCTAGTAGGAACCAATATGAGTCGAACCAATTTTTTATCGGTTTTATTTTTTTTCTCGTTTTGAAAAAGTACTTTGCTATCATCGGAAAGGTAGTGCATTCTACTCAGTAAAAATGGAAAAAGTATCAAAATCGGGGCAAGCAGTGTAAAGTTATTGCAAGTTTTGTGGCGAAATTTGGGTCACTTTGTTTGGATCGCGTCGGCCATATTGGAGGACAGTAGGATAAGTTACGAGTTAAAAAAATTGTGTAAATTGTTTTCGCCAACAAAATACGGTGAAATTTAGTTAGACATATCTTTACTTACTATTCTGCACGATTTAACAGTGTTCACCAAATTTCAGCCTCGCAGTTGTTACTCATTAAGTGATAAATGTGCTCACAATTCCCGTTGAACTTCGTCTCATTTCTGGCGGCACCGACAACAAGGCGACTTTTGCTGAACTGAAAGGCATTAGTCGGTGGGCCAGATTTTGTAGGGCCTCTAGAAAATGGTTTTTGTGAGTACTTTAGGGGGGCAATTTTATTTTGGTGTTTTTTATTTCATTTATTAGAGTGTTTTCAAAATCTAAAAAGTTCCCACATATAAAGTTGCACATTTTTGAGAAATTTGAGTTTGAAGTTACATAATAATCACCAAAGAGCTTAGTAAACTTATATTTGTAAAAACAACAGTTTTGGTGACTTTTTTGTAAAACAAGTAATATGGTCCCATCAGTGCCATTGTATTGAACAATATTACACTCACATTACACGTTTTACTATTGTAAATTAATTGTAAACAGTGAAATTTAAAAAACGTAAAGAGACACCTAGTGGCAAAAATGCAAACTAAATCTGAATGTTACTAGGAAGTTATTCTGGCATTGTCAGGCAACAAAAATAACACAAAACACTTGAGACTGGGCAAAATTTGTGCCTCAATGACTAAAACATTGACTAATGGTGTAAAATACAGCTTGTTTGCATAATACACCAGAAATACGTTATAGTGCAAAAACAATATAGTTGAATGATCTCTGTGAATGTGCACAAAGACTGTATGAAAATAATAGATTATTCTGACAGCGTTTATCAAGCAGTATGAGACAAATACATGACAATGATCAACGTATGTACTTTCTATGACTTAATCATCAAATAAAATTAACTTTTTAATACAAAAAAGGAAATAACGCGGTTGGAGGTCTATTTAGGGTTGACTTGTCAAAGAACTATCCAATGTTATGCAGTCAGTGTTGCTGATGTTACTACAGTTGTCACAGCTGCACATTTCTGTACAGTTTGATCCAGCATTGCAGCACAAACTCAGTTTCATGTTCTTTTTGCTCTTGCAGCGTTCATCGTTTAGTACTGTGAATGGAGATGCAGTCATTGCCATACATATTAACTGCAAAGCTCCATTGCCAAGAAGCCAACTATGGTCGATTAGCCCGCAGGAAATGAAGGTTCAAACACTAAGTCCTTGTTTGGAGGTGGGCACTATTTGGGCAAACGTTTGATTCAAAATATGTTACAATGGGCTTTGTTAATTAGAGTCAGCAAGTGAATTATTGAACACTAGCCTCAATTCACTTTCGTATCTCTTAGTCGGGCACAAACTACAACAGTGAGTAGCTTCAACAATATTTCTTAAGATTGCCTGTCCAAATAACTTCATGCACACCAGCTTTCTTAAGAACAGCTTCAAAGTCTTGCTTTAGTTTTGAAAGGCAAATGACATCTCCTTGTGTTAGAAGCTTTGATTCAATGAACTCCAAACAAAACTGTAGAAAAACATCTCTGAAAACTGTGAATTCGTCACTCTTCACAATCGTTGTTTTTCTATTTTTTATAGCATGATGATCTGTGGTACTTGGCTTCTAAGACACAAGGTCTTTATCTTTGAATTTCATTTGCATATTCAGGGCTCTGGACTGAGCTGTTGCTTGCGATACAAGTACAACTGAAAAAAACCAAACTGTTAACACTAAGTTAACATTCAACTATGAGTGAGTTGGCATGTAACTTTTTCAGACGGACTTATCAGGAACTGATCCACCACCAGCCTAACAAATTTACATGCCGTCTGATCTGTAGCCTAATAATGTTGATCGTCTAATAATTAGATCAGTTGATGCAACTGAAAATAAATCAGCTGATATACAAGTGCAGTGATTGAAATTTACTTTTTTTAAATCAGATGCTCAAACCATACTCAATCGATTTACACTTAAGGTAATCGACGTTTGACAAAATGGACAGTGGCTTCCATCGTCCTCAAATTTCGACGGCGACGATGGCCACTTAGGTACTTTAATTTAATTATCATTGCAGCTACCTAAGTAATTCATGTTTACAAAAAATTGAGACTACGGCAGGGGATGACGGCCACTTGGGCATGTTGTTTGCAACCATCTACTCCATTTAACCTTCCCAAAAATTTTTGACTTAAAGTGCTTTAAAATCGCACCCACAGTATAACACCATAGGATTATCCCTTAGCGCAAGCAGTGTCGATGTGGCAACTGAATGGAGTATTTGAAAACAGGATTGAAGGAGTATTTGTTTAAACTGGGAACAAATGAAAACATTAACGACCTCCTCAGAGGCATCTCTCTACGCGGTACTTCTAAACTTATAGGAAAATAATTTGCCGAAAAGTATCCGGCATATGGAGTACCTATGGTATGATCATCGTCTCTACTGGGTCAGCAGAATTGTCTAAGGCCTAGGCAGCCAAGGGGCTGAACAAGTTAAAAAACAACTGGTGATAATACCGAAACACACATGGAAAACACCAAGATGTATTTTTCAAAAACATGTACCTGTTTTTGAAAGCTACACTTCTTTCTCTTTCTTGAAATGTGGCCCATAATGTGCTTTTCCTGCTAACAAATGATGCACTCATGTTTCAGAATGTTCCCATCTTGTTCAGGTTAATTGGGTGTTTCAGATTTTGGAAGTATAATTGATTTTCTTGGGAAATCTTGGATAACATCTGTATCACTTTCAGCAACTTCAGTTTTAGTACTACTCTTGGTGCCTTGAAACGTTGCTATGCCGTTCTATGTCCTTTCAATTTTTTGGTCTGACACTTGGTCTTCTAGTCTACAGCACTCAGCAGTATACTGACTGTGTAGGCTACCAGGACATGCAGCTGTTTTCTGCACAAACGTTTGTGACACCTCNTTACAGTGGTTTTATGCTCTACTGCGTATACTTATTTTAATAAGTTAAAACAGGAAAAAAGTCTACCAAAATCTGACCAACGTAAATGGGTTAAAACTGCGAGTCATTTCCAAGATGGCCGCCATGACAAGTTTTGTGGTGTCATACTTTCATGGGTTGAAAATTATTAATATTAAACTTAGACCCCACAAAAAACTACCCATGATAAACAACGCAGTTGTACATGTATCTCGCTGGTTCCCTGCGTGCCTCTAGGTAGTCAGAGCCAGCACGCGTGCTGGCTAGGCATGTAGGGTACCAGCGAGGTACATGTACGTGTTAATAAAAGCCTTTTTGAATGCGAAAGTAACAATACGTTCCTTCGCAGCGCTTTGATGTGGTGAACTAAGGATATTTATGATACAGAATCTGACACTTATCAGGCAAGTCAATTCACGTGACATTCCAGGAACCTGACTGCTTGCAGGAAGCCGACTTCACGCCGGCGACCCGCATGAGACTAACCTGAGGAGGTTAGATATAGGGAGCGCCATCTATGGACAGAAATAATTACGTCACATATAACTCTGATACACATGTATTCCTCAGTGTCTTTACCTTAAAAAGTGTACAGAGAATCTCCCATTTCTGTGATCGTCTGGTTGACTACGACACAAACCGAACCTTTTACTTCAGTACGGACAGGAACACAAGGCAGGTTTTTGTTAGGCCTATGTTTCATTGCTCATTCCAAGTCGTCCACAGCAAAGCTTAGAAATCAAACAAAAATCACTATAAATGCCCAAGAAATAACGTAAGACGACAGTTGAGAAACCAGACAACTGGTACTGACCTAATCTTAAAAATACAGTTACTCGTTTGCTATGAGAACTTCAACATTCCTTTTTTGCGCAAATACTAGAATTCATAGTTTTGCAAAGATTGAATGGATTATCATTTGATATGAACTTATAAAATACAAAAAGGTGAATATATAGTCCCTGTTTATCGCGGTCTTGTATCAAAATACGTCCATTGTAAACTCTCTACTTATTGACCTGCACATTGGCTACATAGTATGTTTGAGCAAATTTGTCACCTGCTATAGCTGCAACGGAAATGCCATTGTGATAAAAGAAGTTATTGAGACTTGAGAAGAGAATATTTCCGTCTGTCTAGTGTTATAAGTGTGTCGGGCTGATTACCAAGCGTGTTGCGCCGGAGTGCAGACTTTCTCTTGAAACACTCGCGGTAAACCTTTAATCCTAAAAAGACTAGTTGAATGACAAGGATAATCGTAGCGAGAACGAAAAGTCCAACCGACAGTCCTTCTGATCGAGTGCATATGTTGACGATAAGTTGAATAAGTCGCGTCGTGTGCAGAACGTGGTGGGCGAAAACGTCACGGAAGTACTCCCTGAATATAACTTGTTCCAAAAACACCACGACGGGTATGGTTAGGTAATAGAAAAACACGTGACCGTAGAGACCCATGAAATCGTCGGGGAAGAGATGTTTCCAGCGCTGATCCATGACGATCGTGACGCTGCAGAGAAGAATGTGATGAGCCGAACCAGCGTACACTGAAAGCCCGTTGGTGACAAGCCACTTGATCAAACAGAGATCCCATTCGTGAAGTTCCCTCCGCAGCAGGGCATGCTTGTCGTGCAGTCTCTTAAGGACAGATACGAGACATACAACAGCGCAGATGACGCGAGTGAGAGACAGAAACATGGACCATTCAAAATCACGCGCGTGGACCAGTAATCTCCACCAGGTGCCGCTGATGATGAAGCTTGAGCCGTACGTAAAATAAAAGTTCTCGCTGAACAACTCCGGATAACAGTAGACATAGTTCATCGTTCCGTTTACTCGGAATATACTGCTAGCTATATAGACGATCACTGCAAACTGCCATGCTATGACCAAAACGCCAACCAGTTGTTCAAAGTGAAATGTTCCATATTTCAAAGGAACTGTAAAAGGGTCGATGAAAGCCATTATCTTCGCGCGCTGGTCGACATCTGTAAGTAAAACAGAGGTAGATCCTATCGGATCTGCTTCAATAATGCTGTACCCTAATCCGTCATTACTATTACTGTGTGATGAACCTGCTGTTTGGTTTACGACGAAAGCATTACAGGCCACGCTACGGAATTCAAAATTAATGCATCTTTTGCGGTCCACGCATCGTCTGTGACTAGAGTTGGTAACGGAAATAGAATCCAGTCACGGTAAGGAATATTACGACACCACTTTATGAGAGTAAATGGCCTAATTCAATTTTCGTTTTAGCCAGATTCAGGCGAAATGCAGCTCTAACCAACCAGGACGCATGGTTCAGGTAAAAATTGCAAGATTACTCAAAAAGTGGCATGCAAATGGTCAATTAGATATAGATAAAAAGAAAAGTTGCCCTTTGTGTAGAAGTTTCCTTGTCAATTTGGCATATACCGTGATTTCCCGGAGATAAGCCCACCCGATGAAACGCTCATTGGCGTTTATTCGAAAATTTTTGCCAAATAAACGCCCATGGGCATTTATTTGGTGTTATAATTTCTAGTGCCAAGTGTTCATATAGTGAGGCGTTTACTCGGAAGATTTCCTCTTAAAAGCCCACTCAGCGTCAACTTTTTGTCACAAATTCAATTTTGCGAAGCATTTATCATTGATAATAACGAACAGGATGTTGGCGAACTATGCATTTATTAACATAAAACACAGTTTTAAGTGAACAAAAATATGAAAGTCAACAAAAATATGACTTGTCGTTTGCATGCTCTCCTTCGTTTGGGGAGGGGGCTATCTAATGCTGTGAAACTAACCTGAAGACCACCACGTGATCGTCTTGCATGTCAACTCAGCCGAGTAGCAGACGAATAACGAGCCAATGAGCACTAGTAGACCTTTGTTGTGGACAGGCTTCCAAGAAAATCCCTAAAAAGTTTGAAGAATGTTATTCTCAGTGAATCGCAGTACAAAAAACTCTACTTGTATGAGTATGTTGACATTATTCTCCATTTAGCTAACTGGCTGGCTAGCTTTTATCCTTTTTGCAATAACGTTGGTTGCAATAATTCGCCTGCTGATTACCCTAACGACCATAATGACTCGGTAACTGCACCAAACCCGCCGTGACAAGCAACTAAATGGCGTGGTCTGAAGGAACAACATTCTACTGGTTGAGTCTTCGTCAGCAAAATCATTTACTATCCGAGAAAGGTTCATGACATTGAGTTTAGTAGTCACAGGTGGCCTGAATAAAAAGGTTGCTTTCACAGGATATCTAGAATATTGCCGGGTTATTCTCTGAAAGACTCATAATCATGAGGTGCGTTTCTTTCATTATCGGGAAAAGTTTCGACAGGGAAAATAATCTTTGCTCCCTCATGGCTATTTGCACGGTCCTTATCTTTGGAATTCCAAGTTGATATAACCCTAGCCAGCCAGCTAGCTGTATGAAGATTGTCGTCAATACGGCTTGGTCCCACTGTGTGTATTTCTTCCGTAGACCTCGAAATTGCACACAGCCTGGGTAGTTCTGCTCGTCACCGCGCCGTGAAACTTGTATCAACATGTAAAACTAAAAACCGGACGGTGTGCATGCAAAATCTGGGAGTCAACCGACACTCACCTTTCCCGTTACAGCCGTTTAAGTGAAAAAACAATGCAATAAAAGTCATTTTCTTGTGTAACTCTCCGCCTTCTCTAACAATGAAAAGTATTTCGTCGTTTTGAAAACAGCACGCTCGTGTCACGCGCACGCGCCATTTCCTAAATTTTGCGACATCTCTCGGGTGATGATGATAGCTTGGCAGCAGCAAAATTTCTTCTGAAATTCGATTTTTCGGTATCTAACTCTCCGCCTTTTCTAACAATGAAAAGTATTTCGTCGTTTTGAAAACAGCACGCTCGTGTCACGCGCACGCGCCATTTCCTAAATTTTTGCGACATCTCTCGGGTGATGATGATAGCTTGGCAGCAGCAAAATTCGATTTTTCGGCATCAAAATTCTAAAAACTTATAATGAAGTGAAACCAGTTCTGATAATTTGTTGTGACGTGTACGCAAGCTCGTGAAAGAACAACAGCTGATTGAAAAATCGGCGAAAAAAGAAACTGGCCAATACGTGACGCAATATTTCACGGCGCCGAAAGCCGTCGCTAAAGATCGCTCCACAACTTTAGCAGCAGAATAACGGTAGAACGCCATTTTTTCCAACACTGTTAAATAATTTTGTTTACTCAAGAAAGACTGTAGTTTTTAATGACACTAATTTTGTGTCAGATTTTATCTTGCCACTTTTTTACCCACATCGGTGCAAAATATATAAATATACAGCTTTGTACCAAGGCTAATATAACCCCTAATTCTATTCGAGAGGAAACGATGTCATTCGTGAGAAAGAGTTTTGTTGGTGAAAAAAGGCGAGTCCAGGAAGAAATTAATTAACATTTAGTTTCTGTAGGAATCTGTCGAAAACTAACTTTTCACCAAAATCTTCAGATTAAAACACCATGTTCGTTCACTCAGTTTGAGATGTCCGAGAGTGAGCCTAACATAAAATGCCGTTAGTAGGCTATCGACATTCGCAACTACGGGTAATTTGACAAGTAGATTTTGGCCAAAACAAGATCCATAGTTCAGTGGTTTTCTGACAATTCGAACTGTACTCCNTGTTGTGACGTGTACGCAAGCTCGTGAAAGAACAACAGTTGATTGAAGAATCGGCGAAAAAAGAAACTGGCCAATACGTGACGCAATATTTCACGGCGCCGAAAGCCGTCGCTAAAGATTGCTCCACAACTTTAGCAGCAGAATAACGGTAGAACGCCATTTTTTTCAACACTGTTAAATAATTTTGTTTACTCAAGAAAGACTGTAGTTTTTAATGACACTAATTTTGTGTCAGATTTTATCTTGCCACTTTTTTACCCACATCGGTGCAAAAAATATATAAATATACAGCTTTGTACCAAGGCTAATATAACCCCTAATTCTATTCGAGAGGAAACGATGTCATTCGTGAGAAAGAGTTTTGTTGATGAAAAAAGGCGAGTCCAGGAAGAAATTAATTAACATTTAATTTCTGTAGGAATCTGTCGAAAAGTAACTTTTCACCAAAATCTTCAGATTAAAACACCATGTTCGTTCACTCAGTTTGAGATGTCCGAGAGTGAGCCTAACATAAAATGCCGTTAGTAGGCTATCGACATTCGCAACTACAGGTAATTTGACAAGTAGATTTTGGCCAAAACAAGATCCATAGTTCAGTGGTTTTCTGGCAATTCGAACTGTACTCCAGCGATACAGGTTAGGAGTTCGTGCAACACTTGATTACCGACCACGCAGATCATTCACTTGATTAGTCTTAAAATATGTCGGTGCATAGAAACGCTTCAGAGTCAGTGATGAGCGTATTTTCGACAAACCGTTTTTAAGTAATGCAACTAAATGACAGAACTGTTAAATGTACCACCACTGATGTATACTTGAAATGCACTATTTTTAACAATCACTCGGTAGGACATCTATCTATCTATGACGAGCAACACAACGGGAATAATCCCATGGAGATATGGTTATGAATGATGTGGTGTATGCAAATGCCAAAGATAAATTCTAAAAATAGTCAATTGTTTACTTACATGCATGGTTGGATAAAAGCAAAGCTGCAACCTTGCGCTGAAAGTTAAGACGGTTAGTTACCTGGAAATTAATTTGATTAGCAAGGTACACGTTATCGGTACACGTTAAGTGACGATATCACTGGATATCAGTAAATAATGATATACAATAAACGTTTAATCTACAATCAAACACCTTAATACTACTACTAGAATTTAAATCACACTTAAAATACTTATAAACAATGGTAATCCTGAAAAGGACTGCTGAGTTAATCAGAATTACGATCGATGAATAATTCACAAAATCGGGCCGTACCCGGCCAAATTCACCCGAATGGTGTTTGAGTAGATGACAGGTTCGTGCAGACGATTAGATCGAAGAGACTTTACGTTATTCACCAGCAATGAACGCGCGAGGTGACTACACCCGCCGTAGGATAACAGGGAACTCTAGAAGTAAAGGTCTCAGTGTACTTAGCTAGGCTATATATCAGCGAGAGCTCCCAAAACGTAATGCGGTGTGAATGCCTTAGTCGACTAATAAAAAACAGCAGAAAATAGGTTTATTTGCTATTTTGGTATAGCCGCAGGCATTTTCAAGGTTTCGAATTGAAAGTGATCTTCAGATATGTTATAGGCCTACACGCCGACGGTAAGTTCACTATAGGCAGTCCTCCGTTGTTGCTCAAAAACAGACTTTTAACTACTGTGCTTTCTTGCACTGAGAAATTTCCGACGCGTATGTTCACATTTTTAGGGAAAAATAGGTCTAGACCTAATAAAAAACTTTGGTCAATGACGAAAGCTTTCTCTTGTCAATCAGTGTCAATGGTGCACAGCCTCGAAGACTTTATATGCACAACAAATTTGATAGAAAATATTTCCATGGTTACATGTCACTATTCCGAAGGTTAACTGCTCAGGAGGTCCAGTACTCCGAAGGTTGACTGCTCCGAAGGTTCGCTACCTTCGAAAGTTCACTACATTGAATGTCCACAATTCCAAAGCCAAAACTTATCGACCGTTCATTACTCTGATTATCTCAGTACTACTGAGTGGGAACTTACACGAATAAAAATTGTATCTGTGCCCATTTGGTAACTAACCATTTCAAGGGTGTGCAAGAGTTGAATAGTTCTTAAAACATTGATGACATTATTTACAAATGAGTTCAGTTCCAATCATTGACAATCGTGATTGTTGAATCTAACCAACGACTCATTCTCAAGCAGGGACAGTATCTTAATTGGGGCACAGTTTAGGGCTGCTGCGATAAACGGCAGTTTTAAATTTAGGTAAACTACATGGGACTATCTGACTTCGTGAAGACTGGCAGGGACTAGGCACCTTTAGTTTCGAGCCGGCCGTGTGCGTGGTTGCGGTGGGTGAGGTTGAGGTGCAACGACCCTAAGTTTTTCAGTGGCGGTGCAAAATGGTTTTGATGAACGTATCGTGGTTGATAATTCATCAATATTCCTAATTCATATTCTTTTAAATGTGCAAGTGCGCACTCATTTTCCGTATTCGTAAGGCATGCGGGCATGTCCATTAAATCCAAACGTGTTTTAGTGCCAGTCGGGCGTTGTTTTCGGTATGGATACACTACTCAGTGCATTTGATAACGTAATCGTTTATTTTTGCATGTTAAAGTGTAAAGATTACCGCTGAGTACGAAATTTTAGCTATTTCCGGAATAGTGTAATGGTCTCAGTGCCAGCAATGTCAGTAAACACGCCTGATTTTCCCGGAAAGTCTGGCAGGAAGTAAAGCGAGAACATTCTCTTTCTGGAACACATCATCTGAATTTGAGTTCCGTTCTCATTTTGTGTCGACCTTTTCAAATATCAAAGGTCCACCGTTCTAGAAATTCGAACGACTGCTCCCGCGCAACATTGGCTACGGGTCGGATTTATCTGCATTCCGTCCAAGAACCGAATTTTTTATTTAACATGTTGAAACCAGTCTTAAAATGTTCCTTACAATACTAGCAAAGAAGTAATCTCTGGGCTCGCAAAGAAACGGTTGTTCGAGACCATACGCTTCGCGTGTAAAATGACACGCCGTGAAAAGGCCTTTAAAACATTTTGATATTACCAGGAAGACATTGTTTCTACATCTAAGATGCTCTTTCCTTTCATCCTGAAAGCAGACTGCACGCGCGCACTCAGCCTAAAATATAGGGGCTCAATTTTTGAGAATGTGAACTTTTTACTAAAAAAATAACGGTTTAGGCTACGTTCAGAGCTAAGAATTGTGCATTCGGAGAATTCCTGCCTTTTGTGTGGACTTTTGTCTCGTTTTCTCGGATTTTTTGTTTCTCTGAGGTAGACATTTTCACCCACTTCGCCAAATGAGGAGGGGGGCCTGTTCAAGTCCCTCCCAGCCCCCCTGGATGCGCATGGACTGTATTTGATTTATCGTCGCAACTATGAGTAAGCTTTCCGAAGCTGCAAGATATGCAAACTAATGTGCTCTGTTCTGAATAGTTTTCATTTTTACATTATTTCCTCTATTGTCACAAACCTAAAAACTTAAGCCCACTGACGTAACCGCGACTAGTACCGAAATTCAACAGGGAAAGAGGGTGGACGAGAAAATGTTGGCGAACTGAGTGGAAACACGGGAGTACTTTGCAATAACAAGGAGTTGAAAACAGCCACAATACAGAAATAAATTTTGACGGAGGGCTTTTGCAATCAGGTGGTGGTGCCCGATCCATAGCTACCCCACCGGTATAATTGCAACCTTCGCCTGTCGCTCTACTAAACTAACACACAACATTCCTTCTCATTTTCCCAGTGCTGAAACCACCACTTGCGTACAGCAGCGAAACAACCCCGTTAGAATTACGCTTAAATAAGTCTTGCGTTACCCAAAAGTGTGCGGCGGCGAGGTCCCATTTTGTGGAGAAGACCGTGTAAATTACCTCAACCGAAAATGATTGAAACCCCCATCCAGAACGAGGCCCGAGCTATTGCGTTCATTGCAGCTTTCAAGGCCATGTTTTAATCCTTGATCGTTACGAAACACCAGGTCAGGCACCACTGTCTCCTGTTACTGTTTGGTTTTATAGTAACCTTAGTTTGAAATATTTGCCAGGTTCGCCATTCAAGGCTCCAATATTCAGCTATTCACAAGGGGTAATAAAAGTCAGAACCAAAAACCCTTTAATAAGCTGTGTATAGTTACACAGTCCAACTAGTGCAGTTGTATGACTACGAGTTTTGTTAAAGGACGTACTTTCACTGACCTTGCATGCCAACTTCAGAAGTCCCATTCTGTGAATGACACCCATGACTTATAACCATCGAAAAAATTCTAAACCACCACGAGGATTAGTTAGTCCCCAAGCCCAAAATGGCCATAGGTCCAGGTGTTATTTGTGTTTTTATAATTGTATAAAAACTTAGTGAGAATCACATGTAACTAATAATGAAAAGCAACATTTAGCTGCTGTTGCTACTATGTGACCGTGCAGCTCATTCTCTTGATCTCATAACAAAAGCTAGCCAGCAAAATTTATTTCAAATCATCACCAATTTAATGAGATATAGCTCTATTAAGTGTACTTTTCGTTAGTGACTCCACTTGCTATACTTAAAGTTAGCTAACACAAATGAAGACGAACTTTGCTGACAGACCGGCACCGATCCCGTCAGCAGGAGTCTGCGGTGAAACGAGCATAGAGTTGGATCCAACCGAACCACGACATTTCACCGGACACAGGCAAAATCAGGCTAACCTTAAGGACCTATTACAAGAAGCAGAAGAAATGGAATGGTGAATTTGGTCCGAGTTAGGCAAAATACGACTTAATCACCTATGACGAAATGTGAGTTTTACTGCAGTCTGTTGCAACCTCTGATTGCAAAAAGGGCCAGGAGCGTCAATTTCACCAGAGATAAGAAATTACGAAATTTGTGATTTACACATTTTAACTTTGCACCCCAGTTACATTATACAAGAATGGGGAGCTTTGAGTATTCAAAAACAGTGTTCAAAAGCCTTAAAAATAAAAGCAACCAGTATTGTGAATTATCTTTGTTCAAACTAAGTGAGACTACTGAAATTGTTCATATTTTTAGCAACTTCTAACATTTTTACCCACAGCTTTTACAAAAGCATTGACTGAAGTTTTGGTACTCTTACTATGCATGGCAAGATGACTAAGTACCAATTACAAGCATTCTAAAGTTTACCAAGCTGTAGTCCCCAGTGCTGTTCATTGACTATATAGAAGCCAATTCGTACACCCTCGCATTATGCTTTAAATTTCCCTTATCAATATTTCTAGTGCTAAAAGGTGTGTCAGGCCACAATACTTTACAAAAAAGTCTTTGAAAACTGATGACAATATTAGTCTCCAACAGTATTTAACCAATAAAACACGTCCTCTATTTTTCAGAAACTCAAAAGAGCCAGACAGCCATTTGTTGGTGAGACAGTGTTTTACATTGTAATCTTAATGATCCAGCCATGTTCAGGGGGTGGAAGCAAATCTATGGATGCATCCTTGAATTCCAATGAAGATTATATAAACCCCAGTCGCTGACCAGCAGAAACAAAACCTAAGATACAAAACCCCATATCACGCTCCAAAGCACCACATCTGAGCCAAAAAAATGTAGTGAGCAAACCCCAGTCCAGGGAACAGATTTCATTGCTCCATCTTTATCTTATTGCTGGAATTTCAAAAAGCAGTCCCTCTGGCTGGAGTTTGGTCATCCCCTGCAGGCCAATATCAGTACTTGTAATGGGTTCTGTAGTGACAGTCTAGCGTTTACTACTGTCTGCTTTTCTAAGACGGAGGCTTAGATGATTGTATATACCTGGAATTGAGAGGCATGGCCATGAACCTGATTCTATTCTTTGATGCTTAGGGCAACCACGATTAATTACGGTTACGTGCACAATACTGCAGGGTTATCAAAATTACACAGTACATGATGTACCCTCCGGATCACACCCGTGTGCCAACATCACAGGTGTTTACCCTCTTCAACAAATTTTTAGCCGTATGCTTAGCTGAAGGTTATTTTTTAATCTTATTTAGTATTCAGCATAAGTAAAGTGTGCTTATAATGGTCAAATAAGGCTGAATAAACTAATAGTTTGATTATAGTGCTTTCTTCTTCTTCTTTTTGTCTTTCTCAACCTTAAGGTGCCTCTTCTCAGCTAGACGTCTANTCCGGTACTTTCTTATCTCCGGAACGAAGGAGAGTTCTATCGCTGTGTAATCGGGGACGGCTCTATTGGAGGTAATGTCCAGGCTTAGAAAGATGGTGACCAATCATTATTCGTTGAAAACAGGTTCATCAATATGGCTTAACACAGGATCATATTACGTGACGCGCTTTGTCTGAAGAAGAACTCATTGTCAGTTCTTTCAAACCCAGAAACTAATTCTCATCCGAGAAGTGAACAAGCAGAGATTGAAGACCCTGACCACAGAACACTAATGAAGACGAGGCTAAAAGTTGACCAATCGTGTCGTGAGAAGTTCGAAAAAATTACTTGAAGCTTGGCATGCAATTTGCTATCAGAGTACAGTTTCGAGTAAAGTTTGGCGGTTATGGTCCCAAGTTTGTAGCACTGAACTCCACAATCTGTTTTTGACTTGTCGCTCCATCAAGTTTGAATTTTGTGGGACGAGTTTGACTTGCTTGCATTAAGTTCCAAAACCCATGCAACCAGTTTGAAGTATTGGGAGAGATTAGTCATTCCGTAAGCAAATTAGGACATTTTGGATTTTTGGTACCAGTTCAGTTGATTTATTCCAAAACTTAACACATAAACTCCTAACAGTATCTACATGGACTTTTGAACAAGGACATAAAGTTTATAACTCTGGCTGCACTTGAATTTTCTGCTGTGGAAAACACTGTATAGCCGTAGGTTGTGTAATCAGTAGTAGGCTAAATTTATGGAAGGTAGATTCATAGCAGGTTTAGATTCGTTTCATTATACTGTCGAACAAACCTCGGATTGGGTCATCAAACACAAGGTCATGGCTTGACCTTATCACTGAGTCAAACTCCTGAAAGAGTGGACCAAAGTTAAAAATGACCATGAAAGATGCCATGTCTCATTAAAATCGTGAATATATAAATTAGTAGTAAGCGCCACCTTATGACTTCCAAGAGAACTGTGTGTACAAGTATAATCAGGAAAAGAAACAATTTATAAATAAATTGTGGTTTTAAAGAAAACACTACAGCTGATAAACTAAAAAACAAGTGTTAACATACAGAAAACCCAAAACATTTCAAATATTACGCAATTGTTAGTCGATAGTGAAATAAACAAATGATAGCGCTCCGAGGAGCGAACCTTGGCGAAATTAACCACAAAGATGACGATAAAGATGATGACGAAGATGACGAATATGACTTCGATGGTGGCGAGGATGAACAAAAGAAGTAATAATGACATACACATGACGAACGTATAAGTCCGAAATCAGTAAGAAAAAGGATACAGTCTTGTGCGACACTTGGCGAAATTAACGAAAAGATACTGTAACAACGGAGATGATGACGAAGATGATGACGATGATGACGAATATGATGATGGTGGTGGCGATGATGAACAACATCACAACATTCATATGACGAACTTAGATGTCATAAATCAATAAGAAATAGGCTACAGTCTAGTTCAATAGAAGATAAACCAACATCAATACAGCCAGATCGCTCAACAAAGGAACAGCGTTATCAGAAAATCTCGAATAACTCGAAAAGTAGACGTCCTAACGAAAAATGGAAAACATCTTCTGAAAGCCCGTTCAAAATTCTATCTAAACTGATGGTATCGCCTAATTCCGTAAATTTTTTGAAAAAAATGAAGTTTTGCGTTATTTTTAAGAAATTCAAAGTCAAATATCTCGAAAACGGTAAGTCTGAGAAAAAAATTGTTACAGGCCATTTGTAAGAATATACTTTAAAGAATCCACATGCAAAAAATCACGTCTTTTTCTCTTCCCGTTTAAAATCGCACTCCAGCACGACTGAAAATGGGTCAACATGCGCCAGATCCGCCATCTTGAAAGCAACTTCCGGTTTTTTGGGTCAGTATAATAGCATGTTACAAGAAACTAATACCTGTAAAAATTCGAAGAAATTTGTCTTATAATACGCCCTCTAGAGGAGAAAACGTTTTTAGGCCAAAATCGAGGTGCGCATGCGCGATCGCCGATATTTCCGCCATCGTTAATCGGAAGTAAACAATTTCCGGTTTACTTGTAGCAAACTTCCGGTCCATTTACTGTGCCGATTCTTAGCCTTTTACGTAAAAAATTGTAGCCTCCAGAAGCATTTGAACCTTTAAATGGAAACAAAATGGCCACCACAGCCGCCATCTTGGATCCGATTTTGACGAAAAACAATAGGCTTCCAGTACTTCCGGAAGTACGTGTTATGTGTAAATTTCGTGATGATCGGACGAAAATTGCGACCTGTATCGTGCGAAAAAAAAAGGATGATTACGAAGATGATGACGATGATGACGAATATGATGACGGTGGTGGCGATGATGAACAACATCACAACATTCATATGACGAACTTAGATGTCATAAATCAATAAGAAATAGGCTACAGTCTAGTTCAATAGAAGATAAACCAAAATCAATGCAGCAAGAGCGCTCAACAAAGGAACAGCGTTATCAGAAAATCTCAAATAACTCGAAAAGTAGACGTCCTAGCGAAAANTACAGTTTTGAGTAAAGTTTGGTGGTTATGGTCCCAAGTTTGTAGCACTGATCTCCACAATCTGTTTTTGACTTGTCACTCCATCAAGTTTGAATTTTGTGGGACGAGTTTGACGTGCTTGCATTAAGTTCCAAAACGCATGCAACCAGTTTGAAGTATTGGGAGAGATTAGTCATTCCGTAAGCAAATTAGGACATTTTGGATTTTTGGTATCAGTTCAGTTGATTTATTCCAAAACTTAACACATAAACTCCTAATAGTATCTACATGGACTTTTGAACAAGGACATGAAGTTTATAACTCTGGCTTTACTTGAATTTTCTGCTGTGGAAAACACTGTATAGCCGTAGGTTGTGTAATCAGTAGTAGGCTAAATTTATGGAAGGTAGATTCATAGCAGGTTTAGATCGTCAACACACCGTTCTGTAAGGCATTCCCATATTGTAGCTCTCGCTGTCGTTTCATTATACTGTCGAACAAACCTCGGATTGGGTCATCAAACACAAGGTCATGGCTTGACCTTATCACTGAGTCAAACTCCTGAAAGAGTGGACCAAAGTTAAAAATGACCATGAAAGATGCCATGTCTCATTAAAATCGTGAATATTTAAATTAGTAGTAAGCGCCACCTTATGACTTCCTGGAGAACTGTGTGAACAAGTATAATCAGGAAAAGAAACAATTTGTAAACACATTGTGGTTTTAAAGAAAACACTACAGCTGATAAACTAAAAAACAAGTGTTAACATACAGAAAACCCAAGACATTTCAAATATTATGCAATTGTTAGTTGATAGTGAAATAAACAAATAATAAAAACTGTGCCTTGTTTCATTACGGTAACGATGAAATATTACCACACTCATTTACATGACGATAGTTTCAAAAAACGAGACTTTCGCGAGATTGTGATTCCGGCATACTGGAGGCCCTGGGTTGTTTGTAAATTAGTACTTCATTTGCATATTCCCAATTTAATGATACCATGCATCTTTAACATAATGTGAGGACAACAGACATGTGGATACATGTAAAAGATATGGTACAAATCCAAAGAATGCCGGTGCAACATTACAACACAACTATGTACCAAAAAGAGGTTCACACTGGGCCTTAGTAACTGCATACCAAGTATGTCAATCCTGCGCAAGCTTACTTGGCAATACAGTGAAGAACGCAAAGGGGGTTACGCAAGATGGATGCCAAAACAAATTTTGCCTATTTTCGGCATAGAAAACTGGAAAGAGTGCAGTTTTCATGCAGGTCTAAGCAACACAACGTCATTGTACACCATAATAGCACACAGTTCTCCAAAACAACAAAAATTTCAGCCTACCCATGAACTTCGCAGCAAAGTTTTTGAATAATTTATTTAATTTAATCTCCCTTACCTCTGCATCACCCTTTACACAAACACCAATGAATGATATAAGAGTCAAAACAATAATTACAGTTTTATGTGATTTTATGCACACAATAAACAACACGAAACTTAAACCGACAAAATTACGAATACAGCTGATGGATACTACGTCAGGACGGATGGAGGCGGGTCAGCTAACCTGCAAATTGGTAGATTGTAGATCAGACATCCGAGCACCTGATATCCAGATGTCACCTTTTCAACAAAATATTTATGAAACTTACTGTGGTATGTAATTGGGACTGTACAGTAATTCACTTTTTCACAGAAATTTTCGAACAGAGGGTTCNCAGTAATTCACTTTTTCACAGAAAATTTCGAACAGAGGGTTCAGGGCGTCCTTCGTGAATTCGTATAAAATGAAGTCTGATGGATTGCACATGTACTGATAGAACCTTCATGGGAACACAAGTTTCTTGTCTTGCAGAAACAAGTAAAGTAAATAGATGAACTTTGGATGGGAAACCTCACTTATCTCACCTTCGACTTGAGCATTGAGTCAGCAAACTCTGTCTCGTCAAATGGTTTGGTCTTGATACGTTCTAAGACAGGAAATGAAGGTTAATATGTAGGACATTAATGGCAAGTCTGTGTAATTAGTCAAATACTTATACATAACTATAGACTTGAACTACATTACAGTATAGTACGTTTTTTGAAAGTAGAAAGCCCAAAGAAATTGACTTTTTGACGTAAATGTTCTCAAAACACAGTGACAATTTGCCAAAATGTCATTCGTATTCAGATTTTTTTCGTGAAAATCATAAAAGTCATAGTTACAATAGCCCCTTAATCAAAAGTGGAACACTTTAAAAACAATTCCTATCAGCATTATGACACAAGCAGGTTATTTGCTCACCATTGAAACTTTTGCCGGTCATGGATGACTGGCTACAGCAGAATGACCTATTAACACAGACCGACGCTACACGGCACATCTGTAGCAAGACCCCTATAATACACGTAAGGTAGCAACACGCCTCTAACCCTACTAATAGAGGGGTGTGATGCCTGTTGTGGATGATTTTTGTGATCTTTCCAGGAATGTATCCATCTTCACAGTCTAAAACGCTTTAATCTGAGTAACTAGGTCATTATGGTGAAAGCCAGTAGTACATGAAGGGTGAAAGTGTCAGTGGTTAGCAAATAAACCTACACGAGAACAGTATTGTAGAGAACAATGCAAAAAGCATAGTATCCAAAAGTTCCATACGAATCCAATCCTATCAGCCTCTTTCTGAGATATGATGTTCCGTAGCCAAATTAGGAAATTTTCTAAGCTCCAACATGACCTTAAAGCCAGGTGATGAATCAAGATGTTATGATATGGCCACAGGCGCTTGTCTCATGCAACATCAGTGGTCGGTTTTCGTTTTTTTTTTTTGAGTTTATAACCAAAACTGTCAAATAATCACTTTTCAATTTTTGTCAATTCTAGTGTTTTACATAGAAAAACAAATTNGCTTTTCGTTTTTTTTTTTTGGAGTTTATAACCAAAACTGTCAAATAATCACTTTTCAATTTTTGTTAATTCTAGTGTTTTACATAGAAAAACAAATTGCAGATTTCAACTAGCTTTCTAGGACTTTCTGAGCTGATGTGCAAAAATTTCTTAAAAACCTATTATAAGATAATACTCTTAAAATAACAAAATAAAATGCATTTCATACTTCGCGTAGTACTGAAGCCTTGCATTTGATAATCTTCAATCTCAACATCTTTTTTCTGAAGTAGATCAACCAGGAATGCCTGACGTCGACAGAGCTCTGCTGTCATAATCATCAATGGATGAATGAAAGTCTCAAGAAGCTGTCAACACAAAATGTCAATAACAGTGGTGGTAGGCTTAACTTGCATATAGTGTATTGAGGTTACAGCTTGGAGAGACCTGGACCAGATGAGCACAATCAACACTGTCCCTCAGGCAGACTTAGGGGTGCCTAACCTACTGACATGAACAATAGAGTTTGCGAGCTTATGCAGGAATCTATAAATAGGTGGTCTATGGGCAAATGTGCATAAATTTGACACATGTGTAGACACACTCTTCTTTGTCAGGATTCCAATTACTAACNCTTTCTCAACCTTAAGGTGCCTCTTCTCAGCTAGACGTCTATTGAGTGCCTCACGGCGTTCCCTCTCCTCGTCCTGACCAAAAAAAACAAGAATAAACATTGTCATGGATTAATGTTAAAATTATTCAACAGGTGGCATACTTAGCAATGATTTCAAAATGTTACTTGCTTGCATTAAAAAGTACCTGTTAAGCACTCATATGTTACTCAAACATATCTTTAGCATTGGTGCAAAGCTGCATACTAAATATTTAGCTTTGTGCTGATGTGGGTAATGAAACTAAATGAACCCTAAATTTGACACAAAATTAGTGTCATTAAAAACTACACTCTTCGTTGAGTTAACAAAAAATTATTTACCGATGTTAGAAACATAGGGCAGTTAAAATTGTGGAGCGATCTAATTCGTCGGCATTTGGTGCCATGAAATACAATGTTACCCATCGGCAAGTTTACGTTTTCACCAATTCTTCAGTCAAGTGCTCTTCCACTATGCTGCGTACATGTCACAACAGGTTACCTGAACTGGTTTCATTTTGTCATAACTTTTAGCCTTCACGCTGGAGTCATCAAGTGTAAATTTGGGTTAGAACGTTATCCATGCCCTTATGTACTCAATCACCGGATAATAAACACACTTATCTTGAATTCCCACGAAAATACAATTAGAAAATTCCTAAAATAATTTCAGTTTTGAGTAAAAAGATTAGAGCGTGGGGCCTGACCTGATCAGAAGTACTCAAACACTGGACACTAACTGTGTGTATAACAGAAATTCTCAAAACAAGCGCTATTTGCATACCTCAGTTAGCAAATTGTCGTCAGACTTCTTTGGCGATACATGTTGTTGTGGTGGAGCACTAACTGCACCGGCGGAGACATCTGTAGGAACATCCATGTTATCATCCACTGGAAAACAGCAAGCATTAGATGAATACTGAACAATGTCATTTAGAACACAAAGAATTTGAATGCAGAAGTGCTCACTGGCATAACTAATTTTCTGCCTTCGAAAACAGTAAGTGTTTGTAGTAGTGTGCCACTAATTCTGGTTCTACACGTTGTATTTTGTTGTCCTATTTGTTTACTAGCAGATAGCACTTGACTGACTTGACCCATGGGGTCAGGTTAATGATGACGTAATTTGTTTACAATAGAATACTAGAGAACACTCCAGGAGAATGTTCCACAGGGTCAGGTTAGTGATGATATAATTTGTTTACATTACAAGAGAAAAATAGAGGACATTCTGGAAGAATGTTCCATCACTAATATAAGTGATTAGAAAATAGAACCATAGTCTGGAGCATTCTACAGCCTTGTTTATGTGTAAAGAAATCAGGCTCGCAAGCCACTGTGCCACAGAGAACCATGCAACCACTTAATAAATTAGACATCGTTAAAATCAATCGAGCTTTCTCCAGTAGTTCCTTATTCAAATAAAGCCGTCCCTGAATTACACAGTGACACTCAAATCTCGATGTATTTACCTACAATGTTATTAGCATCCATCAGGCACATTTGTCATTGAAATTTGACGTTATTTGTTTTTGTTCGATCCTTAACAAGTCTTCTTTCGATTTCATTACTCTACTCGTCCTTCCAGTGCTAATAATGTATTACTGCTGTGTGCGGGCAGCAACTCCGACGGGAGAAAGTTTGATAAACTGGATGAACACCCGTGGATGTGAGACGTCACATTCTTCACCTTCCTGATATTAATGAAAATGTGCTCTTATTTCCAAAACGAGATCCGGTACTTTCTTATCTCCGGGACGAAGGAGAGTTCTAGCGCTCTGTAATCGGGGAAGGCTCTATTGGAGGTAATCTCAGGCTTAGAAAGATGGTGACCAATCATTATTTGTTGAAAACAGGTTCATCAATATGGCTCATCACGCAGGATCATATTATGTGACGCGCTTTGTCTGAAGAAGAACTCATTGTCAATTCTTTCAAACCCAGAAACTAATTCTCATCCGAGAAGTGAACAAGCAGAGATTGAAGACCCTGACCACAGAACACTAATCAAGACGAGGCTAAAAGTTGACCAATCGTGTCGTGAGAAGCTCGAAAAAATTACTTGAAGCGTGTCATGCAATTTGCCATCAGAGTACAGTTTTGAGTAAAGTTTGGTGGTTATGGTCCCAAGTTTGTAGCACTGATCTCCACAATCTGTTTTTGACTTGTCACTCCATCAAGTTTGAATTTTGTGGGACGAGTTTGACGTGCTTGCATTAAGTTCCAAAACGCATGCAACCAGTTTGAAGTATTGGGAGAGATTAGTCATTCCGTAAGCAAATTAGGACATTTTGGATTTTTGGTATCAGTTCAGTTGATTTATTCCAAAACTTAACACATAAACTCCTAATAGTATCTACATGGACTTTTGAACAAGGACATGAAGTTTATAACTCTGGCTTTACTTGAATTTTCTGCTGTGGAAAACACTGTATAGCCGTAGGTTGTGTAATCAGTAGTAGGCTAAATTTATGGAAGGTAGATTCATAGCAGGTTTAGATCGTCAACACACCGTTCTGTAAGGCATTCCCATATTGTAGCTCTCGCTGTCGTTTCATTATACTGTCGAACAAACCTCGGATTGGGTCATCAAACACAAGGTCATGGCTTGACCTTATCACTGAGTCAAACTCCTGAAAGAGTGGACCAAAGTTAAAAATGACCATGAAAGATGCCATGTCTCATTAAAATCGTGAATATTTAAATTAGTAGTAAGCGCCACCTTATGACTTCCTGGAGAACTGTGTGAACAAGTATAATCAGGAAAAGAAACAATTTGTAAACACATTGTGGTTTTAAAGAAAACACTACAGCTGATAAACTAAAAAACAAGTGTTAACATACAGAAAACCCAAGACATTTCAAATATTATGCAATTGTTAGTTGATAGTGAAATAAACAAATAATAAAAACTGTGCCTTGTTTCATTACGGTAACGATGAAATATTACCACACTCATTTACATGACGATAGTTTCAAAAAACGAGACTTTCGCGAGATTGTGATTCCGGCATACTGGAGGCCCTGGGTTGTTTGTAAATTAGTACTTCATTTGCATATTCCCAATTTAATGATACCATGCATCTTTAACATAATGTGAGGACAACAGACATGTGGATACATGTAAAAGATATGGTACAAATCCAAAGAATGCCGGTGCAACATTACAACACAACTATGTACCAAAAAAGAGGTTCACACTGGGCCTTAGTAACTGCATACCAAGTATGTCAATCCTGCGCAGGCTTACTTGGCAATACAGTGAAGAACGCAAAGGGGGTTACGCAAGATGGATGCCAAAACAAATTTTGCCTATTTTCGGCATAGAAAACTGGACGTGGGAAGAGTGCAGTTTTCATGCAGGTCTAGGAAACACAACGTCATTGTACACCATAATAGCACACAGTTCTCCAAAACAACAAAAATTTCAGCCTACCCATGAACTTAGCAGCAAAGTTTTTGAATAATTTATTTAATTTAATCTCCCTTTCCTCTGCATCACCCTTTACACAAACACCAATGAATGATATAAGAGTCAAAACAATAATTACAGTTTTATGTGATTTTATGCACACAATAAACAACACGAAACTTAAACCGACAAAATTACGAATACAGATGATGGATACTACGTCAGGACGGATGGAGGCGGGTCAGCTAACCTGCAAATTGGTAGATTGTAGATCAGACATCCGAGCACCTGATATCCAGATGTCACCTTTTCAACAAAATATTTAATATGAAACTTACTGTGGTATGTAATTGGGACTGTACAGTAATTCACTTTTTCACAGAAATTTTCGAACAGAGGGTTCAGGGCGTCCTTCGTGAATTCATATAAAATGAAGTCTGATGGATTGCACATGATGATGTACTGATAGAACCTTCATGGGAACGCAAGATTATTGTCTTTCAGAAACAAGTAAATAGATGAACTTTGGATGGGAAACCTCACTTATCTCACCTTCGACTTGAGCATTGAGTCAGCAAACTCTGTCTCATCAAATGGTTTGGTCTTGATACGTTCTAAAACAGGAAATGAAGGTTAATATGTAGGGCATTAATGGCTAGTCTGTGTATTTCGTCAAATACTTAAAAAGACTTTAAAGTACATTACAGTATATTTACATAACTTGAACTACATTACAGTATACGTATTTTGAAAGTAGAAAGCCCAAAGAAATTGATTTTTTGACGTAAATGTTCAAAACGAAATCTCAAAACACAGTGACAATTTGCCAAAATGTCACTCGTATTCGTTTTATGCAACTTTAGATTTTTTTTGTGAAAATCATAAAAGTCATAGTTACAATAGCCCCTTAATCAAAAGTGGAACACTTTGAAAACAATTCCTACCAGCATTATGACACATGCAAGTTATTTGCTCACCATTGAAACTTTTGCCGGTCATGGATGACTGGCTACAGCAGAATGACCCATTAACACAGACCGACGCTAGATGGCAAATGTGTAGCAAGACCCCAATAATACACGTAAGGTAGCAACACGCCTCTGACCCTACTAATAGAGGGTCGTGATGCCTGTTGTGGGTGATTTTTGTGATCTTTCCAGGAATGTATCCATCTTCACAGTCTAAAACGCTTTAATCTGCGTAACTAGGTCATTGTGGTGAAGCCAGTAGTACATGACGGGTGAAAGTCTCAGTGGTTAGCAAATAAACCTACACGAGAACAGTATTATAGAGAACAATGCAAAGAGCCCAGTATCTGAAAGTTTCATATGAATCTAATCATATCAGCCTCTTTCTGAGATATGATGTTCGGTAGCCAAATTAGGAAATTTTCTAAGCTCCAACATGACCTTAAGCCAGGTGATGAATCAAGATGTTATGATATGACCACAGGCGCTTGTCTCACGTAACATCAGTGGTCGCTTTTCGTTTTTTTTTTGGAGTTTATAACCAAAACTGTCAAATAATCACTTTTCAATTTTTGTCAATTCTAGTGTTTTACATAGAAAAACAAATTGCAGATTTCAACTAGCTTTCTAGGACTTTCTGAGCTGATGTGCAGAAATTTCTTAAAAAGCTATTATAAGATAATACTCTTAAAATAACAAAATAAAATGTATTTCATACTTCGCGTAGTACTGAAGCCTTGCATTTGATAATCTTCGATCTCGACATCTTTTTTCTGAAGTAGATCAACCAGGAATGCCTGACGTCGGTAGAGCTCTGCTGTCATAATCATCAATGGATGAATGAAAGTCTCAAGAAGCTGTCAACACAAAATGTCAATAACAGTGGTGGTAGGCCTATTGCATATAGTGTATTGAGGTTACAGCTTGGAGAGACCTGGAGCAGATGAGCACAATCAACACTGTCCCTCAGGCAGACTTAGGGGTGCCTAACCTACTGACATGAACAATAGAGTTGGTGAGCTTATGCAGAAATCTATAAATAGGTGGTCTATGGTAAATGTGCATAAATTTGACACATGTGTAGACACACTCTTCTTTGTCAGGATTCCAATTACTAACACACCGACTTGTATGTGTATGGATACAATATATTCTAATAATGTAAGAATTACAAACCTGCTTCTGTGGCATTTGGGTGCACTGAAATCGCCATCCAAATGGTATACCCGACAAATCCATGTTGAGATCTACCATCATACCTTCGCCTGGGACCTCGGTCATTGAGCAATGTTCTGGCCTGGTGTTGGCTTCGAGATGTGTCAACAGAGTGTCAACTGGAACTTCTATGCCAGGGTTCAGTGTCTGAAACCACAGGTGCACTAATGCCAATCAATAAATTTATGAAAGTTGTGGACTCCTGTCATTTGCTTGTAACACGTAAAGGTACTTTGTTGAAGCCAATGCATATTCTCACCACACTCATAAGATACCAATCATACTGGACAGCCTCCCAGGTGTTACCTTAACTTTAAAATCCATTGCTGATCCAAGAGGAAGAATTCTTCCTCTTTATCTAAATTTCTAAGCACCATTAAAACCTGCAGGCATTTTGAAGGCACTTGAAAATCCTTAGCTACCTATTAACTTTAAAGCTGCTTCAAAAAGAGTTTTTGTCAAAAGTAACTTTTGATCGAGACAACTTGCCGATGTAAAAATGGTTGCAATTTTTTCATTTCGTCTTCTCTGCGAGGTGACTTATGGATTTGGGAGAACTAACACGTGTCATTGAATTGAGACAAGACTCAATACATTGCCTTGTCACGGTGAGTTATTTTAGATGCTGAGTGTGGTCATGAGAACTAACGAACCGTCACTGAATACTTATCTGAGCGAGGAACAAATTGAGCCCAATTTTATAGCAGTAAACGGTCTACATCATTTCTCTAATGGAAGGCAGTTTTGTAACACTTGCATTGCTATTGAGAGAATTTACCTGTAATGATATACCTGTGTTCGTTGTTTGATCACCTCCTCCCCTACACTCTCTGTCCACACCGACATCATGTCTGTCCACGAAACTTCATATCCATGATCACGGCCACTGTTCCTGAAGGTCATTTTGAAGAAGTATCGTTTATCTGGCATTTTGAAGTTCTCCCATGATCTGGTTGTCACTTCTGAATCCATTACCTTGAGTGAAAAAAAGGACTTCAGCAATTTACTACTAATACCAGTAGCATACGCTCATCTATTAACTGAAGTTACCATTTCTGTTAACTTGCTCTTTTCTGTAATATAGAAAAGTGTATACCAGAAATCAAAAACATATGCTGACCATCACTATTAAGTGACAAACAGCAATGACCTTCTCCCTATCGAAAAATAAATAACGCCTATGTAGAAAATTTCAGTGACCCGAGACTTGAACCCAGGTTACACAAGCGACAGCCAAGCGTCTAAACCATTGAAAACAGAATGTGTTGGAGCTGAAAGAAATTAATTCCATCGACAGCCTAAGTGTAACTCTATGCGCATAAGCCTTATAAGTACGGATACGGTATTTATAATATGACTTTGATGATGTTTTAGTCGGTGTGAGCATACACTAGAGGGTGCAAGGCATAATTCGCCGAAATGTTTCCGGCGTATGAAAGCGCCTGTATAGGTATGGAATGCCCCTAGCGTCACCTTCTGGCGGGTCTTTTCTGACACGTTACGAGTCATCGAAGCACGTCAGAGATGATTCGAAATGTAATTCCCAAATGTGTCAAGTTACCGCCCCATTGCTGTGCGACCAATAAGGCAATAAGACGTTGTCGGGCCAACAGAGGCGATGGTCATTGATCTGGCTGGCTATGTCTAGTTAAAACGAGACTAAATACTAGTTCGTACTCACAGGCATCCTCAGCTTCTGATCGTCTCCAATACAGTATATATGTAGGCCTTTATATTATTGTGTATTGGGGACGATCAGAAGCTGAGGACGCCTGTGGTCGTACTAAAAGCCAAACATCAAGATGAAGTTGAACTCCACGACACGAATCACGAACACTGCGACTTCCGGATAATGTCTGGACAGCTCAAAATAAAACGACGGGTTTCGTCAATGAGGCCTCTGCATTAGCCCTAACCGACGGCACGTTGAAGGTTTCATATTTATGAACTAACTTACCTGCTACCGGGCCTTGGTGTACATGAAACAATCTTTGTGTTATTGAAAGTCACTTGGACCTGCACGACTCTCTTGAACTAGGTCAAAGTCTGACTCCTATTGGCAGAAAGTCATGTCTATTTGGTCAGTGTTTGACCTACGAACTCCTTCCGACCGTACGCTTAATAAGTGATAGAGTAGCGACTGCGAACATAGTAAGTGAGCCAACCTCTCATTGCTGGGCGTCCGCAACTTTTTGATTACTTGGCAGCTATGTTTGACTTGGAGAAAGTGTTATTTCTTTGGTATTCGTATTCCTTTAGGCCTAGCCTCTGGGGGTTGGTTTACCATGTTGCATTACCTATTACTTAGGTCTTAGGAGCTCATGTTGTTTATGGCTCATTGCTGACCCAGTTCAGAAGGTGTTCAGCTCCGAGTGATCTTAGTTAATATAATTAGGCCTTCTAACTATAATACCGTATCTTTCTTTCAAGTATATTGCGTATGCGAGAACTTTAAGTTAAATATTCATCAAAGTAAACAGATTTGAATATTTTCGTTCTTTGTAAAGATTTGTTTGGCTAAACGTCAAAACAATTTACCACACATCATTTTTAGAAAATCTCCCTCACCATAACTTGTGTTGACCGTCATAGACTAGGAGAAGTATGCTAATGATTATTGAATATAAAAGTAATGAACACAATAGAAGTTGGTTTAAAATTATAGTATTTCATTAGCATGTGGTTTGCTTTAGCGCAACCTATTTTTTAAATGTGAAGTTCACAACATGATTATTTGCCCTTGCCAAATTTCCATGTTCAACCTATCTTGAGGTTGTGCAGAAATTCCAAGTTCAAGCATGGCACTACTGGGCCTGGAGTCTAATTTTTTAACTAAAATCGAGCTCAGAATTAGTTTCTGGCATTTCCTATTCTATTTGTACATCCTCTAGGTAAGTGTGAATTATATTCTGTGCTTGAGTTAATGAACATGATTTTCTAGTCCCAGTTCACACGTGATGACCCCTAGCGAACTACAAGCTTCAGTGAAAACTTAAATGAGATTTGAGTTAAAATTCAAAGTTTTGAGTTAATTCAGACTCAAACTCTTAGCATATGGGATCATCAGGTGCAATTGAAGTGGGATCACACAGTTATTCACTTGAAATAGTGATGTACCCTCAGCGGTCGGGTCAAATTTGGGCAACTCCACTCACTTAAAATCTACAACTTTTAGCATTAATGGGGGTCACCAAGTACAAACTGGGATTACATACAGCTATATTTACGTAAAATAGAACATGTACACTCGACATTCAAATTTGTGTTACTTCACTGGTTCATTATCTTAAAATCTGGTGCTATAATTTTTGGGAGGTTGGCTAGGGTAATCAGGCGCAAAATTGCCCATCACCAAGATGGTTATAAAAGCACGTACTGCGGGTGACAATAGTATTTCAGAAATTTTCATTTTGAAAGCTTTTAATTAGGATTTTTGAATAGTTTGTGAAAGTACACCTGGTTAGGTTTTGGAATTTTGAGAATCGGACAAGAAATGTCGGCGTTAGTATGAAGGGGCCTACAGACACTTATCTTGAGCTCAAACAAAATTTAAGTAGAATAGAAAATGCCAAAAACAACTTTGAGTAAAAAGATTAAACCCCAGTCCTAGGCCAAGCCGAGCCACTTGTGATAAACTGATAATGACTATCTTTGTTCACAATCTTGGGAGCATTACCTGTAATTTGGATGTTTAGTGATGACATGTCAAGGTAGTATATGACGCAATTTGGACCCGGAAATAAGAATAGACATGCCATCACACTGGGTCCAAATTGTCATAATGACGTCATACTAAACATTCCTATAGCCCCTATACTTCTGGATAAAAGCTGAATTCTGGTGACAAAACAACCGACTTTTTACACGTATATCCAAAGCAATGTCATCGCCCTCTTATCTTTTGTTTGAATTATAGTGTTGAGAATAAATGGACTGTACATTTCTCTGATGATGGTACTATTTTAGTAGCTGTAACAGATCTGCTACGTCAAACAAACTTAGTAATCCTGGCCTAAAGCAATAACAAACCTTTAGTTCCTCTGACAAGTAGAAATTCTTTCCGTGATGAGACTTAATTTACACCTGAGTGTGGTCTAAATGAAATGTTTTTTGAAAGATTAGTTTCTAGTTTATTTGCAGTGTGGCCTAATGACTTGAGTGTCTGCCTCATGTTCACAAACTCATAGGTTCGAATCCCTCTGTACGCCACTGCTTGACCATCTACTCAGGTCTCTAACTCCTCAGCTCGGTCTTAATTTGTGTACATGTCTATATGTTTTTATCTGTGTATAAATAAAAATGAAAAATGGTTTCATGTGTTTGATGTAATGGGCTGGGCTGAGCGACCTGTGCACATCTGATGCAACTTGTATTAGACCATGTGCACTATTTTTATTGTACCTATAATTCTATGTTCTTAAAAGTGATGTTACCTCCAAGGTTTACATTAGAGTGCTTAAAACCACCATTTACTTTGTGTTGTCATGTGACTAGGTTGCCAGCCTCATAAAACTTTCCTTTATATCACGGTATGCTTCATTTGTGAATTTAATATCACAAAGACTAGAGAACAGACGAACCCCAACTCAAGAGGAAAATCGACTCCAGTTGAAAGTTTCTTAGCTCCATGATCACGCGTGTGATGTGTGAACGTACCCAACACCAGTGTGTCATGTCCACCAATATACGAGTTTGTTGTACTATCTTGTGCCATATCTGTGCTTCTCCCGTGTCCCGCGAGAAAGTGGAAAGAGCCACTGCATGTTTCGTCCAATAAAGGCTTGAAAGTCGAATCAGCCAATTAACATATCATCAGATGGTGTTCACCGGTGTTCTAACTTGACAGCTGTTTGGACTGGTGAGGTGTTTTTGGTATGAAATTGGTGATTTTAAGCACTTTAATGAAACTAGGAAGTCAAAAATACCTGACAAGCCTCTTTAGACCACAACGATAGCTGAACAACAATGCATTTAGTTGCCCAAAAAATTTATACTCGTATGATATGATGTGCTTTTCTAAAATGACATTAAAAATGATAAGAATTGGACACCAAGCTTTTAATTTAATTTTTGAATTTCTGAGAGTGTACCAAGAACGTCTGCCATATTTGAGTGACTGAACTTCTATGTACTTAGAAAAAGATCTACAAAATAAATGCAGTTACAATAAATAAAGGGCTGTAATTTATCAAATGACCCTATTTTAGCGATATTTTACAATGGACAAGACTCCTTTTATGTTCTAAACGTGCGAAGACGTGTAGGAAAGTGTTTGTTTAATTGTGTGACATTAACCACTTGTTCGCCCATACCCTTGGTCATATTTAAACATTGATCAAGGATTCCCTCAGTTTTTTCCAGTGGTAGTACTCAACGTGAAAAGTTTGCATATGAATGTGGGATGGCTGTGAACTGTATTATGTCATGAGGGTACGACTGCCTGTCAGAGATGATGCATTGCAGCCAAGTTGTCATTTGTTTATTATTGATCAAAGATCCGTTGTACTAAATAAAATATGCAAGTTGTTATAGTTGTGTAGGTTCAGCTTGAGTAGAAATGAATTTTACATTGTATTTATTTTTGTAGAAAATTTACCAGAAGTACCACCTGGTATGTGTGCACTTTGAGTGCCAGCATACTTATAAGTAATGCTTCATACTCAGTTAATCATTAATATCAGTCAATTTATTTCAGACTCAGCAAGTCGAACGACCATGGAGCGTGTCTTTGTGTACGGCACTCTCAAAAAGGGGCAGCCTAATCATCACCATTTCGAGCCGCAAAATGGCAAGTCAGTATACATCGGCAAGGGACGCACGATTGATAAATGGCCTCTCATTGTAGCGACAAGATTCAACATTCCATTTTTGCTTAATGCAAAGGGTCAAGGAAAGGTACGCTTCTCAATTACAAATTAGGCATTTGTCATATGATTTGTTGCAATTACTCTGAGGTTATACAAGAGTACATCATATTTTTAAAACTAGTGTGGAATTTGCTCAGTTGGCCACATTTCTTGGCATCTCTTATGAAAAAACTTAAGGAAATTCTCGTACTGAAAGTCAGTGAGAATATCACTGGATTCCAATGAGAATTAATTAAGATGCCATTCAAATTAGTGAAAAAAAATCTCACTCCAGTGAGAATACCATGATATGCCAGTGAGAATTCAGTGAGAATTCGTCTTACTGAAAATCTCACTCGGTGAGAATTTTGAATATTTTGTGTGTGCATTTTATATAACCATTGACTGAATAGAGGAGTCCAAACATTTATTCATTTGGTAACCAAAACGCTTCTTATTTGTGTGAGTTCATCTTGAAATTTGACTAAAGGTACATTTTAATTGCAAATTGTGAAATACAGCAGACTTAAACTAACAATATTAATGCTTTTGGTGAATCAGCAAAATACTAAAATCTCAGCTGTCAACACATAAAGACACAAGTCTTCTTCATGCACTCTGCTAGATGCATGAAATGTGCTAAGCTTTGGCTTACTAACACACAAAATCAGTCCAGGGTCCCCTCTCGTTGACTTGCAGACAAACGGTTCAGTAATGTCACATTATTTGTGAGAAACATGTCAACAATCTTAAAGCTATTTCTCTACTTCATATTAACTGTTCATTCCTGGCGCCATTTTAATTTGAATTCAGAAATCTGGTCCAACTGAAATTTCCACAGCCAATGATTGTGTTTGTTTATCTTAGGTTTTCACTGAATTCTCACTCCAATTTTTGCAAGTCCAAATTCTCACTGATTCTCACTCAGAAATTTTCTAAGTCTGAAATTCTCACTGGATTCTCACTGTTACATAACATTTTCTCACTACTATCTCACTGACTGCCCAAGGTGTTCAATTCACATCTGGGTTCTCACTCGCATACCTAACTATAATCTAACTCAGTGGAATCTCATTGGAATCCAGTACGATTCTCACTTTCTTTTTCATAAGGGATATGCTTGATCAGTTTCTTGTCCTGCATGTTTCATCTAAATTGTCAGAGAATTCCATTTTGGATTAAACTTTACTCCACCAAAATATGAAATTGGTTGTTGTTGCCTTAGTTACCAGTGTGCAGTATTCCACTTATGCAACAGGTAAACCAACAATCACATTTGAACAAATTGGAACCAAATGCTTTGCAGGAGTTCCTGGTCAAGTGAAGCGAGGTCACTGGGTCACCCGATTTTGTACATGCCTGCATAGTACTCTTGATTTGAAATTTCAAAATGTGCCATATTGTTTTCCCTCTGAATATTTTTAGCTTCTTTTGTGGCTAAATAGTCCGGTATGAAAGTTCTGCCGAAACAAACAAACTTATTTGGCCACTCAGTATTTGATACCAGCACCTGTATTATAATTATCATTATCATCATTGTTACTGTATTGCAGCAAATTGTAGGTGAAATTTACGACGTAGATGAACAGATGACTAAAACCCTCGATGCTCTTGAGGCTCATCCACATTTTTACACTCGGGAAAAAATCCCGATCGAAAACATGCACACCAATGCAGTTGAAGAGTTGTGGTGTTACGTGATGAAAACATTCCACAGCCATTTACTGAGCAACAAAACATACGAGGAATATGACACCCATACGGCAGAGCATGGACAATATGTCCCATTAATCAGGCGCGGGCAAATGACAGAGAAGACGAACACCAAATCTCATTGGTTAGAAGTGGGACCGTTTAATTGCAATTCCACACATTAACGCCAGCTGGGAGTTAGGCCTGTTGCTACGTTGAAATACTACATTAATTTGGAATGCGAAAGAAATTTTACCTTGAAGTCGACCCAACACATGAACCTTGCAAGTTTAGCATTTTAATTTATGGGTGAATGTATTCTGGCTTAAAAATGATCGGTGCTAGTGAAACAGTGGGCCTGCTTGCATCACACAGGACCCTTCGCCCATGGTCACACCCATGCCGATGAACTGCTTTCTGCTTTCAATGTGTTCAGATGTTCATTAGCACGATCTAGTGAATATCAAGTATTTCAAGGTTCAATGACACTTTACGGGAGTCTGCGGTACTCTTCTGCTGCTTTCTAAGCAATAGTCATTTACAGGGGTCCCGGATTTTGAGAACCAGTTTGATGCCAGTTATTCAGTGGAGATGGGCGTTGAGAACCAGTTTGATGCCTGTTATTCAGTGGAGATAACTCATGGTTAGCTTCTTAAAATGCGGGACTCCCTGTAAGTGACTAGTACTACTTTCTATCGTTTAAAAGGGCAGTAAATGCCGTTTTTCATCCAAAACTGGCACTGCCAGTGATTTAGTATCTTTTTAAGTGATTTAGAATCAGGGCTTGGAATGACCAGTGACGAAAAAAGGATGATTTTACAGGTAATGTACGGCTCCACAAATAGGCTTGTGTGATAGAAATATTTTTGTGTTGTAAAGTTTAACTGAAATAATTTTTTTTTGCATATATAATGACATAAAAGATGGAAAATAAGGAAACTAGAAATCAAGTAAGAGGAAATTGAAACCAAAAACAGGAAATCCTCTTAAAGGAAGAAAATTCCAAGCCCTGAGAATAGAATGTGTGCTTGTTCTGTATTGTGATTTTAGTTTGACTATGCAGTAAAATCTCACTAATTTAGGGCACGATTTTGTGTCAGAACGGAATTTCATTTTTTTTCTAAAGGATTGTCATACAAGTGGTTTTCATTTTCATTTTTTGTTCTGTAGAATGTGTACCGTAGAATGTATAAAAAATCGTGGCCATCACAACAATGCTAGGCCTTTGATCAATGCCAATTTTGTTAAAAATACTGGCTGAAATTGGCGAGATTATACTGTGCAGTACCTACATCTGTTGTGTGACTGGATTTCGAAAGTAAGAGTCACTTCAAGTTTGAGGAATTATATAATTTAGGTACGGTGCCATATTTTAATTTGTGACCAATGGTGTGGCTTTCATTCTAGCATGTTCACGGTGAAGTTTATGACGTCGATGACAAAGTTCTTCAAATGCTTGATAAACTTGAAGATCACCCGCGTCTTTATAAGCGCACAAAAATCACCGTAGATCTTCTTCCAGACGATTCTAATGAATCAACGGAAAAAGACGCTCATTCATCCTCAACCTGGTGCTATGTTTTGTTTAACTACAAGCACCACCTATTGGATTATGAATGGTATGAGAATTATTCAGCAGACTTGCGTGAACGATGGGAGGAAGGGGAAATAGATGATGACGAGGTTGAGAAATGGAGATCGGAGCTGATGAATCAGTGAGGTCTGGATCACTTTTCATCCGTCAGTTTGTGTTGTTAACACTCAAGGGTAGGTGGGCTTCCTCCCTCACGAACCTCAGTCGGGTATGAGAGCAGCAAGTTGTGACTGTGGTTGTTTATGATACACATTCCCTTTCATATATTTGGTAAAATCTCACCAATTTCAGACAAATATAATTGCCAAAAATTCCCTTTTGTGATATTCAAGGGCTTCTTACATTGTTGTGAATGGCAACAGTTTTTCAAAACTTTTTCTGATGGTAGCTATGGTACAACACTTAAACATGCTAAAGCATTTAATTTGGTGCTACACGTTGAATGGCAAAATATGATTAAAGAAAACTTCACTAGTCGGCTGTGTGTCCTAAATTGGGGAGATTTTACCATTATTGTTTTCGTGTATACCTCACATTTCTTTTAAACTCTATTTATTGTATTGTTTCTGTTTATTAAATGAAGAATGTTCAGTGATTTGGAACAGAATACTTTTTATTGTTTCTTACTTAATTCTGAGTACAAACACACCCATAATCCACATAAGTTGTTTCAAACTCTTCTTGATAAAAACTCACATCATGAAGATCCAACAGGGAACACTCAGGTTAGATATTGAGACACAGGCTAAAAAAAACAAAATTGCCACTAGAGGGCACCATAGCAGTCAGACCTGTCCGAAAATCTTGGTCAGCAATGTATTTCCCAGAAGAAACACATGCATGTTTTCATAATGACCTTCGACGTTGTGTAGCCAATAGAGCAGATGTATAAAACTCAAAAAGTTGTAAAAATAACCTCTAGGTGGTGTACAATATTTCAAATCCATCCGAAAATGGGAAGGTGTTATTCTCTCTAAAATAGAAACCCATTTGCCGAGTTTCATAAAAATCTACTTAGGAACTCCAATGATAGAGGAAACATAAAAAACCAACATTGCCTCACAAGGGGGCTGAGCAGTAATCAAATACGCCCAAAAGTGGCTGTCATTCGTTGTCACATTCATGAAAATACACCTGTTAAATTTTATTAAGATCATGCAGGCAGAAAGGAGAAACATCTGAGTACGTGAAAAAAGCAAAAATGCCACTAGGGGGTACCACAGTAGTAAAAGCCATCCAAAAATACTGTCGGCCGTGCTCTTCCCACTAGGAATAAATACCGGTATACCAATGATCCTTAGAGAGGCGTATGTCAAAAACTGACTCGAAAATGGCCATTAGGTGGTGTGCATTATGTCAAATCCACTAAAACAAGGTGTCATCGCCTTTTCAGTGTAAACCTATTTGCTAAAATTTTTTAAAAGCCATCGACGATCTCCAAAGACGGAATAAAACAGAACTGACATTAGAGGCACAGCAGTAGACAGATACGTTCGAAAGTCATCATTTGCAGTCACCTTCATAGATTGTGTAGATACAGCGAGACTTAAAAAAACAAAATAGCCACTAGCAGGCACTACCGTACTTGGGGGCAGCCCAAAAATCATTGTCAGTCATCCTCTTTCTAGTAGGTACACAAGTGCCAGTTTTTATAATCATCACCATACAGTGGTTTGGCTCATAGAGAGGCAGAAGCCAAAAACAGATTCAAAAACAGTAAAAATGGCCACTAGGTGATGCAAATTGGGTTAAATCCTTCTGAAAACTGTCAGAAATGCCAGTGAGGTTCATTATATCCTTATATCTGTTTAACCAATGCAATATGACTGACATGGACAGTGTGGACAGTGAGCCTCAGAGCTCATCACTATTTGCATAATAGCCAGCTTTGCACACAACAGCTGAGAGCAAGGCAGGGGGAGCTACTTTATGGTCATCGAAAACTTGCTGCACTTACAATGCCATGGATCAGACAGAAGCATTATCAATGGTAACTCCAACGCAGTTTGTCGTCGGCTGCTTGCAAATATTAGGTATTCACAATATGCATGGTTACTTTGAGTAAATGGGGGATAGTCTAAACAAAACATCAAGCTCAACATTCTTTCTCGTCTATTAAATGAAATAAAACTGAGGTGTGGAACGAAAAACTCGAGAAGTATGTACGGACAGTTGAAGTGAGCTGTGATGGGGTGTACAAATGAAGTATGTATGGACAGTTGAAGTGAGCTGTGATGGGGTGTACAAATGAAGTATGTACGGACAGTTGAAGTGAGCTGTGATGGGATGTACAAATGAAGTATGTACGGACAGTTGAAGTGAGCTGTGATGGGGTGTACAAATGAAGTATGTACCGACAGTTGAAGTGAGCTGTGATGGGATGTACAAAGGTGGTGGACTATGTGCAGGCATGCTGAAACGGGTCACGAAGTGATTCATGTTTACACAGGCCATGGAAAAACATTTATGCACTAGTGTATGTGCAACAGCTAAAGCCATATTGCAACAAATCTCCACTTATTTTGCACAAAATAAATGAAACGTATTTTCACAATAGTTGGGGTGTACGAAACAAACTGTGTGTGTGTTTGTGTGTGTTTGTGTGTGTCCAAAAGTTTCTTTATCGTTTTCCAATAAAAAAGTAATTCGGCCCCTTCAGAGAAGCTCAATTCAGCAAATGCCTGAGTGTCACATGACAGCCAGCTAGGTCAACCCTTCCACCTTATGTGTACAACTGACATGAGATATAGTACCATGTGGACGGAGGAATCGAGCGGAGAATTTAAAATTTTCAGACATAATTGTTATTAACACAGCTAAAGAGGTGTGTATGTGATTACAGAAATGCAAAAATGAGGATGTGCGAATTAGGTCAGGCAAGAAATTCCACCAAGTAGCCTGATGCGAAATCAGTGAGAGACAAAATATGATTGTTCAAATAATTTTTTGTGTTTGAAATGAGGCGAGTGTGCTATATATGGAGAAGTACCATAATTCTAACAATCGAGTTCTCGCACACCAGAAAATGGCAATGGGCATTCAGCACAAATGTCATCCCTATGTCCGGTAGAAACTCTCCTGACCCCAAAATGGTTATTTACAACTGAAAATTAACTTGGTACACACACGTGTGTCCACACCATGAACCCCTGACGCCATGGCATTGGCAGTGCCACTCAGGTCCCAAGAGGGCGCTGCAATGGAATGTAATTGTTGAAGTTCAACTCCTCACCAATTTGACTCCTTCTACACCATTGATTAAAAAATTACCGGTACGTGGAAATGGTCCAATGGCAAATAGCAAATTACATTTTCAGGAGTAACCAGTTTTCATTTAAGTTCAGAAGACATCCCGAAACATTCATTTGCTAAATCAACCTGTTTTTCCAACTCCATTCTTTGTCCATAGACTTTGAAGTTTTTTGAATTTAAGTTGTTCGGTTAGTATGAAAAAACGAAGACTGAGGTTTTTTCCAGACACCTGATTTTACCTAATAGAATAAATAGACAGAATTTTCAAGTTTCATGTGAAATTTGTCACGGGGGCAGCGACTTACCCCTCGCCGAACTTGAAAAAAATGGCATTTTTTAAGAAAAACAATCACATGACTATAAACAGTATAACACATTACTTTCATGCACACAGTTTCTGTTACCATCAAGGACTTGAAAAATGCATCATGGGTTGACAAGTTGGGAAGGAATCCAATTACCTTACAAAATACTCCGCTATCTATACATGTGAAAATTGATTGATATGACTGCGAAGCGAGAGGGTTCGATTCTGTTTGGCTACCAATTTCTGCAAAATTATTTTTCTCACCGAGAATGTCCCTCAAAATCTTAGTGTATCAAATTACTGCAGAAGTTTCTGAATCCGTACTTGAAAATATCTTAAAACAGTTTAATTTCTTGTCCACAAACCTATTCATTGACTATGACAAGAATGGAATGTCTATAAATATTATTATTATTATTATTATTACTATCAGCTCAAATTTCAGGACCGCATTCGTCACCAAGGAACAAAAATTGTGAATCTAATCAAAATTAACGATTGTTAAATAACCAAATATGTCTTATTTTTCATGGAAGTTGAACAAATAAAATAAAATTTCACTTGACTGTCATATTGTCTAAACTCAAGAATTATTTCCAGCAAATGGAACCCATACGAAGTGAGGTCATTAGAGCAGATCTGTGCGACTAAGGGCTCCTTGTGACTAGGGGCTCTGCGCGATCGGCTCAATTTTGCTTACGGTATTAATATAAAGATAGTATAGGTTGCACTACACACATTACTTAAAGTATCTGCCTGTGGTGTATTGGCATAGTCAAATCCATAAATCACAGCGATTGAAAAATGTCCGTCTAAACCCTTAAAGAGCATGACATTTTTTAATGATTGGGCTTAAGATGGGGAGGGGGTGGCTGTGTTTGATGTGGCACTTTGCCATGAGGACAGAGATCACTGACGTTTTGAGATTTTTCAAAAGGTGTAACTGGTTAGTGTACGTCACCAGCTACCAATATCACCAGCATCTCTGGCAATATTTTCGTGGCAGCTGGGAGTGCGAATTGTGTGATTTGTAATGGCTGTCAGGTAAGAGGAGGTAGTTGGGAGGATAGTTCGACTACTGGACTATGTCTCTGCCCGACCCCAATGACCTTCCTGTAAGACACAATATGGTGGACAAGTGAATTACAATGAATTCTTCTCATATAAGACAAAGTGCTGTGAAATCTCACTATTTCCGAATGTAATAATTGCGAAAATAGACCCTCCAAGGACTTCAAACATGGTTACGAAGGCTCATAAATTTTCAATATTTGTCAAGTGGTAGCTATGGTCACATTAATATATGTACCATTCGAGTGAAGATGGACACCTTTCGAGACCATTGGGATATTTAAACCCTTCCAACTCGAACAAATACTCTCGCAATCAACATTTTTCCAAACAGACCTTTGCTCTTCCAACGAAATAGTAAGCTAAGTCATTTCTACTGTGACTGCATAGCAACACATCTCCGTAGCAACACATCTCCGTAGTATTTTTTAATCACATCGAGTTTGATTTCCATGACCTCGGGAGTAAGCCAATCACTAATGCACTAAACTGGTGATCTGCCAGATTTTTAATGCTCGAAACTTGGCCACTTTGTTTGCACCGTACCTGGACAAAATGGCCGGTATTGTTGATGGAAAGAGGCATATTACCCGTAGATAAAAATTTTACCGAAGTATATTTTTGAGTTGGGAAATTGACAGCCTACAAATGTGCCCTTTTATGCTCAGAAAGTACTTATGGCTACGTGACTCTGACGTTTAGCCAGAGTGAGACTTATAGTTTGCAGAAAACTTCCGGTGTATGCCATTCCTATGGCCCAGTTCAGGCTGTGGCAAGGTATAGGAAAAATATTAATATGGGCTGCATACTCTTTTATTGAAAAAAACGACAGCTAACTTTTACATGTCTGTCACACTGTGTCCTTCCTGAACTGGTTATATTTCACCGTACCACCAAATAAATTCTTCAACATGATCAGAGGTCTTGTCGTAGTGTCCTTCCTGAACTGGTGATATTTCACCGTACCACCAAATAAATTCTTCAACATGATCAGAGGTCTTGTCGTAGTGACCATCAGACAATTTAGAAATTGATCTGGGCATTCATTTTTAGAAAAGGATAGGACCAATTTTGATAACTATTTTTGTCCAAAATTGGAGAGATTTTACCATAGAACAGCCATTTTCCATATATTTTAGTGCATATGGTAGACCAGTGAAATTCCAAGAACTTAAAAATTTTTTAGTCTATTATCTTGGTTTATATACTGTGTAGATGCAATAAAAAATTTTGGTCAAATTTTACCATTATTTGAAACATCAGGTGGTCTGACTTTCAGAACTAGAAAAATGAAAATTTTGGAAATTATTTTTATGTTCTAAATCAAGAATCACCACCTTCAGTTAATTTCAGTATTAATGTCATCACATCACAAAGACGATTTTTATTTTTGGTGGAATGACATTTTCTCACCTAAAATTTGACTTCACATGCTCATACCATTTGGCAACTCTAGGGCCGAGAAACTGAAGGACTGGGATGTAGAGCCTACAAAAGGAGCACATTGAGCATCAGATTCCAAGGGGGGGGGGGGGNCATGTCTCAGTAGTGTGTGCAAGTCATATCATACGAGTATTGACAACATGCACTGACATTTTCGCACAAGTTGACTAGCTGTAACTCTGAATTAAATTTCCCATGGATTGTGTTGGATTTCCGAAAGTTTTACTTGAGTTGCTAAGACACCTGCTATATACAAAGAACCGGGCCACATCCCTGCGGATGAACTAGTTGACAACTTGGACGAACTGTAATTCAAAGGCATTTTAGTATCCATTTGTAACTTCTGACATGCAACGCTACAGTTGATCAGCCTGGAAAGAAATTTGAAACAACACATTAACTTAAAACACCTCAAACGCTCTCGTAAAACGACCAGTTTCCCCAACCCGTTCGGTCGCACGAGCCTACCTTTACACGCGAGTCCTTTGTTAGTATAATAAATAAGGATCTATTCAAATGAGCCCCATAGTTAATCGCTTTTGGAGGCGGAGCCTAATCATTTACAAAGCCGGGATACAAACTCGCACTTACCGAATCGACTCATAACATTTGTCGAAAATTGACTGCAATTTTCGAACAAAAATCACTTCAAAATGACCCTTATAGATTTCTTCAAATACTGCACTTCTTAACAATCGGACACAAACACTAACACACGGCAAAATAGCAAATGTAAACGATTGTGAAGGACTGTGTGAGGAGAGATTGTTTGCCCGACATGATGACGTCACGCGTCTTGTACCACATGCGCTCGATTCTGAATCCTAGCTGATACTTCCATTTTTCTTCAAGATTCCTCATCTTGGGCAAAACCAGGTATGTCTCGTTATTTTGTCCACTTTACTTCACAAGACGTTTGGGGAAGCATCTATCTACACAATGGTACAGGATTTGCAGCCGAGCAGTGTATCACATTCATGTTTTTATGTCGGATTCATTCCGAAATTTATTGAATTTATTTTCATATGATCTTTACTTTGTTCCGATGTGTTATGCGATTGATAGCGATCTTCCGAGTAATCTTTGCACGCACTTTTCGCGGCGTTGTATGCCTAAAGCCTTACAAATCATACTGTTTGACAAATAAGGATGTTTAACCATCAATTTCATGTGTATTTTGTTGGGAATTCCCTCGAAATTCTTGCATATTTATCTATTTAAAGCCGGTGACTTTTGTTGGTGTCGTCTAGCCGTGTTTCTAAATTATTGACTCGCTTCATTCCTGTGCCGAGCAGCCATTAATATCTGGGATTCGGTCGGCCTTTATTCTCTCACCCAGCAAACGTTTTGGTTGACGTTTTACGTCTAAATTCTTTGGGAAACCCCTACCAGCACGTGTTTTTGGTGTTTACTGACGTAGCTTTGGCGGAAAATTCAAGTTTCACGACAGAAAATTGAAAGGTGTTCTTAAAGTATAAACTCTTATTTGCATTTGAGGAGACTGACACAAATGGCTGATCCAAATGTCCTTGTACTGTTCTCTGTAAAGACTTGATATTTCTGGTGTTTCTCAATTTGTATGAATAAAAATGCTATTTGTTGCTGTATGCTAATGTGTGCTTATTTGAATGGATGGACTTCAGCAGCTTAATTTCAGATTCCTAACAACACCTTTGCAAGCAATTGTTTGTTTTGATTGTGATTGTAGTGTGTGCGAAACACTAATTAAAATTAAGCATAAATTCCTGAGTATTTCGTTCTACAGTTTATTTTTTGCAATCTCTTGCTAATTGTTTTCAACTCCTTGACTGGGCCCTATTAGCATTAGCTAGTCTTGTTTTAATGTGAAATGTGAATTGCCTGTACTTGGTTCTAACTCTGCGGAGGAAAAGAACAATTTGGGAATTGTTGCTGTGTATAAATTACCATTATTTTTGCTGGTTATGTTAAAATTTTGCTGTGCTGTCATCAAACAATGCCATTGTCAGATGGGTTTTACCTCGGAACTCCCGTTATGTCCACTCGTGCTTTGTGTGGTTTCTTTTTGTTGCGTAGGCCTACGTCAAGGCTGATTATCAAGAATACGCAGAGTTTTGATATTCATATTAGGATAGGTTTTTAACTGCACCTGTGGAAAGTATTTTAGCTCTGTCAGGTGGTGAAGGTACGTACAGAATAATGAGGTCAAACAAACTGAATAAATCAAGTATAGGGCAGTGACACTCGGGTATAAGAGCGATCACATGGCTCCTCTTACCACAATCGTAATTGTGTAAAATTAGGAGTAAGAAGTCTTTTGATATGTTCCGACGTGACTTTTGGGGGTCGGTGTTGAATGTGGCTGCGAGTTAAGTCTGTTTGTAAAATATTTTGCTATTAAGACTAAAGGACAATTTCCACGTTGCATTTTCAGTATTAGGTGAACTTCAAGACTTCAAGTATCTTGCTGCTGTTGAAAAGACAATTACACATTTAGTATTACGCATATCCAGCTATGTATCGCTTTGAGGAATTTGTGTTTTCTATGTGGGTAAAAGTCGTTTGTTTTTAAGCTGTGGTGATAAACTTCAAAATTAGTCCGCCAAGTCACCTGCATCAGTTATGTTTTCACTGTTTTCCTCTCACAAAAATGTTTGTCAGATCCTTTTAGGAATGTTTAGTTCTGGATTATAAGCCGAAGTTGTTAAACTTACGTGCTTTATTCTGCGATGTTAAAAAAATATGATATGTAAATTTTTTAACTTTCAATAAATTGTCTTCGGAATTCGTTCAATAAGATATAATTGCACGCGGTCTGGTACATGTTGTACAGACTTGCACTGGCCACTCATGTGTGGTCATTGCACGTACCATTTGGCACTATTTGTATGCATTATTAATACTAACATAATTAATAATTACGGTAATAATTAATAATAAGTAAATTTAAAATATGGCTGTTTTTATCTTAAGAAATGCTAGGACTTGAGCAACTCTAGTTTGTGACCAAGAACAGTTTGAGAATGATAAAAATGAAATTTTTTTACATGACAACATAAAATATCATGATTGAAAGCTCTCAAGGACGCACTAGAAATATCTGAACAGTTTTTAGATATACAAGCCGTTTTTACACGCAAAACGATTGTCACGGCGCAAGTTGGTCCGCATTCACACGACATTAGACCGCCAACTGGACCAGTATGAGTCATTTACACAAAGACTCTTTCTGGATGGTCGCGTAAACAATGGCGTACATCCAGACCGTGTGGAATGCCAGCGGATCACCCTATAAGCTATCGCGCAGGTGTTCCAGAGATGATCCCTTACCCCTAGCCCCAGTTTGTGTTAAGGTGCGTTGTTGACACTAGAGTAACTGATGGAGTGCAGCTTGCTCTACCTCTCAAACCTGTGACAAACGGGGTCGCAGCGGTGTCAGCTTGCTGCGTGTCAGTCATGTTTACATGTATACTTGTGCCTGATCAACTGTTCCGTGTCAGCTGCTCTGTGACAACTGCTCTTCGCGTATATGTGGGTATAGTCGTTACCTTGACTGCATTCTTTGTGGCTTTCTAATGTGCAAATGGGATTGTTTTGTATCTTAAGTGGTTGAGAGTAGTTTACAGTATCATAAGGGCATTCTACCAGTGATTGGATAAAATCTTGCCAATTTCGGACTGAAATTAAACTGTTAAAAATGCATTACCTCTGTCAGTTTTTCAGTCAAAAGGCCTTTTCATATTGACGTAACTCAGTCTGAGCGGAGCGTCGACGTAAACAGCGCATTTAACTGGACCGTTCATACTGGCTTCGGTAGTTAATGAACATCGAAGCAAGCGGTTGGTGCCGCTGTCGTCATTGAAGTTATCGCAAGGTAGCGTTGCACGCTAAGATTCTTTTTCAGTGTTTCAATTTGGAAACATTTACATGTGCTAAGTGACATTAAACTGATTTTTAAATCGATTGGTTATTATTAGAGCAAAATATAAGCAGCTATTAGTGACGGCACTACTGTAACTGTTGACGATAACAGCGGCACCTGGCGATAACTTCGATTGGACTGAAGTTAAGCGTTCATACTGCACCGCAGCATCGACGCTGCGCTATTAAATCCACCTCTTAACTGCGATGTTAACTGGAGCTGTTAACTGCAATCCAGGACTGGAGTTAAATGTTCATACTGACCGCAACTCCCCAAACCATCGACACGTTGACGTTAGTATGAAAGGCCCTAAAGACTTTTAAATTTTGTTTTGAATGCCCCCAATGTCTTAAAAGTCACATAATCTAGTGGTAGATGTACAGAATATAACTTGAAAAATGATTTATCTCAGTACTCATTTAGTGTTACATTTAAAGAGAATCCTACAGGACTCTCAGGTTTATGACATGGGCAAAACCTCTTGGAAATTTCGTCAAAATCTGGAGGCTTGCGGAGACCAGTGAAGGATTTTTTTCTCACATGAACCGTAAAAACTATCTTTTTTTGCCGAAAACCGTGTATAAAACTTTCAATCATATGACGCAACTATTGTAGAAACACGTTTGTGCAATGTAAAGTAATTCAGTAACTTTTTGTTAATGATTTCATTTTAAACTTAGCAATTGCAAATTGCATTCAGCTTTCGTATCAAATATTCAAGTAAGAGTCTAATAAATAGTCTTTGAAGTTGTGATATTAAAGCTTAAAAAAACGTTTATAAATAAGTCAGCAAGGCTTCCCCCCCCCGTGCGTGAGCACTGAATTGACCTTGAGACAGCACAGCTAGACAGTCTCACTGCATTTCTTGACTTGGGGTTCGTCTCCGTTTTAATGAACGTAGATGTGGAATTCGCCGCCGAAGATGGGTCCATTTATGAAGTTGTTTGCATGTCCTTCCGACTGGGAATACATACAGTTGGAACACCCGGTATGTCAATCATAACCTTGTCACCTTCTCGGAATCCCGCCATAATGTTTGGTTGTGATGCGTTTGGTTGTTTTAGTGTTTTGCAGGTGATAAAATGTAAGACGTATGGATTTCTACTTTGCACTACTTTGTGATTTGGCCATGTAATATCAACAAAATTACTTACTCTGTGTTAATGTAACACATTCTAGGTCATGTGAGAAACTCATCTATGAAAGGACAAAAATTCACTTAAATGTCATCCCTGTTTGTTGGGTCCTAGATGCATGATATTCTACCACAAGCAGCTTAAGACTTGTTCTTTATCACATGGCATATTGAGTTATCCACACAGTGGATTACTTGTATGGACTAAATCTTGTTTCCTTTGTCATGTCAACCAACTAGGTTATTGATAGCAGACAGTGCACACACATATGTCATAATGGTTGTCCTACATGTTTGTTTAATCTACACAAAATTCAACCAGCTAACAAAATGGTGGCTTCGGACATCAGAGCAACCTTTGTCCTTGGTTTCTAGGTGCCTCTTGGTGAAGTCCTCTCCCGCTCGGTTGTACCATGTTCTCTTTTTGCCTTGTGTTGAGCTTTCTCTAATGTGTGCATTTCAGTGCCCTTTGTCATATCTATCCAGTGGTCATGTACAAAAGAATTGTTCTGTGGTAGAACACTGTCTTTTGTTAACCTGTTCTGTAATTTCGACTTGATCAGGGTAGAATTTATTGTATCCTTAACTGCGATTTTCATGTTTGACATAAATCCGTAGTTGTCGATTAGATGCACTATTTGTGGGTAGATAGTTCTAAGTCGCGTTTAGTATTTTCCTAAATAGTGCATAAGTGCAAACCTTATGGTTTCGCTGGTATTAACTTTGGTTTCAGTCTCTCCATCCTTTGGTTGCCCTTTGAAGTTAGATAGCCCTGATCAGTCTGTCAAGATTACTTTTGTTTTCAGCTTTCTCAGGAATTAGTGACAGTGGCGACTATTTTCATCATACCTGACTTGTGACTCATTAACTTGTGCAACTCCTACTTGTCTTCCTATTATTCCTGTTTAATCACAGTCATCATGTTAATATTACCGGCTGCTGTTCTTAGTTCAATATTGTCCGGTAAAACATTGAGCTAATGTGCTTACGATTGCTTCGATTGCTTCGTAGCAACTTGATTTATTATTGATGATGGCGAATCATTGTTATTTGTTCCATCTGCACACCGCAGTGAATCCCATTCGTTCCAAATGTTCACATGATGAGTACAAATTAGTGCGTAATTTCTGATCTGGTATCCCCAACAGAGGCTGGTTTCAACGAAGTACATTTTTATGGTTTTTTTTTCATTATATTCCAGGGTGGTTTTGGCAAATTCCTGAGGCTTGAATCATTAATCATAATTAATGGTATAAATTAGTTGCTAGTACCGGTAGTTTTATTTTTCCTGATTCGAGTTCTTGTTTTTCACAAGGCAGTGCCTTCGAGGTGTATTGATATCAGTGTGTTAAACATGCCTGCATGTGGTTCTCCTTGGATGAGTGAGTGCGCTCTGTGAAACTGCCAATTTCTGACATTTTCCACTCAGAGTTAGAGAAACTGTGACGTGCATGTCACTCAGACTAGGATTGCATAGAGCACCGAGGCTGTGTAGTGCAATCCGGATATCTGTTCGTAAATATATAGCCTTATTCCTTTACACATCTTTCTCATCATAAGTTGAATTGGCATATTTTTTTTTACCAAATCGCAGTGAAAAAATTGCTAAAACTATCATTTCTCTAGTCTTCATTCCCAGAAATGTTGAAAGTGTCATTTTATTTTGTTTATTGACAGTTGTTTTTTACTAAATATGCCGTCATGTCCTGAATATTTGAGACAAATGAAAATTTTGTTTTTCTGACCTGCTGTCTCCCATTGAAGTGGTTCTTGAAATGAGTCCTGGTATGGTGTGTGAAACTCAGTACCAGTATCTAGAGGTGATTTTGGCTGCGTCCCGCTTACTAACAGAAACTGCAAAACTTCATCCCATTGTTCAACATTACAGCCTCGCTGATAAACTACTTCCGTGGTGGCCATTTTGCTAGTTTTCACTTGTAAGGTCTCTAGCAAACTCGTGTGATTTTGCGGGTTGCATGATCTCACTTATTTTGCAAGAAACTTGCTCAAAGGAACACACTCCTGCTCTATCTATGGTTAAGTCTCACCAGTACAGGACACGGTGTGGCAGGACACGGGTGTGGCAGCCAAGTGAAATTTTGTATCATAGAGTTACAGTCAGCTGCCATCAGAAAATGTTTTGAAAAAAACGTGAGCATTCGCAACAATGTTTGAAGTCCTTGAAAATGAAAACAAGGTATAATTTTGGCAATTATTTTCGCCCAAAATTGGTTAGATTTTTCCATGTAATGTCCGAATGTACATGTAATTTTGTTTGAGGGGGGGTTGTATTTGGGGAGAGATATGAGTAAGCCTGTAGTGTTCAAGTAAAGAGTGTCCACTGGGATCTGAATGGTTGAGTGCTCTTGGAATCAATGACTTGGAACCATTGATTTGCATACCCCATACTTTCAGCAGGGCACATGGTATCACCTGAACCAAGATTTATATTATTCTGTCACTTGCTAGATTTGTGTGACTTGGCATACTTGCCAGTTGACAAGAGCCACAAATGAGATGTACTTAAAGACTGGCAAACTTAACAATTGTCCCCCATAACCAAATGTTAACAGAACTGCCATTTGAAATCCTGACCAATGCAATACCTTAACCTGACTGGGGCAATAACTTGGGAGTGCATTCATTCAATCTGTGACCTGATACTGAGACAGACCCCATACAGGTAACAGTAAATTACAGGGACTGACCGCTGAATAACATTCTCTTGTGGTGTGGGAGTATTTGATTTCGAAGCTGAAATCTGAATTGTATTTGGCAATCCAAGTGTTTCCTGCTCGAAACAATGTTTGTGAGAAATCATAAAAATCTTCTTAGATGAATTATGGAGTATGTAAACAATATAGCTGTCAGACTGACAACTGTTCTGTCTAATCACCTGCCCAGAGATGTAGTTCTGAGGGCACTCAACTGTTTTAGGTAGAGTGTGCAGCTGGAAAATTGGGATACTCACACACTTCTTTAGAAAATGGGCTAACACACATGCACAGTACACATACACACACTCTTAGATTCCATGACAAAGCCACCCTTGGTAGAGTTATGTTCATTGACACCAATCGTTAGTTTCTAACTGTATGAATTAATGCTTTTGTAGGAAATTACATTGCAAATGGCAACCTATAGCAGTGGTTTCAGTTGGAGGAATCTGGATGCGAAAAACTCATTTGAGTGCCGTTCCTTAATGCACCTTCTATGGAACATGCGTGCACCCAGGGGGGGGGGCTCGGGGGGCNGGGGGGCCATTTGGGCGAAGTGGGCAAAAAAGTCCGCCTCAGAGAAACAAAAGTCTGAGAAAACGAGACAAAAGTCCTCTGAAAAGGCACAGGGTGGTACCCCGTTTTTTTTTAGTCCTTCTGTTTTTTTGTCACCCGGCCCAAAAGGTCCACATTGCCAGAAATTCGAGCCCCCCCATATTGAAGGCTTGGTGCGCGCATGTGCAAATGCCTCATGGGAACACTCTAACTGGACTGTATTCGGTAGACCTTTGACATTAACACTTGTACGCTTATTCTATCCCCTATGGAACGGAAACACTAAATTCTACACCACAAGTCTTGAATGCTGTCCCATAGCATTCCAACTTCACCATCCAACCAATCACTCAGTGGCTGCCATTTTGCAAGGTTACGCTAGCAAGGTCTTGCGCATATTTGTCAAACACTTCCATCCGCATGATGGTCTCGCGTGATCTCGTTTTTCTCGCCAGTCTATGAAATGTACTAGTTGGCACAACTGATCCCTGCCAGAGGTGTTCACAGATTCAACCCTGCTGTTGGAGGTCTGGCCAATTTTGTTTGTAGATGTAGTTGCAGAATTTGATCCGTGTTTGGGAATCCAGCCATTTTTTAAGATGTCCAGCCAGTTAATTGGTGAGTACCGCCACGTCCTTGCTGCTTGGTTTTGTATGGTGCTTTACCTTACAGTGGATACACAGTTGCACAGTAGCTTGGTTTTGTTTGGTGCTTTACCTTACAGTGGATACACAGTTGCACAGTAGATTATTAATCTGGTCGTTACTTAAATATCGAAGAAGCGGAACTCACTCTGATTACTAAGTTTTAGCAAAACTCTAGAGACAAATGTCAGATTCTTTGCAATTATTAATAGATGCTCTGTAATTGAATTCGTACTGTGTCAGTCTTCCACTGACGTGTATCTAGAAATTGCAGATTGATACCGCAAACTGTATGGATCATGGTGTTGACTGATAAATTTCTCAGGTGTTGTTAGAATGAACACTATCTTGGCTGAGGAATAATTTGAACTGGCAACACAAGTTGAATAGTTCACATGCTGATAAAGGGAGGGATCGGTATTACATGGTGATCTGTGTCACTTTGTAAATTTTGGGCAATGGGGGGGTGGGGTTCTTTTCTGCATATTGGTCTTCTAACTCTACCCGAATTAACAAAATAAGTGAACATGTTTGAAATCGAGGGTTTCTATGTAAATGCTTGGAATCTATACATTGAACTGGTGTCTGACATCAAAGGTATCCATTTTGGTTGAAAAGAGACTCTTCTTCTATTAGTTTGAAGTTCTGACATTGATTTTGAAACTTGGCGCTCGGTCAGCCAAACTTGTCGTGGCAAAGTTCAAACTGCGTCGAATCAAAATAGATTTGAGAACATTAGCATGCGTCATTCTCCAACCAGCCCATTACCAGGGTAAATCAAAAAATGGGTACGTGGGAGATATTCACCAAGTGATTATAGAATCCACCTGATATAATATTGGTACCATCATCTCTGGTCGGCACCATTTTTGCCACCCTCTATGGTTTTCTTTATTGGATGTGTTTGTTAAGGGGACATTCTCGCTTTTCTTCCAAAAAATGCTTTTCTGTGATGATTGTTGTTTGTTTTGACCGGAGCTAAAAACAATAATATCCATCGTGTTTTTTATGATTTTATTATCAGTCGTCGATGTCAGCCAGACATTCGCTGAAATCAAAAGCCAGTTGAATAATTATATGCTTGAAATACACCATCGTTTATTGAGTATGATTTAGCTGGTCAGAACAGCTTTGTACTGCACAGTGAAGGTTACTCCGTTCCAGTTTACACTGGGGCTGATTTCCAGGCACCTTTCTGGGTGATCAATATCACTTAAATCCACAAATAACGAACAGGTATTCAAATGGAAACTGTTGAAAATTGGGGGGATGGGCATGTAGTAAAACATAGAGGAAGTGATGCAGCAGTAATGCTGCCTCACCAGGTGAGTCATTCCATTTGTAAGCCAGTTGTTCCTATGCCTGTTGTAAATTCCTTGTCCTTTGATGGCCTTATCTAATTTGACCTTGATGCCTGTCTCTGCTGTAATTAATGGGTGCCAGTATTTTGTCTGCACCAAGAGTTATTTTTTGAGACAGTGTTCTGCTCTATTCTGTTTGAAAACATTTTGATTTTCTATTTTTATGTTGTCGTCCACTCGTCCAGTGGATGACTCGGTTAAAAAGATGGGCTAAGTAGTGTAACTACTCCGTACTTGATTGATTTAGCGGAAATCAGATTTTTAGATTGACATATTCAATTTTTAAGGCAGTGCTGTGTTCCTTGTGAATTATTATCGTCAATGAATTAGGGCATTGTGGATCTGTTTATGACATATTCTTCACTGCTCTTCCATGTTAAGGTACTAAAGTGATAAGGTTGTGTAGGATCCTTGTAAAATGTTTGGCAAACTTGGCAACATCATAAAGTATGCCCTACGCACTGGTCTCTAATTCGCTTTTACCTGAGGGGCCATCGGAAATAGGACTTTTGTGATTTTGATGACAAAATCGAGGAGTTGCGTGAAACAAAAATGGAATTGTAATGTAAGAATCTTATTGCAGGATTTTTGAGATTTCGTGTTGATCAATTGGCCATGTTGTGATGATACCCTTGTTTTGCTGTCAGACTTTCTTTTTTGCGAAATTTTGCCAGAAAGCTGCGGTCATGTGACCCAATTTGGAACAGGTTGTTAAAAAGCTAAAAGTCGAATTCTGCGGGCTTTCCGCTTTCAGAAAATATACGTGTACTCTTACCAAGTTAACATTTATGATTTTGTAGAGATTTCGCTAAATGCAGAGACATGTCAGTAGGCTAAGTTAGAACCTAGGATCACAATGTTTAATATTACTGCCAGGTTAGAACACACTTCAGAGGACAATATACCTAGGTCTCAACTGCTCTTGGCTGCTGGGCCAGAGAAGTATGAATACACTTATGGTTTTGTACTGTTTGCTCATTCTTGGCCTCATGAGATGGCAACCACAGTGGAAGCCAGGACAAAGAAGCTTTGAACAAAGAGTGTACTAGTAACACATGTAGGGTCACACAGTCACAATTGATGTGTGCCTTTTGATAATACATACTGTTAGTACCTATAACAGGTATATAGTGAGTCTTATCTCACCAGCACTTGTTTGAGGTTTATAGCAACAGCTTGTTGACCAGTTGTACTTGCCAATTGTCGACCCCAAAGAATATGTGATTTGTTGTGGGGTTGGTGGTCTGAATAATTATATTTTGGTCAGTTTGTTTTTAAGTCTGTCATTTCCCAGAGCCTCTGTGATGGATAGTCCTTTCCTCACCATGAAGTCTTATTGTCTTCTGCAGTAGGAATCACATAGTCTGAAAATAAGTGTTTATCCAAATAAGCGCAGTGGAAGTTGTCATTTTATCCTTCCATTTTTCAATGCAGCAAGATGTTGATAAAATTTTCCGTCCAAAGGTGGCGATGGAGTATTTCGTGTCTGCATAGGATGACTCCATCTGCTCGAACAAGATTTTGAGGCCCAGTGGAATTTCGTCCATAGTTTGTTCAAAGAAACGTTGCCATCTTGTCGTCAAGGGACAATCAAATGATTCAATTTTAAAAGTTCAACATCACTGAGCGACTCATTTACAAAATATGTGGTTATGGGTTATTTGACCCACAGGACGTCTAAGCTATGGGCCAGTTGGGGTCACGTTAATATTTGTATGATTTTGGCTGCTATTACTCCGGTGGCATTAAGTGTATGATTTTGGCTGCTAACTCGGTCAGTTATGTGACCACTAGTAGTTGTTGGCCAAGCGGCCAACTGGGTCATTTTACCCAAACACATAAACCCACAATTCATATTTCTATGTTTCTAATATGCTACACCCCATATTATGTATTGTTTTGATCAGCTGCTGTGTGTTGTGTTAAAATGTGAATGCAATGCTTGTCATTCAAGACAAAATAAGGCATGATTGTGTCAGTTTTAATGCTGGCTTGAGTCAAGAAATTTCAGTGCATCAATGAAAGGTTTTATGCTCCAATGGTAGGGGCTTACTTCTACTTGATGCATTGCTGATGAGGAGTGGCGACCGGTTGGTGAGGATGGATTTAGTGGTAATCGTTGGGACTGGGAAGTGGAATTTTCCCTTCAGCTTATAAATTTCCTTCACACAGGGCACAGGCACCGTTTCCCTATGGTGAGCGAGGGGCCTGCAGATGTTTCATATTATCGATATGAACCCATTGTTTGCCCAGCCATGAAATGTTACCCTTAGTTTACTTACATGCTGCATTTGGTAGGTCCCTAGAAAAATGTCCAAATTTCACCATCTTCAGAACATGACATCTCACAAGTTGCTGATCGGAGTTGCAGGAAACTTTCATGATCTATGCTTTGGGCATTGTATTCCAAAAGACATTCAGGAATTGTTTTTATAATTTTCTATTTTCTAAGGTTTTATAAAAAACTCAAAAGTTGTGTTTTAGGAAAGCAGAATGATAACTTAAGTTTTAAGTAACAGTATTTTTGAGAATTCATCACGAGCATTTATATCAAATGAAATTTGGTCATCATTATCAAAATCGTTGTTTTGCTATGAATGTTCCTTTCTTGTTTGCAAAATTTCACTATCTGTTTAGCCTCCTATTTCTTCGCATACCATATGCTTGTCCGTTGAAGGAAGCTGTCAGAGGCTGCAAATGTACCAGCGAAGATGCCAGCTTTTTTGGAATAATGCAGATGGCAACAAAGTTCTGGCAAAAGTGACACTTTCAATTGTTCACTTGACTAGCATTTTTGCTGCGTGAAAAGCGCGAGCAGTTTATGGCAGTTCTTCACTTATTTCTCGCAAAAATAAATTGTCAATTTGCAAGCAATGGGAACTTAAGTATATGTTTCTTTATGACATCTACACATTACGTACCATGGTTGTAATACACTAAAATGTACTTAATCTTTACTTTTTTGAAGAAATTTAACTGAATTGGGCTTGTGTAAGGGTGGCATTCTAACTTGCTGGAGCTTCACAGTAAAATGTTGTCAGCTCAAGATAAGCTTACTTGACATCTGAGGGTTGTTAGCAAAGGAAATGCAGTTTGTCAGTATACATACTGACAGAAAGCAGAAATGGAGGTCAGATTTCACATGACCAGCCTTGTAAAATAAAACTCTGGCCTCTGTTGTACTTCCCATCTTGAGGGATACATCAGTGGAACTCAGTGACATCTCTACCTGAAGCGCTATAAGTCTTGGTGCGTCATTTCTGATTGGCTCACTGCCCTGAAGTTACCGTCGATTTAAAAATGTTCTAGCAGGTTTTGGTCCATCACGGGAATTCTGAAAATGAAGGTGGAAGTATTGGAAAAATTAGGTATCTTGATGATTCATGATAAAAAGTCACACCCAACTCAATGAAAGCTTCAAGTTAAACATTTTTAATACACAAAAATCATGCACTGTCGTTATGCCCAAATTCTGAATCTTAATATTTAATTCAAAGCATCATCAGTTATCATTCTGAATAATTCTTTAGCTCAGATTTTGAAAATTGGAATTCCTAACCAAGGCAATAAGATCGCTAAATGCAGTGGTATCTCTCCTTCCCCCAAGTTGGGAGAACCCCAGCCCAGGTCTAAATTACATTTCATGTCACTCTTACATATCTGAGTCTGAAGCCCTGATATAACCTCCAGTTTCACCTTTTCACCTGGGAATAATTTGAGACCAATTTCTTAACAGTAAGTGGTCAAAATAGCCATTTGTTTTCTTGTGATGGAAGTCAGGTTTAAACCGATTTAGGGTTTTTACTCTACAGTTGTCCCTAACAAACTTTTGATACAATGGTTATTATTTGTGGCAGGGTGGCAATATTCATAATAGTCCACTTATTGAGCTGATGAAATAGGACATGTCACCTCTTTCATGGGATGGGTATAACTTCACACCATGCTTTGTACTTGGACACCGGCGACATGAGGTCCAACTGCTGGCACATTACTCCTGTGTAGTGATGCGTTAGTATCATGACATCTAAAGTAACAGTTACACAGGAGACCTTCTCCTGGTGTCACAGAGCAACAGACACGGAACAGCTGATCAGGCGCAAGTGTGACACAGCGGCGGCTGTTTTTGTCGCTGGTTTGAGAGGGAGAGCAAATTGCACCCCGTCTGCGGCTCCAGGTTCTTCTACACATCTAAAGCAAACTGGAGCAAGACGGAAAGAATCACCTCTGTTAAGGTTGTTTAACAGCATATAGTCAGGTGATACGCTAGTAATCCACGTGGTTTCTACGTTCGCTATTGTTTATGAAAGCATGCGCAGACTGTCTTCCTGTAAACGACTTGTGATGATCCAGTTTACGATCTGATGTCACTAAAGTGGAGCAAGTCGCGTCGTAACAACTTGCGCGGTGACAACTGTTACCTGTGTAAAAACAGCATAACAGAAGTGGGGCAAATTTTCCACCTGTCTTCCTATTTGGCGAAAGCCCTGTTGTACTTGCGCAGAATAGCCAGAGAATTGTCATCTTGTTTTATGTGTAGAACAGTATATACTTAGTATAACGAGAGCAATTAAGCTTTGATGCTTTGTTCTCTGGTAAATGCGTCTAGTGAAGGTATACATGATTACGCTAATTGCATCTCTGAGTGTTACCCCCTTTTTGTAAAAGCTTTCATGCCTAATCAATATTCAAGATATGGATACTTCAATGTAGGCAGCAGACTCGTTTTATTTCTTAGTGTTCATAACATAAGGATGATTCACCACTAGTTCAGTGGTCATTGTTAACCAAGCTAGTTTGCTTTGCATTTGTCTGCTTGCAAATCAATTTGCGATATATGTGCCTGTCACAAGCAACGGGGTCAAAATGCCCCTGGTCTTGTCGATTTTGCTGGCTGACTTTTAAACAAGATGCGCAGAAAATTTTGCGACAGATTGTTCTAGATGTGTTTAAGCCTGGAACTCATTGCTTTCGTTTTGAGTGTTGAAAGTTAGAAACATTATCATACTGCATTTGCATGCCAACCAATTCTATGTCTCATCTTCCATCTCACCAAATGCTTGGTGGCACTGATATATTGCACAAATCTCGCTGAGATGCAAAAGACTTTAGGTTTTCTTACTTTTTCAGAAATTTAGCAAAATAAAAGTCTTCTTGTCTACCATTTTTTTGTCCCAAAATTAATAATTTTTGCCGCTGATTGGAAGTTTACCCTGGATGTCTTGGTACATTTATGTTTTTTAGTCATTTTACCAGACTACTTCAACCCGCCTTCCGTCGCTTAAACCAACTTTAGTCCACTCACTGTTATGAAATGGGTCTCAAAATTTGCCTTAGTCAAATTGGAGGTGGAGGCGATTTCAGAGCTTCGAGAGTTTACTGACAGTTCGTTACTGCTTGAAACTGGGATCTACAAATGGGCTTGTAACTGTGCGTAGCTCTATTCACGGGGGGGGGGGGGGGGGNATTTGACTAGATAAAATTCCAGTTGTTAGCCTCATTGAGTACATAAAGGTTGCTGAGTTAAGTTTATTGACCAAGTTAGTGTATAATAGTTGTTAATCTGTGGATTGAAATTGATCATGTTATTTAAGTACAATATCTGTTAAGCAGGTGTATAATGCCAAAAGATTGCCATTACAAAAATTGCAGAATTGCAGTTGTTCCTAAGATATATGGTATCCATATCTGTTTAACATCAAGTTTAACTTAAAGCTGTCTTACAATAGTGCGGGATTACAAACATATTAAGTCTGTTCTGCACGCCACCTGTGGGCCACATAATGTACACAATGTTGAGTGAAATCTCACCTATTTCAGATAACGATAATTTCCAAAATTGCACGTTTTACATTGTTCGAAAATCTTAAACAGTTGTGAATGTCCATAATCGCTCAAAACATTTACTGATGGATAAAGTTGCCTTCTTTTATGGAACGTAGAAGTGATAAGCATTTTTTTGATAGCTTTTGAGGAGAAAAATACATAATGAAATTTCACTTGTCCACCATGTTGCAATCTAAATCGGTGAAACTTTTTTATTCATGATTTAGACATTAGGTTTTCTTAACACTTTTTGTGTTTCTGTGGTTTCTTAAACTTGTTATTGAACACCACTTGATGTTCTCATGTTTTCTTAGTGTACAACTTGAACTAAAGTTAGCTGCTAGCTAGAATAGTTTTCGTTGAAAACATTTCATAGTGAAGTCTGTACGGACTTGTTTAAAAGCACTCTATTGGCCAGAAAAAGCCCTAGATATTCTCTGCTAAAAATGTGTATGTATCTGAGCTCACGTGTCCGTAGTGGATTAATTACAAGTCAATATGGCTGCTCTTTTCTCTAACCTTCAATTATCCATTTTCTTAATCACTCACTTACACATGCTTGTGTAGTATTTATTCTCTCTCACAGTTTGCATGCCACTTATTATTGATTTGTGACGAAATCTAACGTTTTGTTATAATATTGTGTTTGAAGAGTCTTCCAACTGCTATGCTAATCACTGCGACTGGGCTAGATTGACGTCAACATTTTCAGTTTACAGCCTTGTTTTTTTCGGGTCATTTTGTTAGAGTTTTCATTTCTGACTTCTTGACAAATTTAAAGCAATGTTTAAAAAGTAAAGCATTTTTACCTCGACCAGTGCTTTGTTTTTGTTAGCATTGGAAAATTCTGCAGATATGATGTGCTGGGTTGAAGATCGGTTATTTACTGTGGGGTGTATAGAGTAAATGAAACCAAATCAGACATTGATTTCAGATTCCAATTCATGGTGATTAATTTAATTTCTCTCAACAGGTGTCGCCGTTGGAGAGATGGATGGGGACAAGGCCAAATCCCCACCGGATCGAGATTCAGAGACTGCGCGAAGAGCTTTGTTTGAATCGGCCATGTTTATGGGTATGTTATAAAAAGCAGGATTCTTTGACTTTAAAGACTGTAGTTATTGATCTGCGGATCCAGAATTTTGTCCTTGGGAATCCAACAAGGGGCAAACATTGAGATTATGTCATTGTAGCCAAAGTGGCTGACTAGGGGCCCCTGGACCCACTTCTTGATTGGTTCCTGTAATTTCTGATACATGTTTAATAATGATAAATTCATGTAGATTAACGGGGCCTCCGATGCCCCACTTATGGGTTCGAATATCATCCCTAGTCCCCTTTGAATAATATATGAAAATCTCACAAAATTACCCTCGTCAGGTTGAAAATTTCCCCTCGAAATGCTGAAAAATTCTGCTTAATTTGCAAAAATCCTCTCAAGGTTAGAATCTCTTGTAACTCTCACAGGCGAGTACTTGAACAGGTAGATGAGGCAGAACCGATGAGGGCTGGTAACATGCAGTGGTGTGGTTGCTGCGGGATGGAGGTGTTATTGTTGGTGTGTGGCGACCTGTCAGAAAATTTCCCCCTCACAGGAAAAAAATTACCCTCTCAAAAGGCACTGGGATCTTTCTCCTTAAGATACACATGATTGCCTGGGCATGATTGTCAGGACTGTTGGTAGCGCAGGCCAGGGGTAGAGGGGTCACTGTGAAGTCTGATTGGTTTCCAGCAAATATGTGTTTGTCAAAAACCTGGTTCAACTGTCCGTCGCTTTACCGTATACCACACAATGTGGCCGACGAATGAAATGTATTTCTTCATTTCTCCTAAAAATACGAGTGGCACCAAATCAATGCTGTATGGTTTTTAAGATAAATACCACAGGTACCATCAGACAGTGACTCTGAGACATTGTGTGCATTCATGGCAGTGTTTGAAAGCTTTGAAAAGTGAATGAACAAGATCAATTGTGGCAATTATGTTTGTCGGAAATTTGTGAGGTTTTACCCTACCTAAGACTGGGGCCTGTGGTGTATCACCGTTATGCAGAGCTTGCATCAGTGGCAATGCAACATTTTAGGGGTATTTGAAAGCATGGGTCTTACGGAGAAATCTCACCAATTTAGAACACAGTATGGCCGACAAGTGAAATTTTATTTTTTCCATTCAGTGCAGCACCAAATTTTGTACACACCGGTAGCATCTGACTTCATTGTGGGCAGTCACATGAGAAATGACAAAAGTGCATTTTGGCAGTTATTTCTGTGTGAAGTTAATGACATTTTACTGTAGTGATAGATGTGGTTAGATCAGACATTAACAGTATTCATCTCACTTATTGTTGGGCTGTGATTTGACTTGGTGAATGGCAGCCTGGCCTAATTAAATATGTTCCACTGTGAGACTGTTTTCTACATGTGATTATCAGCAGATTCCTCAGAGCAGGATATATTTGGTTTCAAGACTGGCTGGCTGTTATTGAGCAGGGCATCTGTTTATATTATTGACGCTGTAGTTAGGCCACCTAAGGTATCATTGTATCCATTAAAGTCAGATGGGTAAAGGGGCATGTGTTGTGTATGCAAGAAATGCTTTGCACTGTGTGTGTGTGCGTGCGTGCGTGCGTGCGTGCCTGCGCGGGTGTGTGCAGATGAAGGGAAGTTAAGTGTGTCATATAAGGTTGTGTAGATCCCTGAGGGCTTGGAATTTTCCTCTTTTAAGAGGATTTCCCTTTTTTGGTTTTGATTTTCTTTTATTTGGTTTCCAGTTTGTCACTGGTTATTCCAAACCCTGGGCCCTAGAAAAATGTCCGAATGTGATCAAATTTGGAAAATCATAATAGGAGAAATGGCTGATCAGATCCAAAGGAAACTTTCACATAATATGGTCTATGCAATGTTTTTCAAAAACACTGTTACGAAAAATTAAATTGATTCACTTCTGCTTGAGAGGCTATCAAATAGAAGACTTACCGGTATGTGATTTTTCGGAAAGAAATGAAAAGTTGGATAAAACGAAATGGTTACTCTGTTTTTTGAGATTTCATCTTGAACACTTATGTCACAAGGATTTTGGTCATGATATTGATACTATTGTTCTCCTATCATTGTACCTTTTTGCTAAATTTTTCTAAAAAATGTCGTCACGTGACCCAATCAATGGTAGATTGGATGAAGTCAAAAGTTAATTTTTTTAATCATCGGAGGGGTATTTTAGGCCAGATGAGGGAATTTTTGTGCGTGATTCTTAAATATTTTTTTGTCAGGGACTGGGGAGACACCGATGGCCATAGTAAGCAATGTCACTAGTGTTACTCTTGGTGTGTTCTAAAAGTCAGGAGACCCCTTCTAGGGACAATCTTGGAAGGGAAACTCTTTGACACTTCAGAGGATTAAACTGGCTCAGTTTGAACTTCTATAAAATGGTTACATTGCTGGTGCATTTCGTGTACTTGGTCTGTGGGGTTTAAAGTGTTAAAACAATATGAGCAATTGAGAATTTTTCAGTATGGTATCTATATTATATTGAAGTTATACGACACAATTTTGTGAAACTTTTTTTTGCTCAATATCATGCTTTTATTTGCACCTTTTCATGCATTTATGTAATTTTAGGGAAAGGACGTGACATGGTATTTTTGTAGTAATTGTGGGGATAGTATGAAGAGTGAAACAAAAGTTATAAACATCTCTTACACTCCACTGGAGATTACAAATCTTACTAGCTTAATTTTTACACTTTGCGGAAAAGCTAACCTGTAGGTGACCTGCCATGTATGTCTGTTTTTAATTTCCGCCATTATGAACTGTCGCAACCTGAGTAGTGAATCAAAAGTCATGTCATCCCAGACACTCCACCAAGAGAGTACTTAATTCAGTGTGAATTGGAGATTACCAATTCTCCTGTTAGTAAAATTAAGTGTACTTGCACTTCATGGAAAAATTGGCAATGACCAACTGTATTTGTCTCTTTTTAACTTGTCATGTCATGTCATAGTTTATTTGTATGAACAGCCTGTGGTACAAAGTATAATAAACATAAATTAAAAAAGCGTATTTGCACAGACATTCAACCCATTAAAAAGTTGTGCTCTTCTTTTTAAGGGCAGAATACACATATTTAATAACATACATAACTGGATTAGATAGCAGGCCTATATAGAATTCTTGAGTTGGCTGCTTCCACAGAACTTCTTTCATAATCGGTCCATTAGTGTGAACTGTCGCAACCTGCGTAAACGTGCAGTCAAGTCTAACCGCGGTTTGGTTGCCACAGCTCGACCTCATAGCTCAGTGGCAACAGCAACTTCCCTTAAAATCTAAATTCTAAACCCGTGCCAGAGTTTTCTTAAAAATAAGTGTCCTGCTTTCCTGAAGTTACCGTAATTTCATTCTGAGGAGTGAAAATCATGGTCAGGAATCACCGACACCAAAAGGCGGGGTACGAGGTCAAACCATTAAGCCGGCCATGTTTAACCTAGACTGCAGGAGAACTCCAGCTATGACACCACCAAGTTGACTGGAAAACATCTTATTCTGACAACTTTATGTTCACTAATGTTGCAAATATGGGGTCAATGACTAGTCTGAGTCCAACTCCCAAAGCTATGTGCATTCTATAACAAAAATCAAATCAAAAATTTATTTAAATTGTGTCCCCAGAAAAGTTGTTTTGTAAGACCACCTAATCTTGTCAAAGTTTATTATGTCAATTAAAAATGGACATGCCTGTTGAAAAAAAATACAACTGAAAACTCAATGTCTAACAAATCAAAGCCGATCAAAGATTGAGTAACTCTAAGCTAGTCAGCTGAAAGCCTATTTGTTTTCAGGAACTTTACTCTTGAAACATTGCTTAAACAAAAAACACTTTTATTTTCCTTTGCCCTGGGATTCGTTGTCACTGACTAGTTAAGGAGGGATTGGGGTCTTATGGTCCTCTATTTACACTGACCAGCTGCTATGGAAAGTAAAATAAAAGCATTCCAACCACTGGTCTTGAATATTGTGGTGCCAAAGTGTCTTTGTGAAAATACCAAGGTTTAGTCATGAACTGCCAAATATAACTAGATGGCTCTTCTGTGAACATAATGCTAATATGTCCTTATCAATATGTAGAAATTGTTGATGTAGCAGTATGCTTTTTGACGATGATGTGAAGATTTTCTTCATTAAACATAAGGCAATGTGCTGGACTAAGCTGATTGTAGTATCGAAAATTAGGGCAACTTTCTGAAACGAATTTCCGAAAGGGTTGATTTTCTTATAATACTGATAAGTGCTTTCATCCTTTACCAGGTCAGAACCCGTACGCTCTCGCCTCCTCTGGCCCAGCTACTGCATATGCTCAATTGGCCGCTGCGCAGATGCAGGCTTATTCAGCCATGATGGCCCGTCACCCTGCATTTGCCGCCGCACCCTACAGCGGGCTCGGCATGTACCCCGAAGGACTTGGCTCTCCCCTTCACTCGCCCATGAATCCCGCTTTCCTGCCAGGTAAGTGGAGTGTTTTACCTTGATCAGGTCACTTACAGGTAAAGTGATGTACTTAAGCACTGTAACAAACTTTAGTTGTCTTCAATTTTCAAATTTTATTAATGCTGATTATTGAACTTTTTAAAATTTTGATTTGTTTTGCTATGTTTGTCTAACACCATGGTGGCTATTTACTGATACATTCATTAGCTTGTATTGGCCTGAAAATACTAACATTTACTTCAGTTACCAGTGCTTTGAACCATTTACAATTTAAATGTTGGTGTGTTTGGACAGAAATTTTGCAAGAAGGGATTTTACAAAGCAACTTCTTCTGTTCAGTAATGTGGTGGAAAGCAACTGTGTTCGATTTTAATCAATTTCACCACAAAAAGCGGAGAAAATTTTACTGTACTTTGTTAACATATGGCATTCTGTGTAGTAGGACTGTCGCCAAACATTTTCGTAACATTTTGAGCCTTTTTTACCCGTGTAGTAGCAAACCTTTCAAAAATAGAAAAATGACTTTAGCAATTATTTTTGTCCAGCACTGAAGAATTGTTTCCATTTGCTTCTGATTATATGTCTTGTTGAAATTCTCCCGTCAGTGTAAGTTTTCTGCGTATCTTTTCTAGCGTATCTTTTCCGTAGTACTAACGGTGTGCTGGTAGTTATGGTTTCGGAGTCAGTAATTTTCCAACAGCCTGTGAACACCATTGCCCTATTTGACACTTTGTTAAGGCTTTACCTAACAGCACGGCACAGCGTGATTTCTGTGTCAATGTTCCGGGAAAACAGGGACATTGAAGACAATGAATTTCCATTTGAAGTTTATCGGCATCGCAGAACTGAGCTTGAGACAGAAACTCAGGCTTCAATGGCAGGTAGCTGTAGGATGATTGGTCACTATTATTATGTAACAAAGTAGCATGAGACTTTCATAACTTGACTACGGCTAATCGACATAGTGACAGATTGTTTGTTACAGTTATACAATTCTCTTTTTACTGCCAGCGGTCTTTTCTGATTTCATTTTCTTTGTCCCTCCTTTTCTTTGGTGTCCATGGATAGTTTTACCAGTCCTGTTTCTTTTCTGTGCTTGCAAAATTGTTGGATAATTTTGTCGACATTTTTTCTTAGTTTGCCACTGATTTGCGTCATAGTTTTAGGCAAGTTGGCCGTGGCAAAGCTTTGTCATTGCTCTTTTGAAAACCACCCTATGTACAAGCATTCCTGTCCCTAACATTTTCCCCACACCTTTGCTAACTTTAACCTCTGCTGCTAGGTGGCGCCGAGTACTGGCATGCAGCAACTACCGCTTCGGAGCACGCCCGGCAGCTGGCATCCAGCTCGGGGTACGACTATTTCGCCAGCAGCCTGAACAGTTTGGCTAACAGCTTCAGTTCTTCGGTGACTGGGCTTGGCACAGTCTCTGATGCAATCAACTTCGAGGCATTGCTGCGCGACCCCACCGCCGCTCAGAAAAGTAAGCCCCCCTGTGGGGAACATCTCGATTGTCTGTTCCCCTGTTTGGGTTGACCGACGGGGTTGATGTTAAGTGAAAAGTTTTTAGTTGGCCCTATTCAAGCCGTTCAGTCACACCTCAATTTTACAGTGAACAACAAGCGAACACCGTATTGTTTTAAATTCAGCATTCAATCAACATAATATATTAATCAGTCAAATTTGAGAAAAAGGCGGTTTTTATTTATTATAAACAGTTGGTCAACTCAGAATATGCCTTTGTGGTGAAGAAACCCTGTCCATATCACTGCTGTCATGACCTTCCACCAAGAAAGTAACTTTTGATTAACTCGATTTACGATTTCAAAACTTGATTCACCTTGTTTCGTTTTCGCATTTGATGAAAAAAAACTGACAGGTCATTCTTACGCGAGACCGTTTTTGGCATATAAGTTAAGCTGCTAGCTTGTTAAGTCTGGTCTCAAGCAGTATCAAACTTATTGGTTCTCACCAAACTCAGAAATCACTTGTCATCTGGGTTAGTGAAACCTTTGAAACCAATCATGGTTAAGTGGTCTGAGGCTTAAGTTATTTCTATTGGAAGGCGGGTCCATGGCAGCCTTGGGGCTTTATACACTCTGGGGACTGTTGCATGAAAAGTGACTTAAGTCAGAAGTTTTGTCTTTGGCTCCACATAGCTGTTTCTCAAAAATAATTTTACCTAACTGCAACAAAAGTATCGGGCCTCTGAAAATATACTGCTGTAGATAATTTCTCACATACTTACTTATTATTTCTGAACTGTGATGTGCTAACAATTACATGGCAAGAATTTATTCTTTTTTCAGTAATTGTGAAGGGGGAACGTAAGTCAAATTTTCTGAGTACATTTTTTGTCACTTTTCATTAAACAAACCCCTGATGTCCCCCCAAATTGTTTAAAGCTTTTGATTTATACTCTGGGTGTTTTGAAACTCCCTTTGTTTCTTTGCACAGGTCGTGCATTCAAATGTCACTGTGTACATTTAACGAATAGGAGCACCGCAGAGCTAGCATGTGTGGCCTCTGAATTTTCTAGTGGGCTTGCTTGGTTTTCAATCCTGATTATTCTGAATATTCAACACATGAAATAAATCACAAGATGGCAGACTCTGTAGACTTGTGCCTGTATCTGCCGCGCTGCTTTTTCCCCAACCACTGGTACATCTAACTGATCGTAATTACGAGATACTGATGCTTTTAACGTAATCCAGCACAATTATTCCCTTTTGAAAATTTCGTTTCTAAATTTTCTCCTTGTAGAATGTTTATTGAGTGATATGACCATCTGTGTGATGTAACACACTGACACACTCCAACGCTCGTGTTGCAGTAATTCTTCACCGATTAAGCATGCAATATTAGAAAATAAGTGAAATTTTATTTTTTCAAATTACTCAAGAAAAATCAAAATCAAGAAAACTGCCCATTATTAGCTAGGATTGAACAGTCTAGATGTCATAAAATAACATCTGATGAAGCTTCCATTTTTGCAACATTGCAATCAGCGTTTGAAAAATAGAGAAATACCGTCTTGACAATTATTTCCGTGTGAAATAAGTGAAGAATTGTTGAATTCTCATCTTTTCGAGTTCAAATCGATCTACATTCTGAAATGCAATACTCTGCTTTTTCAGGTTTTGGCCTTTATGGCAACCCATTTCTCATGCCACCATACTGTTCAATGGTAACCATGACAACCACATCGACATCGTCTGCTCACTCGTCACCCCTGAAGCAGACCAATGCCAAGACGACTGTGACTTCGTCGTCAACGGCAACTCGTTCTAGTCCTGCTGCCACGGTGTCGAAAGCTGGTGAGCAGACGTCTGGCTCAAAGCACAGGCCTCCTGAACTATCCGTCCCTCATGAGACAACGAAAGACCAGCCCCCAGCTGCAACACTCCCTCCCCCAGCACACTCATCTGCTAGCAAAAGTACTTTAAAATCAACCGAGTCCGAGGTAATTCTGCTGTAGAATGAGGTGTTAAGTCTATTTAGAACCTTATGGATAAGTATGTGTACATAGCCAAACATATGCAACACTGCAGGTTTTAACTAAATAAAAGCGTATATTTTCTGAAAGTAGAAATCCTGTAGAATTTGATTTTTTTACTTTATACCGACTTGCTATTAATAGGGTCATGTGACTGTCTTTTTAGTAAAATTTAGCAACAAAGAAAGGTACATTTATAGCAAAACCACAACCGGATTTCATTTGAGTATGTTCAAAAACGCTATTACAGTTTCTTAAATTATCATTTCGTTGTTATTTTATTCAATTTCTGAGATTTTTCATAAAAGTCCTATATGCTGATAACCCCTTATGTATAAGTGGAACATTCCCAGCAGCGTGTTGGTGAACAGCGCCTAAAGCTTAGTATCCGAAAGTTTCATGATTCCGATATGCCATTCCTGGGTTACGATCTTCTGAAGTAAGTCAAATTTGGACCTTTTTATAGGGTCCTACATAACCTTAAAGATGTCAAAAATTCCCCTTCGGTAAAAGTAGCTGGAGGTCTTTCTGCTGTAGTATGAAATAATTGTTAAAACTGCGAGAATTCGGCCTTTGATTTAGACCACTCTCTGTTACAGAACTCCCCCCAAAGTGTTTCTTATTCATGTTACAGAGGATTTCTAGCTCAATTGCAGTTATTGCTCATGTCGGTGTCGAGTCAGGTGGATGAAACTGTATAGCATCACAGTTTACAATCACAAGGGTCCAGATTTGTGCACATACGCAATATATGCACGTATTCAACTGTTCTTGTATCCTGCTGACTGGCCCATCATTAAACTAATTTTAAGAGCAAAGAAGTACAGCTGGTTATGGTCTCTGGATTTTTAAGAATCGAGTTGATTGTGTGGAATGTTTGTTCGGTTTTTCAAAAGATGAGCAAAAATGATGAGGTATTTGTGTTTTTTAATCACCGCTTGACAAATCATAGCACTTCAAACTTTGCTTTCCCTTGTTTACATGCCTTTGTGCAGCTTTTTAAAAAATACGAGAGCTTGATGTGTTTTTTACTCAGATGTCCCGTTTATTAATTTCCGATTGTTGTGGAGGCCAGGACGTTCTCACCCCCTCACAGGGCGTTTCCACATTATCCCGTTTGGCTTCCTGGGAATTTTGCCAGGTCACATTTGGCCAGTTGACGTTATGCTAAGGGTCAAGCCTTGAATGCTCATTGGCTGGATGATAGAATCCATACTCGCTTGTTATTGTCATTTCAAGGACGTGAGCAAGGATTCTGACGATGATTTCTTGGCCAAAGAAGTTCTTAACCATCTTAAGAATCAACAGGCAGAGTTTATGCGTCGAGAACATGTGCTAAAGCTGCAACACGTGAGTTACCGTGGGGTGGATACATTCTCGTTGGTAAACGCTTTTGGTAACTGTTTCACTGCCAAGTTTTCTAGATCTGCATTTCCCACTGCCAAATGAATGTTTAGGATACAGAGCTTGGAATTTTCCGCGGAAACGTGGATTTCCGCTTTTTTCAAATGTTCTGCCCGCGCATTTTATTATATTTCCGCGTAAAAAAAGTCGGATTTGATATAAAATTTCCGCGGCAAATTCCTTTCTTACCGCGGCATTGCCGACGACGTTCACCTCGAAAAGCGGAAGTTGCTCTTTATGTTTCGGAGAAATGTAAATTGTCAACATTGCCGGGGCATCTGGGATAGCGTGGTGGGATTTTCTATGGCGTCTCGTGTGATTGGAAACCGCCGTAACAAATACTACGTCTCTGCAGCCAAAAATGTGTGGGGGTGGGAGTGGAGGAGTGGATGGACGAGATAAAAAGACGCAGACGCATGCTACTGATGGTGATAACGTTTTTTTTTTAGTCCTACCGATTTTTGTCAGCGAAAGGCTCACATCGACTATTTCAAGGCTGGGTAGCGCACATGTTTTGGGCCGTAAAAGTTTTCGCGTTTTTTTGTCATTGGTCATTCCAAGCTCTGAGTATACCTATCAGGTGCATCATTGGTCATTCCAAGCCCTGAGTATACCTATCAGGTGCAATTATGTAATGAGGCTGGAACATTGCTATTTGTTAGGAGATTGTTATGAAATTTTCAAAATAAGATGCACACACATTGTTTTATGATATTTTTAAATCATCACATCATAGGTTGAGGCAGGTATTCACCAGGTAGAGTGTTAAAGATTTCTGGAAAAAATCGTCTGTCAATGATGGGTTTTGGGAAGAAATTCATTCTTCGCTTGCCCCAGTACATACCTCGTCATTGTAAACTTTGATTCTGTATCAAATTCCATCAAACTACTGTAATCTCCTATGAAATTGAGGATTCACTGCGTAGATATGATAAACTGGGTCAACAAAAATCTAATTTTGGCTTTTTGCTTTCATAACATCGGTCATGATATTCCTTACTGTGAAATGATTCTTTTCCACTACCTACTCAAGTCACAAGCATTGTGTTTATGCACCAATTTCAATTCTCAGTTTTAGCTTTTTCTTGAGTTGCCGATGGTTATAATATTATCTGTTGATAACGGTGATAGAATTTTATCTTGCTAAAGTATATTTTGAAACTGATTCTATAAGAGCAAAAGGTGAAATTCGATTTTTGTTTTTTAACCCGTTAAACAGAACGAGATGCAGCTTTAGCACCAAACTTGCGTACATGAAATGTGAAGATATTCATCTTATAGGCTATATTCTTTGCTTGCAGTATAAATTACTAATCACGTGACTGTTATGTGTGGCCTCACCAGTGTTTCCATCCGTTACTGACAAAGGCTTCTTCATAACATGGAAAGAAATTATTGTTAAAATTTTAAACTACATCATTGTCATCAGAGCAGTCACTAAATATTCTGTCAGTTGGGGTAAAATGTAGTCACGTAAAGAAACAAGAAATCAAAAATACCACATCTTTTTTGACAGAAATAGACTAGTAAAATAATGCAATTTGACCTCAAATCTTATGTTGTTTTGTGCAGAATGCGGAGTCTGCCAAGGTGCCTCCCTCGTCAGTGACGGACAAGTGTGAGGCTCAGCGTGAGCTCGCCGCGGAGATGCTGCGGAAACGGCAGCACGAGCACCTTGTGAACCAGCTGAGGAGCTCGCAGTATGACGCCATGCCAAACCTGCGCAAGTTTGCAGAGCAGCAGATGATGAAGACTAAAGGCAAGGACGGGGAGGAGACGACGGTGAGTGGTAGCAGTGCATTCTGGGAAAGTTTTGGGTTGTTGACTGATGGAAATTGGAAAATGGTGCATTGTGGGATGGATAAGTCTTTTCTGGTGCTGTTTCAAGGGTCAGTTGTAACTTATTGAATCAGCCAATGATCCTTGTGAAAAGTATTACAAATGATAGTGATGTTCAGTTGCATTTTAAAATTTCCCTTTTAATTGCTTTAAGTTGTTGCACTCTGGACTTGTGTCAGTCTGTACACATTCAAAATTCAAGGTAACATTTATATCAAATGTCAATCACACTGAGGCCTTATCAGTTATGTTTTGTATTCTCAGGATCCCGAATCGTCAAAGAAACAGTCTGAAGCCCAAGGCAATATGTCATCTCCCAAAGCAACCTCGGAGCAACAGGTTAGTTGGTATGAGGAGAATATGCTCTAAAACTTTTTCAAGAGCTGACTAATTTGTGAGGAGGTTTGGTTGCGCTAGCTTGTCCAGACATATGCAAAAGGGGTGTTTGGAATTTGTGTTTTTTGTTGCATTTGAGGCAACGTAGCTCGTGACTTGACAGCTGCCTAATGGGCGTCATTGAGACTGGCAGGAAAGTTGTCTTTCAACTATTTAAGCAATTTAGTTGTGTTAGACATTTGCGTTACTAATTTTTCTCTAATTTTACACAAAATTAATTGCCAAAATTGCAATTTTTTTATTTTTCAAATGCTGATTACATTGTTTGCAAATAAGAGACACATGTTCGGTAGAAATGAAGCTAGTAGTAGATTAAAATGTTTGTTTAGTAATTATGCGTCTGAGTGGAATTAGTTTGAAATTTACAATGTGACAATGTTGTTGCTTCCCCTAGTCATAACAGATTTGACAATTGGAGGGGGGTGCAATAGTTTTTGATGTTACAGTTACCTTCAGATTCCTGTGCCTGGTTGCATGATACAGATAGGGGTTCAGCTAAGGTCCCTAAATCTTCTGCATATTTGTGTCGTTCTTTACTCTCAGATATAATCGTTTTCTATCATTTTATCTTTATTATGAGTTCCTCTTTGACTCATGGCATTTTCTAATAGTATAAATAAAACCTGAGCCCTGAAGTCAATGAAAATAAATAGGGATTTAGTCCTTAAGTTAGAGGCGTTGCATGAAAAGATTCTTACTTATTTTCAATAATATTGAGAATTCAACATAAACTTCACTCTTGCTTTGCGTCAAAGCCAAAAATTGACTTAGTAATGACAATAAAACTGCATAAGAAATGACTAGTAGTGTTTTCACAATTCCACAAGCCCGCATTAGATTTAGGGATCTTAGTTGGGTCCCTTTTTGGGACTGATTCATGCAACGGGGCACTGGTTATCTCAGAGACATGTTTCCATGGGAATTACTGTTCCCCCGAACAAGGAACATTACAAAGTGACGTAACTGCACCAACAAAAAACCCGCATCTTGGTTCTGCATTCACTTGCACTGAATAAACACGAATGGCGGACAAAGAATGTGTTGAATAGCGAGTGGGACATTGCGTTTGCTCTATGGAATTGACTGTATTTTTGCTTAACTGTCTTTAGTTTGTTTATCTTTGTTTGAAGTTGTATATTCGTGGGTGTGAATAGTCTCGCTTAGACGTAATACTTAGAGCCATACTGAAACATTTGCTGTCAATGTTCAACCTCCGTTGAAGTTGATCTCATATGTGAATCTATATTTTAGGAGTACCCGAACAAGAAGAAGCTTGCTGATCAAATTCGCGATCATGTTCACAAGAAAGCTACGTGTAGCACGTCTCCACCGTTAAAGATTCCCGGACGACCAAGGGGCCGGCCCAAGTCCAGTAACAAGACCCTGCTCAAAATACCATGTACAAACATCAATAGCCCCCAGGTGAGAAGACTAACATGAAAGCTTTTGCGAAGTGTAGAACAACTAGCTCTTGTCGCCATTTGAAACGTAACTGACGCTCGTTGATGTCAAAGAAGTTTGGAGTTCATTTTTTCAGCAAATGTTAACAAGGTGGCAGTTTGACCATTTTTCAAAATCTGATTAATTTACGCGGTTTTATAGATCTCACTTTTGGCATATCACTGTCAAGGTAATCGTTTGCCTTGCCAGCATCCATTTTGGAAAATGATATAAATTTCATCGCTTTCTGGATTATCTCTTTTATGGTGAATATATAATTTTGCATTTGGTATTATATCTTTCCAAAGTGGCTCTTGTGATGAATTTTTGGTGGTCCTATAGAAGTTTTGAATTTGTTTATCCAACCTTTTTCATGTGTCATAGGTTGCTTTAAGCCATGTATAGAACATTCTTTAAGAACAATCCAAACTTCTGAAGAAGACGTTTCTTAATGTGGTTTGTTACCATTCCAAACATGAAGGTTATGGTACGTAGGAACCTGAAAAATGTCCAAATATGGCCAACTTCAGCGCGTTATGTCTCCGCAATGGTTGATTGGATTTATATGAAACTTGCACTCACTATGTTCTATGTATTGTTCTCCAAAACATTGTCTGAATATTTTTTTATAAATTGTACCTTTTTTCATGAGGGGCTATCAAACATGGATTCTTTGTGATTTTTGAAAAAATGATCAAAAGTTGCATAAAATGAAAACGAACTGATATTTTAGCAAACTGTAACAGTTTTTGAGATTTTAAGTTTCACTAAAATGGCAGGGTCACTTGACCCAATTAATGACAGAATGGTATAAAGTCAAAAATCAGTATCTACGGACTTTCTGCTTACAGAAAATGTAATACAGAGTTAATTACTGTAGTTTTGTAAGTGTGTGAATTTTTGGACTTTTTAGTTAAGTCTTGCATAGCATTAAGCAGATGCATTAACCAATGGCCAACAGGAGTCACTTTGCTCAAACCGTGTCTGTTTCAGGCTCAGAAACACAAACAGGATGACCTGAGAGAGAGGCTTGAAGCTGAGCTGAAGCAGCAACAGCTGCAGCTGAAGATGGCCAAGAAAGGACTGGCTCAGCATAGCAAAGAGGTACTGAAGATGTATAGGGAGGCATTTGATGGGAGGGTTGGGAAGGTTGGTGGGGTGGCTGAGCTTGAATAACTGATGCTGAAGAGGGCTGAAAAGTTCTGACCCAACACAGCAATAGCGCACTGAGGATGTATAGACAGGGGTATGATGGGAGGGTTGAGGGAAGTTAGGAGTCATGGCTGAACTTGACAAGTTGATGCTGAAGATGGCTAAGAAGAGCGTGACCCAACACACCAAAGAGGTACGGAAGATGTATGATGGGCGGGTTGAGGGAGGGTAGGTGCAGTGGCTGAACTTGAATAGTTGATGTTGATGATAGCCATGAAGGGCCTGTAGCAGTAGTCTCGTGCGAAATTAGTGAGGGGCAGAGTATTGGTTTTCAAAATCATTTTTGGTGTGCGGAATGAGATGGGTGGAGAATTACCATAGGCCTTTCCAAATCCATTCTCACTCGGCAGGTTATGAAGTAGAGATGTGTGACATTTGAGGGTGCAATCGTGTTAACAAAAGCTTGATGTTTGCATAGTTGGACTTTAATACTTAGTGAACACTATCATGTCAGGAATTTTGATTTATGGCCATTATTCTTCTTTGCAGCATGAGAAATCTAAAGGCAAAGATGGCTCTAAATTGGCACAGGTACTTCTTGGTAAAACTGCATCTCCTCCACCAGCCATGCAGGTAGAGACCTCTGCTGATCGCCCCCTGGTGGCTACGTTCAAAACTCTGAGCAGCACGTCGACTGCGAAAGGCACAAATGATGGTAACAGTGATTCGTCATCAAATTCATCTTCAGGTTCAGGTACAGTCAAAGTGAAACAGTAATAATTTGAAAGATCGTCAAATTCTGCATTTACTGATCTTTTACCCTTTGGAAATATTTTTTCCATGTTCAATTTGAGTGCGCTTTTACAACGCCAAAATCGCCCTTGTTCCAAATTCCAGAATAAAGAAAATTCAATATGTGAGGGTTTTCACGTCCCAAATTGGAGAATTTTCACCATAGTTGCGAACAATCCGGAATGTAATTTATGCTTAAAATGAATACCACAATAAACCATTCCAAAGACTGAGAGTGGATCCTGAAGTAATGCCTGAATTGAGCTAAAGTCCTTTTCAGTGTTTCCATAAAAGTCTTCTTCAAAGTTATTCTTACTGTATTACGTCAAACTAAATGCTCACCAAGTTACAGATATTTTGACCCAGATTTTATGTTCCAAATTATTTTTGGAGTAACATGTTTTAAAAAATTTCTCTGCGTGGAATGTCAAAGAGAAAACCAGGCAGTCTCACAAGCTCTTCTCTCCTGTAATCTAATTTGATGGCTGTCTTGTTTTTGTTTATAGACTCCGAAGACAGCAGTAGTGAGAGTAGCTCAGGTAGCGATTCCGAGTCTGGTAGCAACTCCGACTCCGGCGAGCCTAAGACCCCCGCCAAGAGAAAGGTAGGAGACGGGGCGGAGTCATCCGGTACTGATGGAAGTGTTCCTGTGAAGAAGTCACGTGAGGTCAATGAAGAAGAAGTTAGGATTCCTCTTGAGCACGGGTATGTTAAAGGGCGTGTTTGGGGAAAAGTGAGTCAAACTTAAGACAGGAATTAGGTCTTGTGCTCTCACTTCATAATTACTGTCAGGAAATGAGTTTACAATTAATGGCAGATTGGTAAAAAGTCAAAAATTAAATTTTACTTACTTTCTACATTCAGTAAGTGTGTACTTTTACTTACTTTCTACATTCAGTAAGTGTGTACTTTTATTGATTTAAAGTGTTATATTTGGCTAAATGCTAAGATTTGTCAATAAAGTCCTGCGTAACCTTAAGTTATAAAAAGGAACCAGCTAATTAGTGTTTTGAAAACTGAATGCTGTCTTGCTGAAATGTTACTGATGTTCAATAACGCAGATGATATCAGTTGGTTGCCACGGTATCATTGGGTTGGTGGCCTTATGTCTGGGCTAATCTGTCCTAATGGAAACCCGATCAAACCTTTATCAAATGTGTACGTTGATGCGCATGTCCATTGGTTACAAGTCATAGAGTATCAGGGAAATTTGAATTCAGAGTTTTTGGTTAGATGCAAAATGGATTGACCAGCGGGAATTGGTGGAAATTCCTATTAGTGCAGTGGTGATCATTGGTATCGTTTGTGTGTCCTAGCTGGAGGCGCGAGACCAGAATACGAACAGTGGGCCAACGGGGCATTGTGGGAGATGTCGTTTACTATGCCCCCTGTGGGAAAATGTTGAAGAGTCTTCTGGAGATCAACAAGGTAAGTGAAAAACAGCGCGTACTTCAGGTTACTGTGCCTCATTCCATATTTACCCAGAGAATGAATTCAAAGTGGCACCGTGACAAAACTCGATTGCTTAAAATTCTGTGACATTTTGTGACGTTTTAATGTAGTTTACTTAAAAGAAACTGACGTGTCCAGCTCCGGGTAAACTAAATGTTCATTCACCATTCCAAGGCTCGAGGGAAATACTGCATCTTCACTCTTTTTGAATATTCATCATGCGTGTATTGTAATCTGCTGAGCCAAGTGGACTGTTTGTGTTGTGCTTGGTTTACACTTATTTTACTCTGCATCAAGTGGTGGTTCATCTTTTCACAAATTTTTAAATTATTGGATCGTTATCATTGACAAATGTTGTCTCGCATATGTGAAAAGAACAAATTTGATATGACTTGTACATGCAAAAAACACCAAAAAAAGCTGTGACGAGTGACACTTTCCTGTAGCATTTTGAAAATGTTCAGATGTGACAAGTTGTGTCATGCCGTTGAACATGAACCCATTCTCTGTTAGTGCAAAATGCGGTGGAAAACAAAAGCCAAGAAATTTAGACCTCAGTGTTTGTATCGTTTTAATCTAGAGGTGTTGTTATGCAACCGATATGTAAAACTTTGTTTATTTATAACTGTTTCCAAAAAGGAATTGCTCGATGGTTAAGCTGTCCTTGGGTGGGTGACATTGCATTCAAGACCAACGCAGGCAAAATTGCAAACTTCGATTTGAAATAAATTTGAGATAGCTGTCAGTGGTAAATTTTCGCATAAAGGTGACTCCATGCGGTCCATGTTATCATGAACGCCATATTAAATAAGCACATCAAATGGTTCTACCCCAAAACATTCAACCAAAATTTTGGTTTTCATGTCCAACACATGGCGCGTAAGAAGACTAATTCTTGGTTATACCACAACAACCCGTTGATTTATAACAACACCAGTATAAACGTACACTTTGTTATTTTCATCAGTCTGAAAAGTTAGTTTGAAGCAATCTAATGATAGGAAGAGTAGTTGAGCAGGTGGTTTATGATCTACGTATCTGCGTTTTATGGATGTCAAAGCTGCTGTGTTCTCTCAAAAAATTAACTTTTTGTTTATTAAAGCACCTTTGGTATAAAACTGAACTGACTTGCTTGTAAATTTGAGAGTGGTGTCTGTGCTTGGAAAGAACTTGCCAGTTGTCATCGCTTGAGATCTTGGTCGGTGCTTGAAATGACCCGCTGTGACATGCGAGCTTGGTGAGCTTGGTCTCGAGCAATAACGAGCTTTTTGTCCTTGGTCTCTCGAGCAATAACGAGCTATCAGTTTGTCTGTATCACAATTAAAATGTCTTTCCGCTATGAGATGACTTTAAAGTAACGCTTGGTTGGTCATTTCCAGTACCTGGCGACAAATGGCATCACTGATTTGACTCGAGAGAACTTCAACTTCAGTACTCGAGTTGGAATAGGCGACTTCCTGGAATTGTCCAACGACGGCAACAATGTATGTATGTGTGTCGTGTCTCAAAGATATGTATTAGTGCTGAAGTAGTCTAAATGTATGTCTTAACTGCTGTGGCTTTATTTTTGTTTTGTTTTGTTTTCTGTAATTATTTGCTTAAAAATTATAACTCGCTGTTACTTGAGTAGCATTTTCTTTTGGCTATGCTCACTGGAATCTTGCAGATACCTGGCTGAGTCATTTTTAATTTGAGAAGTTCATGGACGCATTGCAAAGTCAATGGGTGGACACCACAGTTTAAGTATAGGTTGAATTGGACTTGTTTTATTCATGATTTGACCAATAACAGTTAGTGGAAATCATAAGCTTTTGAGCAGATGCTGCTAATACATCACTGTAGCTAGAAAATGTCAATCTAATAAGAGACGGAGAAATTAGAGAAAAGAATCACTGGTACCATTAGACGATTGGAACAAATATAGATTGATCTTGAGGGTGATATCAGCTTTTGTGGATTGAAAGAGAGCAGCATTGCCCGGGTCGAATATCACTCTCAGGATCGGACAACATTTGTATAATATCTGATGATGATCAAAGTTAATCTGCAAGTGGCACTAACAACTTGACCTGTCTTTGTGCTCAGGGCATGATCTCGCTCTCGGAGCAGGAAGTGCAGACACTGCTGAGTGCTGCCATCCAGCGCCGGCCAGCGCAGCGGCGCGCTGTCAAGCGGACTCAGCAGAAGAAGAAAGAGGCTGCCAAGATGGCGGCACAGGAAAAGATTGCCAAAAAGATTGAGCAGCAGGAGATAGCCAAGTTTGCGATGGAGCAGCGGCAGAAGAAGAAGGGCGAGCGCGAGATGAGGAGGAAGGAGAAGGCCAAGGTGAAGCTGATGAGAGGTGAGAGCAGACGACACTGTGGGAGTCACGTGATCACGTGACTCTATCATATTCAAAAAAATATCCTTACCTTGTAGGTTTGACACTTTCTTTTCATCATGTTAATATTACTTTTAAGTGATATGTTATGACAAAATAATCAAAGGTGAGAGCAGACGACACTGTAAGTCATGTGACGTCTGACTTGGTTCTCACTGCAACTCCCTGAGATGTTATGTCATTATAATCAAAAAACCACCCTCATTCTGATAATTTTGACACTATAGATTTAAGTCTTACGTTAGGACAAAATGATCATCAACTTTAATGAAGGTGTTAGTATTATTTACAAATATTGTGTAAATGTGACTGTTTCCAAAGGATGCAAAATGAGACGAATGATAAACTTACCAAAGTTTAGATGTGTCAATTTTAAAATTTTCATTGACTTTCATCCAATTTTCAATTGTCATGTGACCATCTGTGGTAATTGCCTTAAACTCGATGTCCTGTTGGTCACGTGTGACATCTTTTCCACCTTTTAGCTGTTTGTAACCTTTTTATTGAGGTTTTTTGCCTTTCATGGTGTAGGTGGTAGTCTTGCAAAACTTTCAGACGTGTATGCATATGTCTGTAAATATGAACTTCATCATTACTTAATTCTGTCTTTGGCAGACATTGTTGACTGTGTAATAGGAATGCCAAAAAGCTGGTTGCATAAAATAGTTCCAACTTCTTGCTGCTTCAAATATCCAGTCAGTAAGAGGCTAAAATATGCTTGATGGACTTGCATGTAAGTTCTTAATGTGGCTTTCGTCGTACAGAGCAAGAGCGTCTGAAACAGAAGGAACGTTTCAAGCAGCTGCGTCAGCGCGAGAAGCAGCAGCGTCAGGAAGAAATGAGGATGGAGAGGGAGCTACGAGCTCAACAGTTGTTGGAGGTAGGTGGTGGCCTGGTGGTGCCACCTTACAGTGGCTGTTGGAGGTAGGTGGTGGCCTGGTGGTGCCACCTTACAGTGGTTATTGGAGGTAGGTGGTCGCCTGGTGGTGCCACCTACTGTGGCTGATGGCTGTGGGTTCATTATTATGTATAAATGTTGAAGACCGTGGAGCATTTCCAGCTTGGGGGCCTGATGGTGGTATTGTACTGTGACTGAAGGGGTATGGGCTGTACTCTGCTGTACTGTGTATCTGTTATAGAGAAATATTTTGTTGCCTTGTGCAGGTCTTGGAATTTTCCTCGTTTAATAGGATTTCCTTTTTTGTTTTTAATCATTGCTCTGCCTTTATTCATGCAAAAACTTTTCTTGCAGTTAAATTTTACAACACAAAACGTATTTTTATCACATAAGCCTATTTATTTGTAGAACGATACATCACGTGGAAAATTTTCCACTTTTTGTGCCCTGATTGTGGCCTAGTGGTGACCTCTGTAGTATAGCTAGAGGGTGTGTGTAGTGTACTGCTATGCATTTACATTCCTGTCAATGGGTGATAGTGTTTTTCTCTCCAGCAGAAATATTTTGGTGCCTGACTGTCCATCGTGCTGGGGCTAGATGGGTTCTGGCAACACTGTGATATGCATCTTCATTGTGATTCACAGGGTGGCACTTTTATAAGCCAAATTATTTTGCTACACGATGGCCTGGTATTGCTGACTGTATTGTGACTGAAGGTGTATGGCTAATTCCCAGCTTTGCATCGACATCCACATCCCTAGGCAATGGCTCTACAAAATTCCCTGGTTGTGGGTGTTTGTGTTCTCACCCAAAATGTTTTATTGCATGATGTCCTGCGGGTTTCACCATATTGTCACCAGATTGTTGTGTATAGTACCTTGTAATGCTTTTTCTTTGTATGGGTACTTTTTGTCAAATATCACTGATGTTGTGGTTCTGGTACTTTTAGTTATTTTGAAACTGGTAGAAAAGCAGTGTGCAATGCCACATGAAACATAAGACTGGTGATGTTTTGAGTTGTGAAACTATGGTCTTCTTACAACTACATTTCTCACAAAGTCTATGGAACACCCGCCGACTTGTTATCCCCGTGACCACAATATCCCCCCTGAAAACCTATTTTCCTGGTTTACTTGTAAATTTCTTTGTGCTCAGCCAAGAAATTTGAGTTGGTTGTGACAGTTTGAGTAAGCCAGCAGCAACCAATATCAAGAACTTGGCACTAGTTGGCACTGGTCCGCCGGTTCTATGCTTTGGACAGCTGACATCACCCTTCTTCGTCTCCCCCTGTTTCAACGTTGAAGTTGAACAATTTGATCTTAACTGTATGGTTGTGCACAAAAAATATAATATTTAGTAAAGTATAGATCTAAATAAATGAAATTATTCGTTGATCTTTCCTATTGTTGTACCATATTTTGTCTCAGTGAAGTGTTATACTGGTATTGTAGCCTTTCCCTTATGCAGATTGTACTTTGGTTTTGTATTACGCAAACTTTCATCATCTAAGGCCAGAGCCTGGGTTGTAGTTTTTGAACTCTGGCTCCAAGTTATCGGTGACATTTTCTGTTCTACTTCTAGTATAATGTTTATGATGAGTTTGTAGTTCACATTGACACTTGATATCCCTAGCATTACGGGTATAGGTTGGGATGGAGCTCGAAATTTGAACTTGTGTTTGTAACCAGAATCTCAAGGTCATTGAGAGCAAAGTTGGACCAGAAACGTTTTTCTGGGCTCCCACGGCATGTGTTGTCTCAGTTAAGGCAGAACTTTCACTTTAAGGTCTTCCCTGCCAAAAATTGCCATAGGGGAAGTTCGTTATCTTTGAGGCATCATTGAAGTAGATTTTACAAATAGTAACTGCCAGAGTCTGATCGGGCAGTTGGCTTAAAAAACAAAAATGCACTGTCGCTTCTTGTGGAAGATTGTTTTAGTGCATTTTAAAAATGTCTTAAGGTAAATTAGTTGCTTCTTTAGCGCTTACCGCATGCGTACTGCTTTAGTTGCTTGGAATAAAAGGTAGTTGGTCATGTCTGTATTGATTTTGAGTTGGAAGCCTGCCTGGTTGTGGAGGTCAAATGTTTTCACTTACTGACACAGAGGCATTTTGTTTAAACATTAATTCCCACCCGTCTAATACCTCATCGATTGTTTTGATGTTGACAGACTCTGGATGCAGTTCAAAAGTGGCTGTGAGCACCTTTTTTGTCAACATTGTAACTCAGGGAAAGATGGACATCGTAAAATACCCCAATGCTCTTTTGCTACCTCTGCAAGAGGGAAGATTAAGATTGAGGTTGTGCCTATTGGTCTGCTGTTTAATTGTTACTCTGGGTAATCTCCCACAGTATGTTAAGTGGCCACTCTCGAATTTGGACCTTATTTGATGTTAATTTGTGACATGCCATGGGGAGTAGCCAACCCCTTATACAGAATACCTCGGGTAATTTTGTGGTCTTAAATTATCTCTCGGGATGTTTCATATCTGCATACGCGATGTTAAGTTATTACAGCAGAGGGAGTTATTATCAATCCTTAGTCTCCTGATGCCTACTCTTGTTTTAGTCTGTTCTCCCAGAGGAATTCCCACACATTGTAGTGCATGAAGGTCACACATACGCAAATAATAATAATTTGAGTCCGTGTATCTGATGGCCCCTGTTACCAACCATAGGAACCTTCAAGTGTCGCAGGCATGTGATGGTGCTAAATGTTTATGAGTTTTGATGAAAATTGGATGTCTGCATTTTCTAGATTTTGATGACTTATAATCACAATGATAGTGGTACTGTTGGAAGTGGTGTTCACAGGCACATTAACTGATGTTCTGCTGGCCAGAAACACAATCACTTAATTCTTCAAAAGCAGTCAGTGAAAATGTTGCAAAGATACTGTTTGCAATTGCTTATTTAGAACACCAAGTGAATTAACCCATCTGAAAAAATTTGCAAAGGTTATGCTTTGTCAGTTTCAAAAGTTGTACTGTGTGTGCATTCTTGGTGTATTCCTGGCTTAGCATTAGAACTTACAAAACGAACATTTTTTATTGAAACAAAAGTAAGCCCAAAGTGTTGGTTTGGGAGGGTGGGGCATTCCTGTGTTAGGAACCAACTGTGTTGGAAATTTGTCCTGCATTTAGCAAATATGAAAAGTTATCAAAACTGCCAAGCCATTTGTTGCTCTCAGAATGCAAATGAGATTATAGTAATCTAAAGGCTGATCCCGTACAATCCATATGGGAGGACGCTTAAGGTATTTTTTGCACCTGCCACTTATACTTTTGTTTTCTTTTTTTAACCCACCATCAGTATTGTTTAATTTGGAGTGCAACCAGTCTAATGTTTTTTAAATTATGTTCTTAAGTTACTTGAATTTAAACAAGTTCCAGTCAACCTAAAGTCTGAGCTTTCAGGTGCACAAAAGCAGTCAAATGTTCAACAGAATTATAACTATTATGTAATACGGTTTTAGGATTAACATAAGTACATGGGGTATGTACTGGTGATCTAGGACATGGGGTATGTACTGATGATCTAGGATGATCCACAAATACTGATACTCAATTATTCATCTTCACCAAAACATTTTGTACTCCCTTTTAGTTCCTTACTTATAAACTGCTGCTCACTTCAAAGGTTTCTAACTGGTTAGGATAAGAAAGCTGTGCGAGCCATCATGAGCAGAAGCCAAGTTGACCTATTATGTTGCAACATAGTATGTTCAGACATTACTGTCACTAACGGCCATCTGTGTCCACCAGTCTCGAAAACGTTAGAAGCCAGTCATAAAAGTGAACATGTTCATCTGTGTTTTGTGGCATCAAATCATTGTAGATAACACATGAAAATCTAATTTGTTGTACATGTTCTTTGAATCATGGAAGAGGGGATAATACCCATCGTGACAAATTTCTGGATCTAAAAACACCAACAGCTGATAGTATTTTATTTTTTGCAATAATGATCACTGATCGTTTTTTATTTGTTCTGAATACATCCGCCCACAATTTCTTATTTCGGGTACCTTCACCCCTCCCATATCGAGTCTTTAGGAGCAGCCTTAAATTTAGAGAGAGCTTTTGCTTGAAATTTATGTTTTAATTGCCACCATGTGCTAGAATGTCATGTCAGGGGAGGCAATCTTTCAGAATCGTGCAGGCAATTTAGTTCAGGCGAGGAATCTGCCTCTGCGCAAAACTAAATAGTGACTTGGTTTGCAAGCGCGGTGACTCCGCGGACTAGTTTGCCGTCACTGCCACTAACTGCTGTCTTTGGTGTAGTAATTGTGTTGTGTATTTAGACCTATTCTGTCCATGTTGCATGTGCAGGCTAAAAAACGGAGGAAGGAGGAGCTTCAAAACCAAAAGTATGCCGAGGCGATGAAAAAGGCCAAGGTTTGTCGTCATCTTTCCATGCCTCTATTTCTTTCTCCTTCTTGCTCACGCTTCATTTGCTTACTGTCCTGCTAATAGCTATCTATCCAGTTAGCGGCGACGTGATGGAATTTGCCTCGTTGCTAAATGACGATAGGGTAGTTGGTGGATAGCCTTATGAATTCTTGTATAGATTTATAGCAGTGTGACGTTTTTCGGCGTTTTTTTATAAATTCTGTGCGGCCATCTTGTTGTCAAATTGTCATTGTTGTATAGTGGGGTTCTGATGCATTTCACCCGAAAATGTGTAACGTATCAAAATGGTGCTGAATGAAAGAAACACATTTCGTCCCTGTCAACATGGCTCATTTTGCATATCAGAATTTGAAATTGAGTCGGGCGAAAGATGCTTATGTGCTCTCCTGACACTAAAGAGGTGTATGTAGAATGGTTGTGTTAGTGTGTTCACTACCAGCTTAGACACGACCTCAAAACAATTTGGTAAGTGTGATGTGCACTGTACAGTTGAGGTAACAATATTTTTTCAAGCTCACACACTGCATACGAGGATGTGTTTGTTCTGGAAATACCCTCAGCACCCTGCACTTTGGAAAAATATCATCTTTTCAACTCAAACTTTTGTACAGAGCAGCCATGCATCTGAGAATATTGCTTAAAGGGTGCCTGACTATACCTTAACAGGTATAAAGGCTTCAACAAGACAAAAGTGGCCGAATGGGGTTGTCTGGGTTGCTTGGACCCCCTCCCTTCCTGTATCCATGCCTGCAGTTGCCTGCTATCTGTAAAAGGCTTCCAACTTCCCATCAACCTTTAGAAGTGTTTGTGGATGCACTATTAACAGCTTGTGCACAGTTTGGAATGTTGTAGTTTGACTTATAACGTCAAGTGTGGCTATTCTGCTTGACAAGTCTTTGTACTTAGAACAATAACGATCTTTCCTGGGTTACAACATCTCTGCTGTTGCCGTGGGTGATATTTTGTGTTATAGGTCTTTTACATTCTGCACAGTTCACTCTTTTTTGTTTCATAAGCTGCATTTCACTCTGTGTAACAGCCTAGAAATAAAAATAGAATCAGACCTTTTGCCCTCATAAAATCGGTGTCATTATTATTTTGTTGTTATAGAATTCTATTACCAACAGTAACATCGAAACCATTAACGATCCGATGAAACGTTTCAGGGTTTATTGTGGTTGACCAACCTTAAAATTGTGAATTTTAAATAGAGGATGTAGGCATTAGCGGTGCCTTAATTAAGTTTGTAGCGGAAGCTGAATCCTGTGACAGTAATGAATTCTTTGAAATCTGATTTAGGAGAGTAAGAGAACTTGCTTTTTCAGCCAGCTGAACAGGGCAAAACGCAGCTTTTCAAGCAAGAAATTCTCACGTCTGATCAGTAATGCCTTTTCCCTGTGAGAAAATGTTTTGGGCAAATTTACCAAAACTAGGCTTTTAGAATAATTGTTGGTGTAACGGTTTGTCTTATTTCAGGTTCTTCAAAAAATTTTCTCATGCGTCGACATTGTACTTTGTGTCAAGTTCCAGAAAAGTTTCACGCGGAACAGCCCTCAACATGTGAACACTCCGTTCTAAGATCTTGCTAATGTAATTATGGGTGATTGCCGTTTATTGTTACAGGAACGAGAGTTGAAACGCCAACAGGCCATGATGTTGAAGGAACAGGTAATGTGAAAATAAACTGAATTTTTGAAATAGACACGGGAACTTTACCTTTCGCACTAGTTTCTGAGGCATTATTTTTGCTTTAATTTTCTTGAATGGGACAATTATAGGTGTCTGACATTTCACGTTTTCTAAAAGGTATTGGATTTTATCTGCTATCGTAGAATTTGCGGTGAGTTCTACTTGTTGATTCATCAGTTTGTAATACTCTTCCCCCAAAGAATTATTATAGATTATTGTTGTGAGAAAGAAGTTGTGCGGTCTGTGTCTGGACAGTCTAGCGGCATTCGTCTTGATTTTGTCTAAAAATAAGTCGACGAATGGCTTGGCCTGTTTCATGAAATCACACTGAGGCTGGAAGTAAAAAAATCTGTCTATAACTCGATGCCAAGAGACAGCAATCCGTAGCCTGCTGGGGAGAAGGCTAAAAGCCAAAAAGATTTGACTATTTTTTGCATACATCTGACTTATGGCTAAAGTCTAAAGATAAAGGCCAATGGACTCTTTGGGAAGCAAGTATCTGGTGTCTATGTAGTGGCATTTCATTACTTCTCGTGAATAGACTTTAATATGACATCTGTGTGTGGCGAGTAAAATTGTCCATGATGTTTGTTGGTTCTGAGGTGAATGATTTGAATTTAGGAGAATTTGTCTACAATACGGTTAACATAAGCCTATAGCTGGAAACGCGTGCATGGTGTGAAAAACTGGAGTTCTAAAATGCAGCATTCTCTTGGAACATTTGCAGTTGTCACCTGGTGACAGTTCAGCTCTCAAACTGACATTTATTTCCCTATTGTGCTTGTGTGTTGTGTACTGCTGTAGCCTGTAAGTTAAGTTGATCTAGTACATTTGTAACGTTATGTAGGGCCTTATCCACAAGTTTGTGTATTGAGACAAATATCTACAAAACTATAGATTTTAAATCAGTTAAAGTATATATTTCCTGCAAGTCGAAAGTCTTAAGTTTGACAACAACGTTACAGTTTTCTAAATTATTTTGTTTTCTTTTCTTGCTGCTCGAAATTTTTCCTTAAAATCATGAAGCCCTGACGTAGTTTTTTAACCTCTCATGCAGAAGTAGAACATTTTAAAAACAATTCTTCAAAACATTTTGTAGGTTAGTGCATAAAATTTAGTGTCACAAACATTTTTAAGCGTGGTCTGCACGCCACCTGTTGGCTACACCACATGACCTAACATAAGTCTGCGCCGATTATAAGAAACCGACCAGCCATTTCTGAGATTTGATGTTCAGAAATTAGCCAAATTCGCAATTTTTCTGGGGTCCTACGTGACCTTATCTCACCCATCACAAGAATCTGTTTACCATGTGGGGGACCAGTGCTGTTGTTAGCACTCGGCTCAGTACATGCCAGGATTAACGCAAGTGCTTGATAACTCCTAATTTTTCTGTTATATTCGATTCCGTGGACATTTTTGAACCTGCGTGTGTGATCACCTGGGTAGGGTGCATTTTGAGACACCTTGAAGTTCTCATCATGTGATGGTTTGTGTTGTGTACAGTCCCGTACATTACCCTACATTATATGAAGGTCCCAAAACTGGCGTTTTAGTATTTTTGAATACGGATATTCAGAACCATATTTCTTTTGACAAGTACTGTATTGCAGTTGTTTTTTCTTTGTTTAATGTTTATTCACTGAGAAGTTTAGTGAACATTTAGTCAACTTATACCTGGCAAGCACTTATGTGGAGTATCTGGGACACTTATAAATTGTAACAGTGCACATTTATCTTCTAATGACACTAATAGTGTTGCTTGTATAGTTTTGAAATCAGATGGCTTTTGCAGGTCTGTTTTTTAAATAGTTTATTTAAACCCAGTAAGTTGATTGGTTCAATTTAATTTGGTCTAGTTTCAATAATTAGAATCCGGGAGTGGCATTACATCAACAGTAAAGTGTCTTTCTACGGATATTTCCAGCTATTACGCGACTATGTTTATTTTTTATTGTATTCTACCAATTGTATATTAGTTAATGAGCTGAGCGTGTCATCTTTATAACCTATAATGTAGCTTGACATACATATAGTACAGCCATGGAACATACTTTGTCATAAAATGCACAGTCATGTTGTTATGTTAGGGCTACACAGTTCTCGAGATCATGCAACAGTGTCTAATCTGGAGTTTGTTGTATGAAAAATAATTTGATACTTATGGTAGAATCTCTCCAATTTAGGACTCAGTGTTGCAAACAGGTGAGATGTTGTTATATAAATGGTGCATAACGCTAATTTAACGTTGTGCCATATTCGAGTTGTGTGCCATAGTTACAAGCAGACGATACTTTGAAGTTGTGTGCCATAGTTACAAGCAGACGATACTTTGAAGTTGTGTGCCATAGTTACAAGCAGACGATACTTTGAAACAGTGTGGCCTGATAAACAATGTTCAAAGCTATTGATAAATTATTTGTGCCTGAAGGAGGTGAGATTTTACTTAAGTCAGAAATCTGATTGTATGCTACACACAATTATTTATGAAAAATAGTTAAATCTCACATGAGCAAAAGTGCCAAGTCTTTGGGATCATACACTTAACTGCTAGGTGCTGATATAATTTCTGTAAATTATTGTCCAACTGATGCACTCATAATTACTTGGCTAAACCGTTCCCAGTGATTGTGAAGTGTAAGACCAAATTTCTGTTTTAAGTCATAAAGTCACTATCATGAAACAGACCCATAATGCTCTATCAGTCGCCCTGCCTAGTTCCCAACCTGCTAAAAACCATTTTGTTATCGGGACATCACTAGGGACCTTAGCTGTTATATGTTTTCAAAGTTCAGAAAATTTTTATAACGTTCAGGCGAATAACATACCAAAGTGGTGGTCTAGATCACATTAATTTAGTGTCATGAAGTCAAAAAATGACTGTGAACATGTTTTGTGGCTTTAAATGAATTAAAGGTGCTATGATCAGTTTTAAAACATTTGCACTGTCCTGTTCTATGCTGCCTAGGAACGTGAGCGTCGTAAACACATGTTACTCATGGTTGGATTGGTACGTACTCAGATGTTGTTCTCATTGGCTGCTCTGTCCGGGGTGCGTTCCGTAATGCTAGTCACATGCCAAACAATTGTGGCAATAGTGAATTTCATGGGAAGTTTCCTCCCATAATCCAACATTCTAGCCTGACCATCCAATCACGTAAAGCGGTGATCAGTTTACGGGTTTATGCTAATGAGGCTTAGTTATACACTTGATGTGATCTTATGTGATCGTGTAAAACTCCTTAAGAACCCTGTCTCGTGTTACGGAATGCATCCCAGGACTAGCTTTTCCCCACTCAGTTATCGTTTCTTCCTGTAGTATGCTGTAGTGCAGCTGTGTTTTATTGTGAAGTATGCGTTCAGTAAAAACTCCTTCCAGTCGGGTTATGTGGCACCTTATTGACAGATCTGTGCATTGTGCTGAAAAATATTAGAAAATACCAATTAATTTTAAAAACAATACCTAATACCTTCTGGAGATTATTGCATAAAGCATAGTGTGTAAAATTTTCATATGAATCTGATCTGCCATTTCGGAGATTAAATGTGTGGAAATTAGCCTAGTATGGAAATTTTCTTGAGTCCGCAATAACTTAGCTTAGATCTTGTGCTGTTAACATGGACAAGTTTCATGGTACGATGGCTCTAGTTCGTGTACTCAGCCCGTCATTGGGTAAGATCGCTTAGTCCAATTAGATACGACTTCTGGGAGTTTTACTGTATCATGTTATAGACGCCATTACAGTGTTGATGCAGTTAAAACCAAAAATAGGCACGAATCAAATGAATGCTCTTTTATCCATGATAATAGTTCTTGAGTTGTAGGCACTGGAATCTGACTAACTGTAGTTTTCTGTACTAAGTTTTCATCTACATTTTTTGAAGTCCAGGCAAGCAAAAACTTTGAACTACTAGTTTTCTTCTGGTGAAATGTTTGGACCTAAAATCTGACCAAAAAACATTAATTTTACAGAACCCTATGCATGCCCAGTATATGTTGCATGGCAAACAACTTGTGCTTTGAAGATCCACTGAAATGTCGAATGATTTCTTTGGAATATCTAGAAGCCGAAAGGTGTCTTGACGCCGTCACGTCATTTTCTTTCCTTTGAAGGTGTATGACCTTGTGAACTATTCATCGTTTTTGTCAGTCCCGTATCTTCATTAAGCCTGTTTTGTTGAATTCGCCACGCCACAGACAGTTTGAAAATACTTTGGAATGCTTTGTAGACTTAGAATTCTTGAGTTTCTCTAGTCTGTTATGCATTATTAGTAACTCAGTGCTCCCAGGTCTTGTAGTGTTAGTGCTTTAATTATATGTTAATTATATGTTAATTATATGTTGATCTTATTTTATTTCCTGTGAACTATGGCATTGCTTTCTCCAGTGTCGTGTTGTCTCTTTCTGTAATTATCGAATCGTTCCTTAAAAGAACATGTCGTTCATTTCTCAACAATAGTTATATGGGTCCCAGATTTTGAGAACCAGTTTGATGACCATTATTCAGTGAAGAAAACTGGTTATCAAGATGTTGTATCCATGTAAGTGACTGGTACACCAGTTTCTTTAAGTTATAGAGTATTCCTATCAGTTCCTTCTTAAATAATTTAAATCTTGTTCTCAAGTTTCATGGATTTTTGGTTCAAAAATCAAGTTTTCATGTTTTATAATTATGTATTTCTCATTGCTCTCAGTTACATGTCTTTTAATTAACACATTATTTATGCACCAGTTATTTGCATCATCTTGAATTGATTTCAGTTATGTCGTGAATATGTTTATTGGCAGTTTTCATTTTTTTCTTATCTTTGAGCATTGATTTCTCTTAAGTTCTGTGTCAGCTCATGTCAGATTTTGTACATTATGCTTATTTATTTTGCGGCCTATGGCCGAGGGAATCGTATTTTGGAATTTCTTTGACTAACAGAGATGTTGCTGTCAAAATGAAGACTTGCAATGGGACATTGATGGCTGATATTGCTGTTGTTTGAGGATAAACAGACGTCAGACACGTATGGTTCCTTGTGAATTGATACAATCTTTTGGGAATTAATGTTCAAAGAAAAAAATCACAAAAAATGGATTATAGATGACTATGCCATGTTTGTTAAGCATCGATTTTTTTCTGCCATCGAGTCTTCATACATTACATACTTGTGACGGTTGAAAGTGGACAATTAAAAAGGTTATTTGGTGAAATGTGACAGGACATCACGCTATGTGGTATGATTACATTATTTTTAGAGACTTGCAGTTTGAGAACCAAACGTGAACTTGGTTATTCAGTTTTGTGTTTTATTTATCAACAGGAACGTGAAAGAAGGCGTCAACATTTACTGCTGCTGAAAGCTTTGGAGGCCCGCAAGAAGTTAGAGGTGGGTACAGGATTGCAGTGAATACATTGTGGCATAGGATATTAGTTGAATGGTGTGACATTTTGCTTTGATATTTCAGGCTCTCCTGGTGATTTTTAATTAACCAATGTTGATGAGTAGTCTATTGAACAGATGTGACAGTTTGTCCTTTTCCACCTGCCGATCAAACGAAAAGTATTTTGTCGCGTGAACGACTAGATTAAGTGTAATAAGTGAAGTGTGTTCACGGTTCTGCTATCAAATGAATGTTTAAGAAACAAAATTTAATTGGCCATTGAAATATTTTACAGGAGCGTGAACGGATGCGCGAGGAGAAAAATCGTGAGCGAGTTTTGTTGCGGGAGAAAAAAATGGAGCAGCGACGGCTGGAGATTCAGATGGCGTACGAGATGAAGAGACCCGTTGACGATCTTAGGGTCAAGGACTGCAAGGTGAGCATGTGGCGACCTCTTGTGGATGTCTTCGTATTCAGTGAATACAACTGCTTTTCGGTGAAGAATTTCTCAGGAAGCGCCGAATTTGCTCATTTTTTGTTCACAAGCCATTCATTGTTTGTATGCTGTCATTGGTTTACTATTTTGAAATTCAAATTGTTCCTTAGTCAAACTGGAGGTGATTTTGGGGTCTCGAAAGAGAAGCAATTGTTCTTCGAAACCAGGCTCTGCAAATTGGCTTGTCACTTCGTGTCGTTTTTGTACCGAGCATCAAGGAATAGCTGTCTGTCAGTCATTAATAAACCCGGAAAGCACTTTCATTTATTGAGCACTGATCTTGTTGACACCAATTTTATCATGGTAGGTGGCCTTTGTCAAAAATTAGCTTCTTGGACAGAAAGCGGGTTGTAGACTCTTAAACGTATATGCTGTTGCTGACTTTAATGTCCACACTGTATAAATGTCCTGGCTATTAATCCAAGAGAATACTGTTGAGAGGGATCATTACCATCTGCTTACTGATGCTGTTTTACGTTGAACTCTTCATAGCATCATTCTCTCCGTTGTTGCTAACAGGACCTTCCCAAGCTGGATCGCATCCCGGGAGTCAAATTGGCGGGCCGGGCGTTCGCCGACGCCCTCATGACACTGGAGTTCCTTCACAACTTTGGTGACGCGCTGGACCTGGATGATGACGTGGTGCCTAGTCTGAACTCGCTCCAACTGGGGCTGTTGAATGAAGAGGATCACGTAGAGGACCTGATGACTCTACTGGCCCAGATGTTGAAGTTGGCCATCGATGATCCCGGCGTACCCAACCCAAAGGAGGTAGGCGGTACTCGTGGGTTTTGTGGGGCTTGTGAGGTACAGGATGTCCAAACTGACTTGGCTTTTGTTTTTTACTGGAGCACTTAACCCGAATTTGGTGGATATGATGAACCTGCTGGTATAGCTGTTTGGATTTACTGATTTTTTTATAATGTTTATTACAAAAAACACTATGTACAATAACAAGAGTTGAACCTAGAAAATGCTAAGAAGCATTATATCTGGATTTACTGTGGACAGGCATTCTTTAAAGGGTTAGACAAATGGATTTGATATTATTTTGGTATATGTACAAATTAGCCAAATCTTCTGTCAGACATGCTTCAATGTTAATTAATGTTTCCATTTCTGTAATTAATCATGTGAAACATTTTGGAATGACATCATGATCGTAAGTTTCATTTCTACGATCCATTTCACCGCGTAAACACGATGACGAACTTGAGGTGGTCACATCTGCGTTTAACTGGTCACCATGATAGCGCAGTAAAATGTAATACAGAATTGTAGGTACACCGACTGGGTGACCACTAAATGTTGCAGAAATAGTTAGGAGAGCAGTACAGTAAAAATACATGTACGGTTCACGGCCACTTACAGTGAAGACATCACTAAACTGTTGGCATCTGCTTTAATTCATTGACACTGTCAAGGCTTTTGCTCTAAAAGTGTGTAAATTTTCATTGCCTAAGACTGCAATCAGTGTTCCTTGAAACGTGTCAACTCTATTCTCCATGGGTTGTTATCAAATTCTGTTCCATTACATGTCATGGTCAGTCACCAGTCTTATATTTTTGCAATGTATTTCTTCTTGCAGGCGACGACTAAACTCAACCAGAAGATTGGGGATGTAGATATCAACGATGACAACGTCTCCGAGGTTCTGAGGATTTTCATGGAAGCCAGGAATGGAAAGGCTGATGAGGTTAATGTTTGGAAAATTTGTTATATGCCTCCAAAACTTTCGGCAGTTTTCGAAAATAAACGAGACACACTTTGACACTCCTTGTTGGTTTCAGTCGACAGTTTATTCGAGCGCTTGTCGTATTTGTCATTTTTGTCGACCTTAAGAGTGTGATGTGATGTTACTCTGCCTAGCCACTTATTGTTTAATTAGTGAATGGACGCATTATTGCAGTGTTAAGTACGTGGAGCAAAACACGTCGCTATTTTGTGGAGATTCAGCCAGAATGGAAACAGGTTGTATCCAGCAAGAAATGGATACTTAGATGTGATTTTGTTTACCGAAACTTTGTGGCTATCCAGTTTATTTTAAAATTACTGTATAACTAAACAAGGTGAATTTAGTGCTATAACCAGTAATTTTGGAATATTCATTCTACGAATTTGATTGTTGTTGTAAAATGTATAGAGTGTGCAAGCTATAGTATGTCCTGAAAGTTAATCCTGAGGTCACCTAATTTTCATATTTGATAATCTAACAGGAAGTGCAATCTGCACTTATGGGGCAAAGGAATAGGTTGAAAACAAAATATTTTTTATTAGCATGTTGTTGTGAGTTTAACTAATTTCCTGGTATTTGGAGAAACAGTAGCTACGTTTGTAGTGTGGTCATCCATTGTGTCACTTGTCATTTTGTTCTCTCCAGCTCTCGACCCGCCTGCGGACGATTCCGTTCCAAGCCCTGAATGCCACGGACAAGTCATCTTGCCTTGCCTTCCTGTGTAATGAGCTGTTGTGTAGCAACACAGTCACTGGGGAGATCGAGGAAAGTATAGAGAATATATCCAACCTGCGCAAGGACAAGTGGTCCGTTGAGGGAAAACTTCGAAAGTAAGTGTACTTTATGACTTGTGTCCCCTTAAAATAATTCTTGACATGTTGATGGGAGGAAATTGGCTTAGTTAGAGCAGTTATAAATAGTTATAAATAGTTATAAATAGTTATAAATAGTTATAAATAGTTATAAATAGTTATAAATAGTTATAAATAGTTATAAGTAGCTGTGTGTCTGCGACATTGCTTGAAATGATATTCTGTGACCTACACTAAGATAACACTTCATTTAAACTAGAGAGTACAAGTCCTGCTAATAAAGTTTAACTCTCAGCCTACAGCCATATTTGTCCTTTTCCTTCGGACATTGTCACGTGTTTCAGCCCAAGTAGATTTGCGGCCCAAGTAGACTTGCGGCCCAAGTAGACTTTCCGCCCAAGTAGACTTGCTGCCCAAGTAGACTTGCGGCCCAGGTAGACTTGCGGCCCAGGTAGACTTGCGGCCCGGTAGACTTGCGGCCCAAGAAGACTTGAAGCCCAATTCATTACAGGCTGGCTACACAGCTCAACCACTAACACATACACACATACTTTATCTAATAATAACCCATAAGGCAAGTCAATTGAAAAACATCAGTTACTGTGTGTGACTCACGAAAAATCGTTTTTGTGCACGACTGTAATTGTTTTGAAGGGAAGCTGTAAAAGTTAATAACTTATTTGTACTCGTAAATAGAGAAAAATGTGGAAATCCGTGTTTTTCTTGGTGACATACTGCAAAGTTTACTTTGGTAAGTAAAATTTTCTGAACCGATTTTGTTGAGATGAGTGGCCTACTTCTAGTTGTGGATTTTGGGAGCCCTGAGCAGTTCAAAATGTTTTAAATGTGAAAGTTTTTTTTAAATTTTGTGAATAAAATAACCGCGGTAACTAACCTATGATAATTCTGCTTCAGTCTGAAGGCCGTCCATGCTAAGAAGATTAATAAGCCGTTGATAGCCAAACCGTCGCCACCGCGCGATGACAGCAACAGTGCAATGACCGCATTGAGCAGTAAACAGGCCAGTGATGACGAGGAGGATGAAAGTGGACACGAGAGTGGAGCAGACGGGGCCATGTCTGACGGAGAGGTAGGGTCACGTGACGCTATTCATTCATGGCATTCCGGCCACAGGACGTCTTAGCTGATGGATTGGAAGTTATGTACTGTGTAAATGAACAATTAGTTGTTCTGTTGGCCGTAAGACTTTATTAAATGTGGAAATTTTAATATTAAAGGCAAAATGTTTACAAGGAATTGACGATTTTGTCGGTGAACTCCACGAGTTATTCACAATCTAACCTGTTGCCTCTTGCTGTAGAACGTCATGTAATTTATGTTTGAAAGAATGCTGCGAATGAAAGCAAAGGGGAATGTTTCCATAATTATGAAAGTGACGAATTTGAATTTTTAGGAGAATGCTTCAATGCCAGTTGAAGAGCTTGAAAAGAAAATTGNGGTAAGTAAAATTTTTTGTACCGATTTTGTTGGGATGAGTGGCCTACTTTCTAGTTGTGGATTTTGGGAGCCCTGAGCAGTTCAAAATGTTTTAAATGTGAAAGTTTTGTTTTTAATTTTGTGAATAAAATAACCGCGGTGACTAACCTATGATAATTCTGCTTCAGTCTGAAGGCCGTCCATGCTAAGAAGATTAATAAGCCGTTGATAGCCAAACCGTCGCCACCGCGCGACGACAGCAACAGTGCAATGACCGCATTGAGCAGTAAACAGGCCAGTGATGACGAGGAGGATGAAAGTGGACACGAGAGTGGAGCAGACGGGGCCATGTCTGACGGAGAGGTAGGGTCACGTGACGCTATTCATTCATGGCATTCCGGCCACAGGACGTCTTAGCTGATGGATTGGAAGTTATGTACTGTGTAAATGAACAATTAGTTGTTCTGTTGGCCGTAAGACTTTATTAAATGTGGAAATTTTAATATTAAAGGCAAAATGTTTACAAGGAATTGACGATTTTGTCGGTGAACTCCACGAGTTATTCACAATCTAACCTGTTGCCTCTTGCTGTAGAACGTCATGTAATTTATGTTTGAAAGAATGCTGCGAATGAAAGCAAAGGGGAATGTTTCCATAATTATGAAAGTGACGAATTTGAATTTTTAGGAGAATGCTTCAATGCCAGTTGAAGAGCTTGAAAAGAAAATTGAAAAATTATCCAAGGTATGTGTATACATTCATATTCTATTGAAAGGATACTCAACACTGTGTTGATGATTTCATCCAATCCTTGTTATGTCACCTGCTAATGGACCATTGCTGTCAATCTTGAAAGATAAAGACAGGAATCCACTAAAAAATCATACACCCTGTCTCACAGATTGGATATTACAGTCCTTTGTGGGTTGCCTTTTCCCACAATTGCTGCTATAAAAGTAGGTTACGCTTGCCAATTTAGCAGACTTGGAAAGGAGTTTTCAAATTTTCCTCGAAACTTTTGAGGGTAGTCAAGGGTTGCAGAGCATTATTTTGTTTCAATGTAATGGCAATTTACTTTTTATTATGCGCCCACATATTTATATGTGAACGCATTATGCCGTCATCTCTGTCCGTCTGGATGGCGTCAGTCCGGCGTCCGCTGCTCTATCTCCAAAATCCTTTGACATACATTCATGAAATTTGTCATATATGTTCCGTTCATGAATAGGACGGCATGAGCGAACTTTCGGACAGATCCGACTACCGGTGTGCCCCCTAGTGGCAATTTTAGTTTTTTACGCTTACCATTGTATCTTCAAAAGTCCTGAACGGATTTTCATGAAGTTTGGTATGTAGGCACCTATTAGTGAGATGACGCTATCCTCCCGTTTTCGGATGGATCCGACGTAGTTTGCGCCACTTAGTGGCCATTTTCACTGTTTTTGAGTCTGTTTTTTTGCGTCCACCCCTCTATCAACCAAACCGCTCAAAGGATGATTGTGAAAATTGGCATGTATGTGCTTACTATAAAGGAGACAGCTGACAATGATTTTCAGACGATTTGGACTACTGTGGCACCTCCTAATGGCAGTTTTTTTTTTTTTTTGCGCCTATGGCTGTATCTCCTAAACCGTTCGCAGGATCTTTACGAAATTTAATAAGTGTATTTATATGATGTTAACAACAGACGATGACGACTTTTGGACGGATCTGCCTACCAGTGTGTCCCCTAGTGGCAATTTTATTTTTTTACATTTACCTCTGTATCTTCACAAGTCCTTAACGGATTTTCATGAAATTTGGTATGTAGGCACCTATTAGTGCGATGACACTATCCTACTGTTTTCGGATGGATACGACCTAGTTTGTGACACCCAGTGGCCATTTTTACTGTTTTTGAGTCTGTTTTTTGGCGTCCACCCCTCTATCAACCAAACCGCTCTAAGTATGATTGTGAAAATTGGCATGTATGTTCTTACTATGAAGAGGACGGTTGACGCTGAAGTTCCCATGACTTTGATTACTGTGGCGCCTCCTAGTGGCAGTTTTTTTTTGCACCCATGGCTGTTTCTTCCAAACCATTTGCAGGATCTTTACTAAATTTAGCAAGTGTATTTATGTGTTGTTGACAACAGACGATGACGACTTTAGGATGATTCTGACTACCAGTATGCCTCTAGTGGCAATTTAAGTGTTTTATGTTGACCTCTGTATTTTCATAGGTCTTCAGGTGTATACTTTGTGTTACTTCGTGACTATGAAGGAAAAGTTCCAAGTAGAAATTTGTTTTTCGCATTCGAATGCTGTGCTAATCTCGTATGTTGGTAAATTTGTTTTTAATTCTATGTTTCTGTGGTGCTTTAAGCAACTGATGTATAGGATGTGCTTGTATTATGAAAATCACTCACATTTTGCCCCTAGCCTATTGAGGAGACAATGACCATGCCTTTCCATTTTGCAAAGTACAACATACTACATATATGCCCTCTACTGGCCAATTTATGGTACCAATAAACAACCCTAGAAGGATACCGTATACGGTGCAAATGTGGGTGCATTTCAACGCTCTGCGTTGCTCTTGTAGTTTTTTACGTTTAACTCAGTATCTTCAAAGGTCCTCAACAGATTTTCATAAAATTCTATATATAGGCAACTGTTGGTGTGATGACGCTATCTTCCTGTTTTTGGATGGAATTGAGATATTTTACACCACCTAGTGGCCATTTTTCCTGTTTTCAAATCTTGTTTTTGGTGTCCACCCCGGTATCACTAGTGTGATACCTTTATGGGTTATTACACAATTGTATATGCCATTCGAGGCTAATATTGTGGTATAAAATTGTTTATATTATTGCCTACTTCATACCAATTTGACATGTGTCTCTCTCTGCATGAGCGACACTAATTGTAAAATGACTTGTGAAGAGTTTGGAAGCGTTTCAAAAATGTTTATGTCATTGAGTAGGGTATCTGCTCATTTTACTTGTAAACGTCCTCAGATTTGCTCTACGGTCAGTATTTTACTGATTAGTTACGGAGTATGACAGATAATGCAGGGTTTGTACAGTTCCTACTTTTCCTAACTGAATGTACACCTGGGCATATTTTTGGAAAAGGGGGGCAGTTTTTTTCGGAAACTGTTTGAAATAAATTTGTTTTTTTGATGTATGTCTGTAGTTGTAGCTTACGAGTAAGAATTTTATTTATGCATGCTTTTTTCACATTTGACAGGACACTGTCCTTCATATTGTGCTAGTAAGATTGTGTACCTGCCAAGTCACCCGATATCTCATTGAAGGGTAGACATTTGAGTGAAATCACAGTCTCAGTTAAATAACTATAATGTCGTGTCAGTATCAACAACATTTTACCTCAAAACATGTTACAGTATTATGTATTTTAGAAATATCCATCTGATTTTCAAAACATGCAGTTATGGGAAATACGCCCATTGGCGTACTTTTGGAAAATTTTCGGAAAACACGCTCATAGGCATACTTTTGAGTGGGCTATTTGGAAATTTCTGGTAGGTGCTAAGGCCAAGAATAAGTGTAGGATTTCCTCATTTATGACACCCACCTTGATCAAAACAATCGAATTATGACAAATAGCTAGTGTGAAAAATTTGAGCAATCTAATCCGTAATATGTTCATACAGATTCATACAACTTTAATCAAATGTGTATTCCTACTTTTTTGTCAAAGTATTCCTACTTTTTCACAGGCTGTCTTTACGAACCCTGATCATAGTTACTGTATAAAATACATACTAGTAAAAACCAGTGACAATGATCTTAATATGGTCACACGCTATTTTTAGCAACAAGGTCAGTTCAGGAGCAAGGTATTTGATGCCTGTCGCAAGCTGCGTGCCGTCGATTTTGGCGTGGATCGCTACAAGCGACGCTACTGGGTGCTGCCTCATGCGGGGGGTATATTTGTTGAGGGCGTCGAGTCTGGAGATGTTCAAGAGTATCTGACGCTCAATCCGGAATCGGAACAGGAAACTCTGGACAGTACAAAGGAGTACGACATCGAGATGAAGGTGTGTAAATCTGAAATTGCAGACTGGAAACCCGAATCTGGACCTATTGGTGGAAAATCTGAAGCAGTGAGTTGTCAGTCTGGAGAGAGTAAGTGCGAAGCTGCCGTTTGTAAAATGGAGTCGAATGACGCAGCCGATAAAGGTTTAAATGGCGAAACTGTTGCAATGGCAGTAGACTCTGCAAGAGTGTGCAGTGACAATCTGGAGTCTAAACTAGTGAAAAAATGCGATGAGACTGCCCCAAAGAAAGCAGACGTTAAAGTGTGTAAAGATGAATGTGTTGAGCAAAAGCCTTCAGTGTCCCCCTCTGGAGGAGAATGTGCAGCAGATTGTACTGTGGAAGCTAACAGGGTTGACGATAAACGTCTTGCAATGACAAACGTAAAAATTGAGAATGGTTCCAAATCTAGTGAATGTAATTCCTTCGATAGATCACAGAGTTTGTCCAACTCGATGACGCATATCGAGGACAAAGTCATAATAAATGGACATGATCAAGGACTATTCAAGTGCAACAGTAGTCTTGCTGGTGAAAGATCCGACTTCAAAGTTCCAACTACCTCCAAAATGGCCGACGTACTTAAATGCAATAACGAAGAAGCTGGTAGCGACCGTAAACCTTCCAAGTCCGAGACCCCTGGACACGACAACAAGACAGTCTCCGTGACTCCGGAATCTAAAAAATCCACAAACATTAGTCTTAATCAGACATTGGACAGTACTGAGCTGTCCTCTAAAATGGACACAAGCTCCGATGGCAGTTTCCTAAGTCCATACTACTTGCCTGGCATAAAGCAGGGTGCAGCTAATGAAGCTCAGTGGTTTAGTATTCTCCCAAAGATAGCTTGTGACGACCAGTCCATCACCAGCGTACCGCCGTCTGCTGAAAAGTCTAAGGCAGACGTCTCGGGTTTCCCACCATTTGGTTTTTCTGGCCAGATGTTCTCGCCCGTGTCTATGGGCCAGCTGCACAATTCGCCGTTTGGCTACGGCATGCTGCCGTTGACGTCTAGTCCGTATTTCTACCAAAGTCATGCCAGTTCCACGCGGGCGCCATCTGAGTCCAGCATGGACTGCACAAACCTACCTCCGACACAGGAGAGCCTTCACCAGGATCCACTGCCTATTCCCCAAGGTATGTCCAGTGCCATTGGTGCTTGTTGTCGGCTTAAATGGTCACTGGGAACTGACAGTGCCTTCAAAGAGTTTGAATAAAAAGGTTTTGTTCTTTGTAATACGTAGTCAATTGTATCAGAAGCTTATATCTTTATTTCCTTTTATCTAAATATTGGAGATGAAAGCTCAAATCGCTGTAATAACAACTTAGTAAACAACATACTTTTGTTAATTGCAACTTTTTCCCTAGACATACAAGTCCAATTTTCAATGGCTCTATGCATGCGTAAAGTAGTTTAAGAGAAATTTCCTGCAGCTTTTTGAAGAACAGATCAAGTTTGAGTCTAATACTGGAATTAAAACTTACAAAAATTTGCGACGTTGCGTCTGCATCTCACGGATTTAAGCTTGGCTTGTGACATTATCGTTATTCTTGCCAATTGAAGAACAGTGCATGTAAAGGATGTGAGTCTGATCTCAAAGTTCTGCTATGTTTCAAAAGCCCGTAAATACATCATTACTTCACCTTGGCTAATCATAAAAAATGTGCAAGCCAACTTTATACATGCCTTGAAGATGTCACAGGAAATGTCTTCCAATCCAAGTTCCTGTTGCATCTGACTTCTGTGGGACTCGATTCCAATACAGCGATCTGTAGTATCGAGAGTAGATTAAAAATATTAAACCAGTTTTGTGGTCCACAGCTGTGAAAGGGTTATTAAAAATGCAGGAAAACGGTATTGATCTCATTTTTTGAAATCTGCATATGATTAATACCTGGCAAGTTTTTATTTGTGAAGCATTGTTACAAGGAAGCTGGTCTCCCACTGGTTGCCGTTCATGGTTACATTTTCACTTATACACTGAAAGACATTTTATGGAAACCAGCCAGTAAAAGACACCCCTCTTTTACCTTACTAGGAATGCAGAATGGTTGGTGGCGGATAACCGATCCTAACCAGTTCAAGGCGCTTCTCCGCTGCCTGCTTTCACGCGGTTACCGTGAGAAACACTTGCAGAGAAACTTCCAGAAGAACATGGACTTTGCCATCCAACACTGTGGAAAGGGTAGTCAAGAAAGTAAGAGCAATTGTCCTAAGCAAACAAAAGATGCGTCTCAGTCCATCAGTATTGTGCTTGCGTATGGTTTCAGAATAATTTGTTTAACTCTCAGAGGGCTAAATGTTTGTGATCTACAGTCTATCAATCCGTGCTTTCGACAAATAGTTGGCTATTGTTTGATGTAGCTATTCACATGGACATTTTTTCTGTAGGTCCCTAAGGATTAGGAAACCTTCAGATTAGTAAATTGAATGCACGTACCCTTGTTCTTATTTACTAGCTGGTTTAACCCACTTAATGTCAAAAGCAATGTTTGATTTCGACAACTTATGGTTATGAAGTTGATCTGCACTTGATGCGTGCCTTACTCATGGAACAGTTGATTTCTGACAGTTTGTTTTTGCCCAAGACTATGTTCGTAGTGGAATTAATAAGCTGACTTGGTGAGTTACATTTTGAACAATCATGATGAGCTGTCAATTTTTTTCAACCAGATGAGGTTTATTTCAAAACTTAATTTCTTTGATGTAATGTGGTTCATTTACAACTGCCATGAGAAAAATTACCGTTGTATCTCATTGCAACTGTTTCCCCCTCTAGTGGTGGAGCTTGACATCACAGCGAATGACCGTGAGATCTCACAGAATGCGTGCAGTGCCCCCACCCCGGACAAGAGAGGAAGCTGGAACAGGGAGGTGGCTCATGACCTGGAGAGGTCGTTACTTGACGACGTGGAATCGCTGGAAGAGAGAGTGTTCAATGCTAGTCTACAGGTCAAGGTAGGGTCAGCATGAAAGGGGATTTCTGAGATATTTGCTGAGCCAGTTGTGCGTGGGTTGTGTTGAGGATTCGGCAGTGGGGCCTTCCGAATAGACACTCGTGTCAAGGTTGAGGGAGGGTGTTGTTAAAGAGGTGTCAGAACAATGTGGTAAACTGGGATGTCCCAGTTTTGGAAAATGTGTAAAACTCAATGACGTGCTTTTATGAAGCAAAAATGTTGAGGTCAAACAGTTTTAGAATTTGAAAAGACAAAGTTATCTAGACCAAAGCAACTGATTACTTTGAGGTGAAGATACATTATGCATGAGACTTTGCCTTAAATTGCATGGGTGTATTTAGGGAGAGTCCCAGGGCCCGTCATCCCCCTACCCTTTAGACATGGCCAAAACATCTGGTTAAGAAGACATGATTCCTTTGAAATTCATGGTAGAGCCCATCCCCTTGTGGCATCCTGGATCTGCCAGTGCTGTTCCCTCTGTTAATGCTCAGGGTAAAAGTCATGTTTCAAATGGTGTTGTTACGCAGGGATGGAAGTTGCCGGAGAAAGCGTCTGGTGACGACAGTCTCACTCTCATCTCCAATCACGAGCAGAAGACGGGCGAACATCAGCAGTACATCGTGGAGGTGGCCAGAACGAGGCTGGCCAAGTTGGAGACGAACATAGAGAGACGCTACCTGAAGCCACCGCTCAACAAAGCGTATGTATGGTTATTGCGATAGAACGGGCACTTTGGTGTCTCCTTAAAGTGATGAGCAAGGTTTACTAAGGTGTCCGATTAGTTGGTGATTCAGGTGTTTTCACTCTTCGCCTATGGACCTCTTTGCAATTGTTTTGAAAAATCTTGGAAATGAAAATTATATCCTGGAAAACTCATGGATATGAAAACACAGAATTGAAAGATGTTTTTCAAGAATTGAACTTTGAATGAATGCACCTCTCTTTTGTTTCAGGCCAGAGATCAGTCTGACCAACCACAGCACGGGCAGCGGCCAGTCCAGCCCCATGGAAGAGGAGATACCCAAAGGTTTGGCTGCATGGCGACAGTGTGTGGCCATGGCAACATCTCCAAGCCAGCTGTCTCTGTGCATGGTTCAGCTCAACAGTGCCATCTCGTGGGAGAAGTCAGTAATGAAAGTGGTGAGTAATGGACAGGAGTAGGTGTGAGAAAGTAAAATAATTACGCTCACCCTTCTTTGTGAACATCAGGTGTGTTCATTGGTCTCAAAAAGTAGCCATCCATTTCTCCGTGATCATCTGTGTCTGTGAAAAATTTACATTCATCCATTGCATGAGTATCTGTGTCCATGTTGCATTCATGACACTCAATGAAAAATCAGTCGGTAAAGTTCTGATCTATCCTTTGAGTGTTGGAACAATGCTGTTTTAGTCCTTTACAACTTGCCAAAAAATGGAAGAACTCGCGTAACTCACGTATTTGTATTGTCAAATTAATGCAACAAATGATGTAATTTGGCAGTCTCTGGAAGTTGGTTGCCAAGCAACTCAATGTTTGCCTTTAGATACTCACAAGATGTTAATTCTGCAGATGACTGTACTTGTCGTGTGCAGGGAATAGCGATGCTTATGTGTCAAAGTGATGTCTTTAGTTTGGACGTCTTGGTGTCTCAATGATTTCATGCTTACATTTCACGTCTTACGGACGCATACTTCACAAACACGTACTATGATGAAGCTTTATGTGGCTAGCTAAATCCTATGTTCATGTTTGCTGCTTTAATTCTTGCCTACGTTGTTGCCTGATGGTTGTCGTTTGGTACATTTAGCGAAGTGTTGCGTGTTCCAAGAACAAAATGTTGGTGATTTCCCCAAAACATTCTTTCCACCAGTTTTTCATGCCTGGAATAAGATTCAGGTTACTTGCTGTCGTAAATTTCCTAACCATTTTTGCAAGCATTTCAGGGCTTGGAATTTTTCCTCTTTTAAGAGGATTTCCTCTTTTTTGGTTTCAATTTCCTTGTATTTGATTTCCTCTTTTCCTGTTTTTTATCATTATTTTTACTTTATTCATGCAAAAACGTTTATTTCAGTTAAATTTTACAACATAAAGAATATTTCCATCACATAAGTCTATTTGTGGAATGGTACATCACCTAGAAATTTTTCCTCTTTTTTATCTTTGGTTATTCCAAGCCCAGGTACTTAAGCCTTGAAAGTCTGTGTGAAGCTGCATCAATGAGTGAAACCGTGGGGCAAAAAAATTAAGTTAGTGTGTTGGTTACAAAATAATAGGTGTTGATGTGTTTTCAATTTTACACTAACTGTTAATTGGAGGGTATTGCAAAATGTTAAAAAGCTCAATTTGAGACATGCATACAGTACAAGGGATAGCTGCCTGCAACTATATGTGGAGATAAGGCACATGGGCCTATATTGTAACGCTTAAAAAATTTTCTTTGAAAATGCATTATTTCAGATCTGGGTACACAAACCCGAGTAAGAACATATATAACATGTGATGTTAACCGTTTCAGAAGCATGTCTTATTATGGAGTTGTTGTCCACTCCACTGGAAATAATCGTTTATAGTGACATCAAGATAAAATGCTTCTTGGCGCCGCTGTCTGAGCTTCAGGTCGTAATTCTTACGTTCCTTTTTCCGCAATTAATGTTAAAAAACATAGAGATGTTTTTGTTCTTTCAGCTGTGTCAGATCTGTCGCCTTGATGACAATGAGGCTGAGTTGTTGCTATGCGACAGCTGTGACAAAGGATACCACACATACTGCTTTAAGGTGAGTTTGAAAGTATCAGTGAAAGAACGTACGAGGCCCTTAATGTGCTTTGTCTACATTTCATGTTATAGGCAAATCTGTGAGTCAAACTGCTGTGACTTACAGTTGATTTCTCCGTTTCCTTTTAATTATTTAATTATTACATAATGGCTTGACTTGTTCACAGTCTTCCAATGAGAAACTGGAAAGTTGCAATGTCTTAAAGTTTTGATAGAATCGCCCTATTTGTAATCTTTGATGACGCAATTCCATGATATATTGTGTCCTTTCTTATACTGTCGTTGAAATCAAACCCGTGCTACGCAATGTAGTCTTGTTACTGTATCATATTTCTGCTCATAATTGTCGAGGCAAAAACATGTGGAAACTCTCACTAAATGTAATAATGAATGTTCCCGTTGATTCACCGATTGATCACTGCTGATTTCAGCCACCCATGACAGACATCCCAGATGGTGACTGGTTCTGTTACGAGTGCGTGTCACGTGCCAATAAGGTCCCCCACTGCGTGCGCTGTGGCAAGAAGAATGGACGAATGGCCATCTGCAACAACTGCCCAGTGGCATTCCACATCGACTGTATTGATCCGCCATTCCAAAGGTGAGTTCTCGTAGTCGCACCTTGAATAATGCTGAGGTTTGTCACTTGAGACTCAAGCCAGAAATTTGGTTTACATTCCACACAACTATTTGTGAAAAATAATTACAATAATCACTTGAACAAAAATGCAAAGTATCTGAGAATATGGACATAACTTATAGTTTCTGAGTACTGTTTCTATGCATTATTTCTAGACTGTGATGTGCACATAATTACTTGGAGCATTACGATCAAATTTATGTTTTGAGTTCTAAGTCACTTTTCTTAAAACGGTCTACTGGTACATCTGCCACAAACTTTCCAATCAAAAACTGTCTGTACTGTGAACGGAAGGCAGTCACCCTCATACTGTTATATGCTATCTGTCTTCACAAAATGCATGAACTAAAGATTGTTAACACCTCTCATTGTACATAGATTCACAGTAGGAAGTAGGGGTTGTAGATTTGACTATGTAACATGCAGTGTTAGCAATGTCGATTATCCTCTACCTGATGTAGAAGTTTTCAGTGTAGTGAAAGCACAAATTCAATGTCTTCATTTGATTGCTTCTCACCAACTAAAATGCAAATTATCAACTACCTTCTCACTATGCTTTGGAAAAATAATTGCTGGTCGGTCATTGTGGGAAATGTGCAGGAAATGATAACTCCGGAGATGTCGGGTTTAATATATGTCTATTGTCCATTTCCAGAACTCCTCGCAAGTGGATTTGTGGCTCATGTACAGGGTGTAAGGTAAGTGACTATGCTGTCCTTGCATGACCCATGGCAGTATTTCCTGGTTTTAAAGCCGTCTACTGCACCATCTTACGAACTCTCTAAGCTGTATCTACCTTCTGAGAGAGAATTTGAGGTTTAGGGGAAATTCCCCTCTGATCACCAATCATCTGCGTGCCACAAGTAGCCAAAACTATCACTGGGCAGCAGTCATTCTAACGTAGTGGGGAATTCTTTAATCATTGTAGGGGAATTTTTGGGCCTGGTGAGGGGAATTGTGCTCAATTTTAGAATATTTTTCATAGAGGAATGCAGCCATTATTCTGTCCCAAAGGGGATTCATGGAGAGTGTTTAGAATACACCCCTATTTTGGTTGTTAGGAATCCATGTTGGGTCAAGGCTGATGATAAATGATCCACCAGTCTGATAGCATTCAAAGCAAATTATCATTCATTGAAAACCTCTTTATATCATTTATCAGTTTTGATTGATAACAAATAAGAAATTATCACGATTGCCATGAAAAAATTATATCAACAGTTAATGTGAATTCTTATCTGTCATTAGCTCATCACATTATTCCCATGAATTCATAAAACAGTTTTTTACAACTGTTGATTTCATCTCATGAATAATGCATGAGGTGATACAAACACTATATGCTGGCAGACATGGTTAGCACGAGTTAAATTAAAAATCTTTAGTGGACAAATACTGCCCGTGTGCTCCGTTTTCTACGTACAGTTTCTCTGCAAATTGAGCGCTGTTCATCGATGGTATCCATTGCTTGATTTCCAGTCCACGTACTTTTCACCTAATTCCCAGGTTACGCTCTCCGCATACTTTTCTCCTAATTCCCAAGACTATACTCTCTATTGCTGTGACCTATTTTCCAGTCCAAGTACACATACCAACGTGCCAAGTATTCAAAGGCGAGAAAGAAGCAGACGAGCGAGTCCACGACTGAAGAGGATGCTGGGAGTAACGTAGGCAGCGAGACCTGCCCAACACCAGAGAAGAAGTCGCGTAAAAGTGACGCAGCCGCTGCTGCCAGCACTGCTAGTACACCTAGTGGTGCCAAGACGGACTATGGCGACAAGGCAGAGTCGCCCAGTAATGAAGAACCAACGAAGAATGTTTCCACTGACTTTTCCATATGTTGGTATGTCCGACTCTGTTGATGGCTAGTTTAAGTTCACCTGAGATTATATTTAGTACAATGAGAAATGAAATGCCTTCCTTCGTTTCAAACCTGTTGAATCGGATGTTTTTGATAAAAATTACAATGTCACTCACAGTGCTTGATGATGTCATTTGCACTGTTTGGTGTAAGAGATTTATTTCTGTTCTGAATAGCCACCCCTCGCAGGGTATAAGAGAAATACCAATTGAACATACATGACAATGATTTAACGGAAACAGAGATGACAACAATGTTACTACCTACTGTCTGATGATGTACCCACTTTTTGATGATGTCATACTCTCTTTTTGATTATGTCATACCCATTGATTGGTGATGTCATACCTACTGTTTGATGATGTACCCACTGTTCGATGATGTCATTATCTTTTTGATTATGCCATACCCATTGTTTGATGATGCCGTACACAAACCCTTTGAATCTGTGTTCCAGGAGCACTCTGTCCGAGTTGGAGAAACACCCCGACTCCAAACCATTTCACATGCCAGTTAACTGCAAGAAGTTTCCATCCTATCGCAAGTTTATCAAGAAACCTATGGACTTTAGCACATTGAAGAAAAATCTTAACAATAAAGTGTAAGTGATATGTACAGTTAAATGAGACAAAAGTGATCGGTCAAAATACCGTTTTCCCCATCATAACGGTTGATTCCGTTAAAACATCCTTAATTACTAGTAATAACTATTGGTGCTGCATGATTTTATTTACAGAGTGGTTTGGCCACCTTACTAACTTTCCTGCTATTTTCCTGTTCATTCTTGATTATGAGGGAAAACCACTCCGACGTTGAATTCGGCTTCCGCTCAGCTGTCATGATGGGTAATTACGGGTCATTTTGTCTGACTATTTTTGGCGTGCACTGTACGTTTATTGAAAATATCATTTGATTGCAGTCATTTTCAATAACGGGTGGAACTAGTCTTATGTAATGACAAAAGTAAAAGTTATTTGTAAAAATGCATGTTATATTGCTGCATTAATGCCATTGTTCATAAACCTATGGTTTGAATGGACAGGAAGGTGAACTGAAATTTACGTACTTGACAGTCATAAATTCCTAGCACTGAATATGGTAATTATTCTCTTAATTAACGTACAATATGGCCAAAATCTCGTTTTGTTAAATTTCTCCACAAAAGTAAAGATTAAGATCATTTTAGTCTATCGCAATCATGGGTTGTAGCATGTAGATGTCATAATACCATGTGCGCACCCAGCCTAAAATATATGGGGGCTCGAATTTTTCGGTGTATGGACTGTTTAGTGAAAGAAATCAACGAGGACTAAAAAAAATAAAAAATAAAAATAAAAAACGGGGCCACTAGGTTCAAGCCCACAAATTGTGCATCCGTGCTGACTTCCCGTGGGATTTTGTGGACTTTTGTCTTGTTTACTCAGACATTTTGTTTCACTGAGGCGGACCTTTTTTTTGGGGGGGGGCTTATTCGAGCCCCCCGAGCCCCCCCTGAGTGCGGCCATGAAAACTACATTGACAAGTTCTCATTATTTGCAAAAAGGTAATCGGCCATTAAAAAGTGGAAAAATACCCATTTTTGTGCAAAATGAGTGGAGAATTACCCCAGACAACATGTGCATTGTGCCACTCGCATTTGCGCAAACATACATGCCAGTTAAAAGATCAGTTGAGTGTCTACCTGCCCCTCTAGAGGGCGCCCGCCCACGAGTTCGTTATACATTGCTAAAATAACAAACCTTGAAGAGATATTGCTGGAAGACATAATTCAAAGAAATTGGACAAAAGCAGCCTTGGTCTTTAGTGCGTCAATCTATTTTGCATGCGTTTCAGTTATAAAGTTACCAGCGAGTTTGCGGCGGACGTTCGACAGATCTTTGACAACTGCGAAGTATTCAATGAGGATGATTCAGAAGTTGGCATGGCGGGGCACGCCTTGCGGAAACTGTTTGAGGAGAGGTGGACAGAATTCTACACAGATGCTTGAGCTGACTACGGCATTCCCTTTATGAGGCCTTCGAGTTGGATTCGCATGTCTGAACTGTGGAATCGTGACTAGATCTCTCGAAGAGGCACTAAACAACCATTGCATGGGATTGCGATGTCAAAAAAACCTTTTGAATTACGTCATTGTTTGTTGCCAGGGCTAGGATGATTTGAGGGTTTCAGAAGAACTGGCAATGTGTTATTTCTTGGGATTGAGTGTAATAAGTTGGCCAGCACAGGTCGTAATATTTGTGCACTAATGATGTGATCTTTCTTGAGTAGGGCAATTTGTGAGTTTTCATTCGAAACACTGAATGGATACAATGTTACCTAGTTGTGGATATTTTGCACCTTGAAGTCCTAAAAATAAAAACATCTGTTGGTGAAGTAACTCCCTGGATGGCCATTTAGAGAACAAGAGTATCAGTAGGTGCTTTTTCAATTGGTAAATGTTTGAAAGCATCATTGCAGTGTTTGCATACTTTTTGTTGACGGTGTTGTTCTCTTTATGAATTCTTTGTTTAAAGTCCTATGCTCTCAGTTTTGAAAATGGTAAAGGTGTTTGGCAATCAGTTTTAGTGTTTTATTTTATAACAACACTTAGTTCATGATTGCGCTGTGAACTGAGTGGAGTTCATTGATTGCTTCTATGATTAGACTCGTCTGCAAACTCGATTTTGAGCTTAGCCTAATTCTCTCTGTAAGTGGCTTTGGAACTTGGCTGATCTAGTCGCAGCTGTACAGTTAAATGTCACCTACTTTGGGCGAAAATAATTTCCAGAAATGTCCTTCAGAGATTTTTGTAACATGGTTGAAAATGCCTACAATTTCTCAAAATATTGCCAGATGTTATTTTTGATATAAGAAGCATTCATTTGGTGCTGCACAGCTTCATGAAAAAATTTAAAAGGTCAAATGTCATTTGTCTGCCATATTGCGCCCTAAAGTCATGAGATTTTACGGTAACCGTCCAGGATATAAAGTCAAAGTTGGTGCTTCAAGTATAGATTGAAGCTATGAACTCCGGAGGCTTTGTCGTCAATACTTGCCTTTACACAGGATTCAGTATATTGGAGGGTACGGTGGGTTAACAACTGTATGAGAAATGGTCAGAATCGATGGTGATGGACCTTGTACGGGGTGTCTCTTAAAAATAACGCAACAAGTTTAGCCAATGAATTGAGCTTGGTTTCCAGCTCAACTTGGCGTCCTATTGGCTCGTCAAAATCTGGGGGACCGGAGAAAGGAGTGAGAACTCCTATCGTATACGTTTTGGATTTTATTGCGTTGTTCTTTGGTCAAGTATTGGTTGGCCTGGTGATAAGTGGCAGTAATTTGTTTGTAACATTTCTTGCATTAAAGATGTGGTGTTCACCCTGTATTTTCATTTCGTATTTTGGTAAGAATAATCTGTACCATTCCTCAAGCCACTTAATTTCTAGTCCGCTTTTATTTGCTTCTTAATTACGACATGATTTTTGGCCTTTTGGATCCAATCAAACGAAATTGAAACTCCAAATTTAAATAACAATAATTATGCCAGATTTACGCGGTACTGCAAATTGCGAAGCACTTTGAAAATTATGTCTAGCCATGGACATGGTCAGTCTTAATCCTGCTTAGATCCTTGGGAGCATCCATTGGGTGCATCCCTTTGTCCGTGCAGTGATTATTCTGAACACAAAATTTTGTAAAAATTTGAAGTGCTTGCCTGAGTGTGGTTACCTGAAGGAGACAAAAGTCCACCAAGACTTGCAGAATTTTTGAAAGTTGTGACTGCATTTCTATTTTCATTGTGGTTCCAAATCGCTTCATATACTTTATAGGGGGGCATATGAGTCATCACTAGGCATCCAAATTACCTGGTTTTTGTTTGGGTTTGTGCAAAAACTTCAATCAAATTAGATGACACAGGACAGGGAAATAAAAGTTATAGGTTTGGGAAAATAAAGGTGTAAGGGTCTCTGCAACCCGTTATGTGTTGGGGTACAAAGAAAGACTTCAAATACTCTGTATGTTTTATTCTAAATTTCTGAAATTTCACATAGTACTCCGGACTATCCCTTGAGGTTAAGTAAGGACAGTTTTGTGAAAGAAGTAAAGATATTGTATTTGATTAGTATATAGAAATGTGTTGTAAGGCTTTTTATTTATGCTATTTGGTGGTCTGTGATTGGTGTTCCTTCAGCCAAGTGAAAAATATGTGTTCCGAGAGTAACGGTCAGCTTAAACCAAAGTTACTTGAAAGTTGAGTGGATGTCTTCTGCACAGTATGTTATGTTATGTTTGCACAATTATGTGTATACCATGGGCACTGAATTGTGTTTCGTCTTTACAAGAGCAAGTGAGTGTGCACCACCAGTTGAGCAATGGAAGAACTATTAATCAACTACATGCACACTAGTTTATTTATTCTTATTGGAATACATCATCGGTTAGAGGAGCTTTGAAGGTCTTCGAAATGGTTAGAAGTCTTATGAGTTGCCAGGTGGCTAATGGTCTTGAAGATATTGTTGTTGGCATTACGTTTTATCAGGGATGATATTGCCATGGGACGTATCTGCACGTCAATGTGCCCCCTAGTGGACATTTCTCGCTGATCCTTTGCTCTGGTGTGAAGTTATGTTGTATCCCACAGTGCGTTTTCTGTTATTGCACGAAGGGACTTGTACACTTTTATATTTTAGAATGTTTTATTGTTCATGAATCAAATTAAACTATGTATATTCAGTCATGTCAGAGTGAATGTTGCTGTAGTTAGTGGAAATTTTGGAATTGCATTGGTGTCACCCTTTTCATTGAAATACAATAATGTCTTTTGAGAGGTGATTTCTATTTAGCCATGTTGGACCAATCTATGATGTGAAAACAATGTTGTATAATTAATTTTTGTAATAAAATATGTATTTCGGTATGGAATAATTGTTTTGTGAAAGCACAGCACTTTGAAGTCTTGTTTTAAAAGACTAAAAGTAGGATTCTCTTTTCACAAAATAAAACTTCCTTTTGTATCAACATGACGTTTTGCGGAGGTGTCACTTTTCTTCAACGATTTCTGACGTGCTTGGCAACCTTGTTCATGCAGTCAAATTATGACAATTCCTCACTAGTAGTGACAGAAATATTTTCTTTAAAATTATGAATTAAAATGAAGAAAATCTATCTTGTTCTTTTCATGATGGGTACTGTACACCTGTCATAAAACTACTCTTGCTGAGACGTTGATGATTTGGTACAGCAATGTAATCTTGCTGTTTCAAGAATCAAGAGTGACAATTTTGACATTGCGATCGATTTTTTTCCTTTGTGTGCAAATTAGTTGAGGGGTTACCTTACTCTGCTGATCAGATTTTGCGAGCAGACGATCACGTATTGGCGGCTGGCGCAGTGTTCCAAATGAGACAGAATTATGCCGTTTGGATAAGAAATCAGAAAGAGTGGTGAGTATAGTGAGAAACCAAAATTGTGTTTTGTGTTGATCATTCATCATCGATTTGATTTTCGCAACATGAAAATGGATTTGGCCAATTCGCTGAGAAAATAGGATGTCGCAAACTGGGCGTCCGATTATATTATTTTTCGAAAGGACAAGCTACCATGACACCCCTAACACCAAATGTTAGCTCTGTTTTTTTCACCACTCCAGTAATTAGCGGGGCTACCCATGCTTGGCATTCCCCCTAAATACGCCCGTGTATTGCCGGTGCTGAGTGCTGAATCGCGGTACGTTTAAATATGCGGGAATAGGCCACGAGATAGTTTAGGAAATTAATCCAAAGCTGGTCGAACAGTGCCAAACTGAATTAAAAGAACTCGGTCAAGGTCAAAAAAGAATAGCTGCTTACGGTCTCTGTTTTTTTGAAAATTAAGTCGGGGGCGGGTATTTTTTAGTTGCTCACTTTTTCAAAAGACATTCCACCTGAGACTAGGAATTAAAGATGATGCGGGAATTTGTTTTGTTTTTACTCATTCCTTGGTAAATATTGCGTTTCAAACCTTGGCTTACGTGCCTTTGTGCATCTTTTCAAAACAAAAAAAACCGGGCTGGCATTGATGCGAGTGGGCGTTCAACGTATTTTTTTTCAGTTGGTGAGCGCAGGTCTCAAAATGAGTTGGGACAGAGACTGAACCAACTCTGCTTTTTTCAGTTGGCCTTATCACCAACTAATCTGAACACAACGTGTAAAAAAGCGACCTCTGGGTCATTGATCCTACGACCTTTAAGCTTGTAAAGATGCGATAGAAGTCTTCAAATATCATGTTGCAGTTTTTGTCCAAACAGTAAAGTCAATATTGAATGATTATGAAAGGGTTACTTTGTACTATGGCACCCGACGCGTCTCATCCGTTTAAAGCACCGGGCTTGAGAATCCCGCATTTCGTTGAAAAAAGAAGTTTTGACTTAGGCTAATATTGGACTCAAATTGGCTCTTCAGGCGAGTCTTGCAAAGAACCAGCAGTTCGTTCAGTCATCTGTGTTGGACCATGTAGCTCGGCAAATAAAATGACATGGCGTGACGAGTTGTAGAATCTGATCTCAGCCAGTCCAAACCAGAAATGACATTTCGATTTTAACCAATGAATAACTTACGACCAGTTTCAAACTGAAGCGGTAAATGAACACAATCAAAAGCTGTTTTTGTGACATCGTTTATATCAGTCTTGGCTTATTCACAAATTGTGCCGATGACCGGGAAGCCGTAGTTTTGTACGGCCTAGACTTGTTTTTGATAGGGGCGAGCCGACTTCCAATCCCGTTCTGGCTCGCGGTGATTTTGTCTTAAAAGGACATCAAGCAACCTAACCGACGAAGATTCGTTTTCCCAACGAGGGCACACACAACTTAGTCACCTTAACAACTAATTTATTCAAAATGCCACCTGCCTCGTTTTTAATGCACTCGATAACTGCAGCACCTTTGTAAGGACGATCTTCGCAATATTACGTTGTCTTAAATACGCTAGAACTGACGCAGGCCTTATCCTTATAAGCACGATACTTACTGCACTAAAACGTTTGTTCCACTCCAAATGATTTTATGTATAAAGTGAAAAACAAAATGATAAAGAAACGGCGTTCTCTTTGTTTTTTAAATGGGAAAGTAAACAAACAGGCTAGTCAACTCATTAAGTTTCCAAATAAGGAAGTCGGAACAGTTAGAAACGCGCGCCTCTGTTGGCGGCTGGAACAAGGCTATTTTATGACTGCTTACGTGTAACGGTACGTAGTGGATTTCGCACTCCCTCCCCCTCTCGTCCCCCCAAACATTTACCTTGTTCAGTCGCGGTCAACACATTGAAATTATTACCCCGATCGAGTTTTCCTGGATATTTTGTTTGCCACAAGTTATTTCCGTGATTAGTCGAAGTGGAAACCACGTAAAACAGTAATTTCCCGTTTAACGGGCATTGTCTAATTATCCTTTTTCAACGTAATCATTTCTTCAATTTTGTACAGTCTCAGTCATTAACTTCTCGTCAATATGTACGCAACAATCATTCTTCCTTCGAACTGAGACATTCGGTTCTCGTTAAGCCAGAAAGCATTATATTTCTGTGGCGTAAGTGATGAAATCCTAGTTGAGGGCGACGAGAAATGCGACCACCCAGTGATTTTATCTAATTTGCATCCGTAAGTTGTCATTATCTCTGAAGATTGGTATTTTATGGTGGATTTTCAAGTTGAAACGGCTTTACATGTAAGGATATGACTTAGCGTTCTTTTGCTGGAAGCATTAGATAGTAATCCCTGGGATACTTTCTGTACACAGAAGTCACGCACGGTATGAGATGTACTGTTAAGATGGATGGGCTTTTTCCACGAACTGTATGTATATTTGTCTTCTTGGTTTACTACTAATAGGAAATTAGGCGCCGCCATGAAGCTGTGCATTACGTTTCTAAGTACAGCAAGAAGCCAATAACTCATGTTTTATGTATGTCGTACAGTACACACTTTTAAAAGACCAAAGTGGACAACGACAAGTTCACCAACTGCACGTTTCCAACTCGAAATATTCTAGTGATTTTATGTTTCCAAATAAGAAAACCAGAAAGCTGACTGAAATCGATTGCGTCCTCGTGGCGCGGCGAGGAACGAGGCTGCCCGACGCATTGGTGCTAACCCTCTTATCTGAGTTGTCTCTGAAATGGGCCAGCGTACCCCGTGAGGGTAAATACATCACAATGACAGACGCGTTTGCGTCGGTGTTCAAAAGATAAAAGAAGCTTTTAATTCAGCATCTTATTAACAGAAAACGTGCCGTTATAACGACATTCGCACATAAAGACAGTCGATTATTTTCGTCCATCATCAGCTAAGTGTGTTGGCTGGTCCTTTGTGTAGGCGGATTTGTCGCTGAGGCATGATAAGATCGCTGGTCCAAGAGACATTACATAGGCGGATTTAGCCTCCCCCCCTTGGCTGCCGCAAAAAGTAAAACAGCAAGAGCGTAGGGAAATGTTGAGTTTATTAATTAACCCTGGTAATTAAAATTATACGGATGAAACAAGATTTAAATGCGTGCNAAATTCGTAACGGAACTGTGGCTAAGCATAGGCTCGCCCGCGATATCCCAGGCGACCGGCAGTGGCGCTGCGCACTACGACTTCGTTTCCGTCGTCTGCTCCACTGTGCAATATGTACTTCATTTTTTAATAATGGAACTTGTCCTGAGTGACGATGAAAAAACAGAAGCTGCTGGTAAGATGTGAATTTTAATCGAAGCCTTAGTGAATCACTCAGAAACTCAGAATTCTCTCTTTGTCAAACCTTAACTTTAGACGATTTTCAAAGCAATCCCGTCATTATTGCCAACATGAAAAACGGATTTGGTCTTTTGGGCATTTGAAGACTATTTTAAATACAACCCCTTTTTTTAAGAACCGATTGCACAAAATATCAAACCTGCAATAAGCATAACAAAAAGAAGTTGGTTTCACGCGCAAACGCTGTGGACCATAAACAAGTAGGTCTCCCAATATACGATTAGTAGTTAAATCGTGGTGTTGTAGTGGTAAAGCACGCGCGCTCTATCCGCCAAGTGGTGAGTTCGAGTCTGTGGTACTTGCAGTTTTTCCTGTTTGACACGGTCTCCGTGTTTTTTTTTTTGCCTTTTTTCTTGGATAATACTTCAGGAATCATGGAAAATGCTTGATTTTTAGAGGAAAAAAACAGGAAATTTTCCTGCCCCCCATTCGGTGCTATACGTATCTATAATCGTGGTTTGCGCGAATGCTTACAGCCGGACAAAATTTTGCCCCCCCCTTTGTGATATCCTAGATCCGCCACTGCAGTAACATCGGATTAGTTTTGACGCATGGGTGGAGTCAATGAATAAGCCAACCACTCCACACAATACAGGTATACAGTCACTGATCTCAGGAATGAATGAGCTTCAAAGTTGTAACTAATTTGCCACTGGCTCTGAAGCTTCGGTGTTAGCGAAGTCTCGGTCAAGGGAAAACTTGAGTTAGGTCTTGAATCGAAGTTAAAACTGTAAGTTTAGTACTTGGAAGTAAAGAGGTGGAGTTAACAGCGAAGAGATGTCTCCGAAGTTATCGCCAGGGGCAACTGCGTTTGCCAACAGAGGGCGGTGACTGGTTACTAATATTACGAATATTATGCTCCAATATTTATTCTCATCATTTTGTTTCAGAATTCTGTTTATCCAAGTATTTGCTGGTTTCATTATATGACTAGTTGTAAAAGAATCCCTGAACGTACACAAAACGTGTCCCCACTATTTTGCCTTGTTCATCTGATTCTTAGCCACCTCGCTGGATTAGTTAACATTACTGTAAAAATAACCGCAATCACACCGTATTTTTCATAAAACACGACGTTTCGTTTTATTAACCTAAAATCATTTTCAGGTGAGCACACAAAACATCTAGAGTGCGAAGAGGGAAATCAGATGAACCACAATGTACAATCAATAGGTTACCATTTCTTCTTGACTGCAGTTAAAAATTTTAACTGCCTGAACATAGAAAAACTTATACGTGCCACAGTAGACAATAGAGACTTTTAACTACCCGTTTTGATGCTGCGAAAACGCACGGATAAGCTCTGACGTAAACATGTATCATTGCACGGCCTCGTGGTAATTATTTGTTACGGAAAAGCTGTCTAGAAATGGCTAATAGACCTCTGACGAGGCTTTGTCTGAACTTCGAAATGTCACGAACCCTGCAACATCTGTTTACGTCAGAGCTTATCCGAACGTTTTCCTTTTGTATGTTTGTATGAAAACGGATGAAAGTCTCGCTTAGCTTATCTGGTCTCGTATAAGCATTTGCTTCGTAAGCCAACAATAGCCTGTGTTTTCTTAAGGTCTGTTTTCATTATTGTTTTATGTAAATTGCTCAAGCCCAACGGATTTAATGGTTTTAGCAATAAAAAAGACGTTTCCATTTGTCCAATTTACGAATAGCATAAATGCGTAATCTGTCCTGGATTTTTTAAAACAAATTACGCCTTACAGACCAATCAGATGTCTTAGCCGGTTAACAATGAGGAATCAGCGAAATCAATCAAGTCCAGCTTTTGAGCTCTTGGTAGAGTTCAATAACGCTAAGACCTTGCTAGAAAAGCAAGAGATCATGCGAGACATTGCCATGTATTTTCAATGAGAGCACGTGATTTTGGCTAGATTTTTCTTGCCGCGAGACTGCTACTGAACCCTACCCTGCCTCTTGAACCAAGCACGCGGTTTCGCTCGGTGATTTTCTGTTTCAGCCGAGAAAATTATCTATTGCAGGTAAAGGTCTCCACTGTGACACTCAAGTTTCTAACCTCTGAAAATTCAGCAACAAAGTGATAGATTTTCTCATAAATTACATCTCATACGCCTCATTTCTATCTGATTGTGTGAGTTCAAATAACGAAATCCAGCAGGTGCCCTGTACTAACTATGTTGTGCCTCGGATGCGACATAAGTCTAGTCTCCAGATCTGGTCGTTAACGTGATGCGTGATAAGCACAAGAATACGCGCAAAGTGTTAAATTATGGGCATAAATGCTGGCAAAAGACTACCTTCCACTTTTGGAATAATCCCTACACGGTCATAAGCCCACCCCCAATTTTCTGCCTATGCATGAAAGCCCACCTGCTCAGGTGTTAACCCACCACACTGAACGCACCGACCATGTAAAATCAGCCTCTTCACGCGGCTGTGTCCTGTCGCCGCGCAAATCTGTTTAGAAAGATAAATCCAAAACAGTGCGTGTTCACCGAATATGTAATGTAAGTCCCTAGATTGTGGGCTTATATTCACCAACGTCCAGTATTTGGTGCATCCGGACATAAGTCCAGTCCCACTAAGCCAAGCGTGCGTGAGCAATGCTTGAAATGATATTTATACCACAACTTAGATGATGATACTAAACTCAATGTAAACTGCTGATAACTCCGCCTATTAGCAAAGCTTAATTTTCCTGTCGGTGGATAAATTAACTACGAGTGTGTACCTAAAGGACCTGTCCTCTTTGATCACCTATGACAAGAAAAACGTTGCCAACATGGCATGTCCCAAGAACAGGGTATTTAGGAGCTAAATTTTACGTGAACTGTTACGAGTTTGTGATTGTATATTTACTCTTACCATAGAAGTCTAGGCATGGCAATGCCAACTCTAGCGCGTAAACCATGCATTCTAGTGTACAGAGCTGGTTTGCGAGAGTTTGCATTGTGAATTTCCGTTTGTCTGCTCGACTGAGTTTTGGTTGAGTTGGTGAGTAAAATCAAGCCAAATTTCATTGCTCCATTTTCATTTTGTCATTTTTGTTCATAACGGAATCATCAAGCGAAATTTTTGGGGTACGGCACTCTTTTTTGGCAAAATTTGTCAACATACTCGACAATTACACTGGTCACTCTTTATAGGCACCGACCTTGGCTGGATGCCGGAATACTCTGTCGTTTCAGGTCCAGTCTTAGAGCCACTTCCGACAACCTACCAAACGACACGTTTGGACTTTTCAACACGTTACGGTATTTCCCGGAAAGAAGTAACATTTGGTTTCTGAGTGTTTGGTCTGCAAATTTTATATGAAAAGTTTATACCTAATATCTGGTGTGATTCCCTAAACAATGTTTCCTTAACCTCCGAAAAAACAACTCTGTGGTGTGTGTGCGTGCGTGCGTGTGTGTGTGTGTGTTTGTGTGTGTGTGTGTGTGTGTGTGTGTGCGTGCGCGCGTGTGTGTAAGCGTGCATGCGTGCGTGCATGTATGTGTACATGTGTGTGCATGAGTTTTGTACTGTTTGTATATTAATTGATTTGTGCAATGTTTACCTGTTGCTTAGATACTTTTTTGATGTTAATTAAATTGCATATCAGCGAACTTCGTCTGTATTGTTTACCTATACCCGTGAAATAAAATTAAAAAATGGAAAGTTTACATTGTAAAAGAATCCAGTCCAATAGCTGTGTTACTGACAGCGTTCAATGAACTTCTAAATTGTTCCGCTCTCGGTAGATTGTAGCACTTTTTGAATTTCCAGCCATCAGACCAAACGATCAAAATGTCTCGATGTTTGACACACATTGGAAATGACATATGCGAAAAAGCCCATGTCATGTTTTTTTTTGTGCTGCAGCGAACATTTCAACATTCCGTTTTAGCATAGACCCACTAGGTGTCCCGCTTTCCAACCCAGTTGTCCCGTTTTGTCATTCTCGAATGTTGACAACTATGTAACAAGTGTTCAAATTAACATGGTCTTTTTGTTACTAATTTTCCAGAGTTCATTTTCTTAACTAAAATACATAATCGTAGAAATGTGTTCCAATGTCTCTTGTTTACGGTAACACACACTACATGTATCAGTGTCACACACTATATGTATCAGTGTCACACACTACATGTATCAGTGTCACACACTACATGTATCAGTGTCACACACTACATGTATCAGTGTCACACACTACATGTATCAGTGTCACACACTACATGTATCAGTGTCACACACTACATGTATCAGTGTCACACACTATATGTATCAGTGTCACACACTACATGTATCAGTGTCACACACTACATGTATCAGTGTCACACGCAACATGTATCAGTGTCACACACTACATGTATCAGTGTCACACACTATATGTATCAGTGTCACACACTATATGTAACAGTGTCACACACTTTTACTTTGTGAAGAACTTTCCACTAGAAAAACTTAGCTCGAAGTTGGAGTAATTAGTTTATCACATCTTTTGCAAATGTCAATCCTGAAATTTTATTGTGTCAAGCTGCACCAAAAATCCAAATACTATATAAAGATGTATAGCTTTGTATGAATGCCTGAGTAAATTCTTCAATGCAACTGTGAGAGATTCATATTTTAAAATCTTTGTCTATATACGGTAGCAACCTTTTGAATCATTGAAACTATTTCTCTGCTGGTTTAATTAGTCACTTAAATAACTTCTCTGGTTCATTGCTTTTCTGTGTTACAGTAAGGTAGCTTTTATAGGCTAAGGAGCAACCTACTGGATGGCACTGTTTCATACCTAGAACATATAGTGCATGGCAACAAATGGAAACGTTTATCCGTTTTCTTAAAGGAGACTGGCAGACTTGAAAACTTTCTTCACGAAGAACCACAATGGGTCTCTCAAGCTTTTAGCTCAGATGTTTGGTGGGATGAGCCCAACTATGAGGCCTGCGCATGTCTAATGCACCGCAAATGACATCAGACCACCTGCACTTTTTTAATGTAAGGCAATTGAAATTGCAATTTACTAGTTGACTCACAAGTTAATAAATCAGTCCATTATTACACGAAGGGCCTCATTATCACACCGCATTTTGGAAACACCCTTGGTTTTTAGAGTTAAAAAATATTTTAAGCCTGTCAGGTACGCTAAATGATAATTATTTATGAGGTAAATTATTTTTGTTGTCGTGTGCTTCTGGTTTAATGACTGGTAATGAAAGGCCTTCTAATAATATGATTCTTATGCAATTCGGTTGGAAAACGTTGAAGTTACGAAAAAATTTAGTGACAGTGAAAACGGTGACATTTTATCATTGGCCTCGTGTTAATTTGTTATTTGTTTTTGCTAGGTACATGGTTTTGGCATCATATAAGTGCTCACGACAGGTGGCGTTTGTTCATGCAGATATTACTTATAGATGGCTTTACATTACACTTACCAGCAAGGCAACGGTATTTCCCACGGCCGACTTCTCAATTCGCGGAATCGTAAGCAGATGGTCCTCCGTTTGACAATGCTTGGGGAAATTACACCGCAAAATATTCAAAAAATATAGATGAGATTTGTCATGATAAAGTCTTTAATGATAACAGTTTTAAACTTACTTCGTTTGTACTAAATATGCATTCCACCCTAAGCCTTGTATTCATTCCTTAGCAAACACCTGAACAAACGAAAGCAAATGACCCCACACCCGCGCGAGATCGAAGTTGGCGTGCCAGCTCTTCAGTTGCATACCAATAACGCCCAAATGAGAGCACTCGAGATATTACTAGTAAGCAAAGACAGGATATTCCATCCAAACAGGAACCCCGGAAAACGGGCTAACCAGCCTAAAAAACACAAACCCTGACCTTAAACCAGGAACCCGTGGATCGGACGGGAAACCGGGACAATTTTTCAAATTTTCTGGGACCGTTGTCAATAGCTTCAAACTTAGAGTTAAAGCATCTTCAAGCACATTTGTTTGTTATAAATTGTCAATAATAAAACGTAACTTATTATGTTAACTTTGTTATTTGATTTTTATCGGTAAAACTCGTGCAACTTGTCTGTGGGTGGATTTTAACGTAATCTAAACTCTCAACACGTTGTATCTCGGTGAATATTTAGTTAATTTCAGATTATTCAATGATTTCTCCAAAAATATTTCCAAAAATGAAAAACAAATTTCGACTTTCGATTGCTATTGTTGATTAATTTGCTGTCACATATACACAACCTCATAGAAGAATAACAGTTGAATGAAGAATTGGGGAAAAAGAAACTTACCCAATAGGTGAGGCAATATTTCATGTAGCCGAAAGCCGGCGCAAAAGACCGCGCCACAACTTTAGCAGCAGAATAACGTAGAAAGGCAATCCGTCATAAGTTGTCTAAAATTCTCAGATAGTAAAGCAAAGTGTCACAACAACGTATCAGAACAACTATTTAAAGTAGGAAGATTTATTTTTCATCAAACAATGTTTGATCGGTTCTCCTGTTTTGATGGAACACCCTGAACGGCGTTGTTCCTAAATTAATAAATTATATCGATATAATGAATTGTAAGTATCCTTCATTAATTTTGCGCTTTCAGTTGATTCTGGTTTTTCTTAATTGCAAGAACAAGATATTTTGGAATTGAAACGTGCGCAAGCTTTGAGACATCAAGGGAATTCGGGTACAGAAAGAAAGTTAGACACAGTATTATAAGTGATCTTCCAGGCCAGTAGTACAGTCGTGGCACATTGCTTTGTTGTGTTGTGGAGTTCACAAACATACATTTCGAATTTCGGAAAAATATCAGAAAAAACGCAATAGTGTCGACGTTTCAATTTAATTTCAAAACCACGTCCATGAGGAACAACGTCACAAAAGATAACACAAATTATAATATTCACTTTGAGCTGAAACTGTTATAATATTTCGTTGTTTCATAACGAAATTTTACTGTGCGTTGCCAACCTCGATAAAATGAAACAAAATGAAACAACGACAACGTAAACAATAGCGTCAATTCTGGCTGTCACCACGGATTGTTATTCATTTGATGAAAGGCTGATAAGATTTGAACGGTCATTTAAGATACGATCAGAGCACTACCCTGACCCAGAATGAGTCTCCCTTCTTGATTCTATGTAGACGTGTGTAAAGGCTTTCAAATAGCTTTTGTTTATTTTTATTTACTACTTATATGTTTGCATAGTCTACCGCTAGCACAGCTACACTGTAGCTTATAGCGATGTTCAGACGTCTACAGCGTCACTCCTGTTTGAGCAAAAACCATGTCTTCCGGATGACTGACTCAATATAATTTAAATTATTGATCGTAAAATAAATACTAACAATAGAAAACATTTTGTAACTTCAGATTGCGCGCTCGATTATATTATAGTGGACTTTATGTTAGCTAATACGCTTGTTGTAAGTAGCTTACCCGCTAGCGGAATGCTGAATACACGATTTGTGTCCCATTGTAGTATATATTGTTGAAATTGAGCCGCATATTATCATAGTGTTTTCGCATCCAGTCGAATCATAAACATGATGTAATGATCATTTGTTAAGTTCTAGTAAATATTTTAAAACATTATTGCGTAAACAAAGCTGTAAACATAGTCAAGTGCTCTTTAACGGTAACCATGTTAACATGCCATTACCACGTGACTAATTATACCCAATGATCAAGGAGTAAAGAAGCGCTATCAAGTAAAAAGGTTCTGATAACGCATACTTGCGTTTTTTATTGAATCACACATACATGGAGCGCAACCACATTGGATATGACTGAAATCAATCGCGCTAATGTTGTTACTGGATTGCATAGCGATGTTCCTAGTAGCTTGACGCCCTGATCTCGTCACAGAACTTAAGGTAACGTAATTCGTATTTGATAATCACATTCAAACGGATTAATACGTACACGGTTTGTTCTATGATAATTATCAAGGGGGCTAATCTAGGTTCAGGAACAAGGTTAATGATTTCGGGCATGTGTCCCCCTAGGGTTTCCCTGGCGGTTGTCACGTCACTAAACCCACCCGTTGTCATCAGCTATCAATGCTCTGCTGGTGTCATTGCACCCTGCCTTTATCTTTACCCAGGTCAAAAGTTCGATACGATCATCACTGAAATTCTCTTTATATAATTTTCTCTTCAGTTCCTCCTAGTCCTGACACCAACCTAAACCCCTGATTCAAATTCTACTGTGAAAAAAACTTTGCGTTCGACAGGCTGGGCTAGTGCCCGTAACTGGATGTTGAGTGTCTTTACTTGTGTACCGTCGACTGTTGGCTTCCAGAGTTTCATAGTAAGTAACAAGAACTGATAGTGAAAATAAAAAGCATAGTTAATATAAGCGAACACCTTTGCACTTTCAAGAGCGAACGCAGATAGGGTTTGACAATGGGGTAGCATTACTTACGAACTTGCCTGTCGAGACAAAAACGTGCAAGCGCTGAAAAAAAACTTTTCCACTGTTTTGTCAACATTATTCGAAAACTTTGATGTCTTACTTCGTCAATTCCACTCCTCTGTAAGTTTCCGATTGAAAGAGAACATCGCATAGGACGCATTATCGTTTATCAATTAACGTAAAGTGAAATTTCCTCAATCGTTAAACGTTCTTTATTGGATGATAGAGAAGTGTATTTCCGTTGCCTGGGTTGGTCTGACATCTCCCAAGTCATTCTCATCAGACATATTCTGTGCTCAAGGCAACTTTGATTTTTGGGAAGCTCTTCATCGATAGCCTAATATCACTGGGACATTTAAGCCGACTTGGTTGACACATAGCGCATGATTTACTCATCAAACTGACGACAGCCGTCGCTTTAACATGGCCCCGCGAGAATGGCGCGCTAGGTGAGGTAACTTATAGAAGCTTTGAATGTGTTTTCGCGTTCAGAGGGCGACTAGCAACTGCAAAGGAAAACGTTCCATTGTTTTAGTCAAGAACGAAAAGTTTGGTTTGTCAGCGAAATTTACTTAGGTAGCTCGTTTTCCGTGTTCAGTGATATGGGGTTAAAAATTCAATTTACACCTACATGTACAAAGAAGAATAATTGAAAAGAGTTGCGTGCAAAGACTATCCAATCCAATTAGGGATCCGTTTTTACGATGCGGAATAAGTCCAGCGTGCATTCACGAGTTGTCGAAACTTTCGATTAGGCGCTTCACGATGAATGGACATGAACACACACCAGATAGTAGATGACAATGACGCCTAATCAAGCCAAATGTCAATCCATATTTCGTATTTACAGAGGGATTTTATGTTAAGTACGTACATGATTTGCAAAAAATCGAAGCGGAACTGAGATCAAAACAATAGTATAATTATAGTGACATGGTTTTGTTATATTTTAATGAATCCACCGTTCCCCATTGGACGCCTATGTGAACACATAATACTTTTCGCCGCGGCTTAATTATACTTTGAAATCAGCCGAGCAAGCATTGACCCTGGCAAGCATATCGGACAGAAGTCTGTAAAAACGATACACGCTGCAGTGTCTAACAACGAAAACAAATGGCACAAAGTACTGTCACTGTTTTGCACTATTTAGAGTTTCACGTCCCCTCTCGCATGTCCTTCTCGCAATTGTAAACCGCCTGCAATTTGTGACAGCTTTAATCTGCACTTCATACGCATCTCCCACTGGAAAGTGCCCTGGTTGATACTGTTGTACCTAACACTATTATGAGTCTTTATTCGAGATTTGAATAGATATTCTCGGAGAATTCGGTATATTTTATTTGAAAAAATAAACAGATATTGACATGGCCCTGTTTTTATATCTTTACAGTTGGTATTTATATTTCTTTGCGCAAACGGTACCTATTGATATGGACGTTGTTTTGATTAAATGGGTATGTTTGGTTTTGGAGCAGGAAAACGCAAAAGTGGGACTTTATGATATACAGACTTCTTAACAAGAGCTATGACGCAAAAATCATTTGTGTCTGTGATTTTATTACAAATGGCCAATATACTCGCCATTGGCTGTCAGCCATTCTCTGAAATCGAAGCCGGCGACTTCATCGCCCTAAAAATAATCTCATTACGGTGCTATTTATCGAGTGGGGCGTTAATTTAAGTCTGCCCAGTAACAAAGCATCGGACTGCGACCGCTGAGGTCGTGAGTTCGAACTCGTCATGAGGCAAATCTATTCTCTCAAAATCTGCTGAGTCAAATGCGTACCAGAAAATCAGGTTAAATGACCCAGCATGAAACTTACTTCTGTTTGCTAATGGCCGATGTCACACGATGTCTTCAGTCGGATCATTTGGCGGTGATAACCGAACTACAGTGCTGCGAACGGATGAAAGTGACGTCACACATTTCCTAAGTTAGCAAATACCTAGTAAATACAAGACAATTACTCATATCCTTTTCAAAATATCATATGCAATACCTAGCGGCGCTTTCTGGGTAGACAATATATTTCACGTTTTATTGTAATCTAAAACCTAATAAAAATTGCAAAAGTAATTGTCAGTAACCACCTGCAACCAAGGCAGATATTTATAATTTCACAAAATACACGATAACAGAATTGAAAAATAAGCCAACATGCATTGGAAAACTTTCTCTATACCGTTTCATCCTTTGCTCATTTAAAAAGGCTTTGAATATTCGGTCAACCGTGAGGACGAAATCTCCTTGTAAAGATTTACATCTGCGTGACAAGGATTGCTCTTGAATTGCTTAATTACGTTGTCCTGCGCCGTTAATGATATTACCGGATGCGCATTGTTAGATTACTCGTTATTCCACTGCAACTGTATCTAAGGTCAGGCGACCAAACGGGTTTCAATGGACCAAGTTAAATTTAGGTCGCAAAATTACTTGTGATCAACGTACAGAGTAAGATATTGATTCAGAATTCTTTTGATGAAAGTAATATATTTGTGTATTCAGGAGAGAATGTTTCAGCAATTTTCCTTTGTTCACTGCTGCGCCATCTTTTGCGAAACACTGAAATATTTCGTCCAGTTGCCGATAACTCTTTATAAACTTCCCGTACCGGAAGATCGTCTACACCGGTATAAAATATTTAACAGCATTCGTCTCGACCTAAACCTTGGCCTTCCTCATTGCGAAACAGAGATTGGCAACGCGCAGCATAATGTAATGTTCATATACAATATTTAGAATTTGTCCCCCCCTAAGAATTAGAACAACCCTCCCCGTAAAACATCAACACCCTAGTCAGACAAAATAGGACAACATAGTGCGTAACTGAACGACTGTGTAAGGAGTGTCGCTTGGTTCCCAATACAACAATTGTACTGTACGTGACTGTGCGTGTGGACGCTCCACTCAAAAGTGGGGGTAACTTGCACTAGGGCAAGCTGTTCAAGGGTATGGTGTGTGTGGACGGGACTCTTGGCCTCAGAAGCGTTTTATTCAAAATCATTAATAATAGACAATGACAATTAAGAAAACAAGGGCAAAACGACATATTTTTCCCAAAGCTATATTGGCCATATAACTAATGTTCACAACTGGAATACACATGTAGGGACCACGTAGGTTCAACAAGAAGCATTCAAAGGTTTAGCGATAATGTTCAAAGTAGAAGAATAATGTTTGACATTTATTTTATTAAGATTTTCATTTTCTGTAATAGCACGAGAAAATATGACTAATAGATGTGTAGACAAAATGTGTAATTGTGGCTGCTGAAGACATGACAATTGCCGTCTACGCATGATAAGCATTTGAACGTCCTTTTAACCCCGATCTAGACAAATCTCAGGAGTTTTTGGAAAAACATTTTCTGCTACGTATTTCACTTCTGTTTTTATAGTGTAAGAATGTAAATCTCTTGCGTGATTCATGGTACATTTTATTGATAAATGAACGTTTTCAACTGTTAAACTGAAATTGAGATCAATTCCATTCTAAAAACTGTTATCCTTTCAAAAATTTCAAAAGGATAGAGGTATTATTACCAACTACATGAGAAATTAGCTTTGGCCATAGAGAAGATATGAGACCCAGTTAACGGCAAATACTATATTAGTCACGTGTCAATCACGTAGATTATCTGGTTTTAGTTCCCATGTCATCATAGCATGTAAAATGTGCTGCGCTCAATTTCAACCGTTTATCGATGCATCGAACTGTAGAGATGTCAAAAATCATAATGACATGGCGTATCCTTTGGTGACACGTTAATCTTTTAAAATACCACGTGTACCGCGGCACGTTTAGTAAAATATCTATAAAACCATAGATTTTAACTCAATAAAAGTAAATATTTTCTGAAAGTAAGGAGCATGTAGAATTTGACTTCAATCAATCTGCCATTAATTGGGTCACGTGATTATATGCTTTAGCAAAAAGAAATTTACACTCATAGCAAAATGAAGATATCAGAAACAAAACCCAATTTTATTTGATTTTCATGAAGACGAAACTCACGTCAGATCGCTTTTGAAGCTTTGTAGATCATCACCTCGTTTTTCTTTTATGCAACGTTTTGGATTTTTTTACATAAAAATTACATAAAAGTTCTATTTTTGATAGTCCCACATGCAAAAGTGGAACATTTTAAAAACAATTCCTTAAACCGCGTTGAAGAAAAGCGTATAAATCATAAAATCTGAAAGTTTCATTTTGAATCCGACCTGTCGTTTCTGATTTTCCGACGTTAACCAAACTTGGACACTTTTCTAGGGTCCTACACAATATGCGGCTATTGTAGCGTCATAGCACGTCATTAATCATTTTGTAACGAAGGCGTCAAACTTTATCCACATGATATTTCATCCTTGTTTGTACTTAAAACTGCATTTCGCCCTGATTAGTTGACTAAAAATTCAAATCAAATTAGGGCCTTTTCTGTCATAGACTCATAATATTCCTTGTCGTGATAAAATTTACAACGATAACACCGAAATCATCAGCGACTCACAAAAAGAAAAAGAAAACGCTCCAGAGTTTATTGTGGTTGGCCAACCCTGAAATTGCGAACTCGATAATGACGCATATATGCATTGTTGTGACTTAAGTTGGTTACGGTAATGAAACCCAGTTACTGTATGGAATATTATGAGATCAATTTTATGTGAGTAAAAGGCCAAATTGGATTTTCGTTTTTACAAGCTAAATAGGCTGAAATGCAGCGCATGAGATGTGTTTCATGAAAAGTGACTTAGGACTTGGACCGAAATTTGGTCGTACGCTTCGCACAAATATTTTTGAAAAATAATTAAACCTCAATTGTGTTAAAGACCACAGTGTCTGAGAATATACACATAACTAGTAGTTACTGGGATAATTTCCATCAATTATTTTTAAACTGTGATGCCCTCGTAATTATTTGGCTAAACCTATTTTCATCAATTTTTGAAGCGGGGGCGCAAGACCAAATTTCAGACTTAAATCTTAAGTCACGTTCATGGATTCATTGTGTTGTTTCAGAATTGGGAAGTCACGGTTCTGGAAATGCACACTCGGATACGCGAAGGAAACTCTAGATACGGTATGATATGATGACGACCATGAATACCTCACAAATAGCGGGAACAGAATACGTGACCCCCACGCAAGGGTCAGCATCTACCAATGAAGCATCGCTCGGGCCGTACTTATGGATACCGTATGCTGCGGTTACGCTGTTAATGATAACATTCTTAGTCGTCTCTTTTTTAAGTTATAGACATCGGAAGAAATTGTTAGCCAGACGTAAAGAGGAACACAACGAGTATAGAGCTAGAGTAACTCAGGGGCTAAACGCTCAACAAAGGAAAGAAAGGAACGAACGCAGACGACCAACTGTTACAGTGTTTATTCCCAATCATAACTTTAACTACCAATTGTTTGACGCTAATACTACCGCGTGCTCCACAGAGAGCCAATCAGATGCAATGTCGGCTTCTTCAGTACAGGATTCGCGGTTAAACAACTCGAGTGATCACAAAAACCAGAAAAGAAGGAAAACACACTGCTCCGTTTTTCCCGCGTGCTCTCAGGCTTCGATGTTGGCGAAGCAACTCAGCAGTTCGTTGACAACTTTAAATTCTGACACTGACAAGACAGGCGAAGAACACACGGCGAACCAGCAAGCGAACGGCCGGATAACGGACGAAACGTCGTTCATGTTTGAGTCGACGTCTTCTAAAAAAGCTAGATTATCTCCCCTGAAATCTAGTGAAAGATAAATCCAAGTTTTCAAACTGTCATCCAGTGGCGGATTAACGGGGGGGGGGGGGGNCAAGGCCCCCCTAAAATTCTCCCAGATACCATTTGGGAATTCGAGGTGCGAATCGCTGATTAGCATATGGGCGCATCCTGGGGGTTCGAATGCAGGCCTTGAACAAACCCCGTTTACCGTTTTTTATTAATAAGGTCCACAAACCCAAAAATTCGAGAGCCCTGCATCCCTACATTTTAGGCTGGGCGCGCGTATGTGGCGAAAGTCAGGTTATTCCTGTGCCCTGACCCCCCTTACTCAAAATCCTGCATCCGCCCCTGCCATCCACTGTTTTTCACTCTCCTAAGACCTTCCCGACAATACTGGGAGACTGGCTACGACAATGCGTGCAGTTTAATCCCTTCTCAGTGCAAGAATAATTGTTTGTTTTGTTTTACCGTCATAATGAACGAGGTTGGGAGCGTTATGTCCGGGGTCAATTAATCAATTTATCTTTTTAAGTACAGACGTTTAGTTTGATGTTACGCACAGCCTTAAACCTTCTTTGAACATTATTAGTAAGAATAGAGATGTATCAGGTGTCGCACCAAAGTTTAAAAGTAAAGTTTGTTTTGGGGATGAGCAGTAGGCCTAAACTGTCATATAATATTGCAAGCAAAAAGTAACTCGGGGCCCATTTTGTCACAGTCGTTAGTCTGAATGTAGCTAAGACCGTCATAGATATGTTATTGTAAACGCGAACCTGCATTTTTTAAGAACAAAATGTTGCAACTGACGGGACAATTTTTCGTATTCTGACCAAACGGGCCAAGTCAATGAACGTAGTACAAGTTACGCCCATCTTAGTCAGGACTGGACTTATGGCCGGGACTAATTGACAATCAATTTCCAACCGATTCCAGTATAACTACAGTGTGGGGACCGTGGAAATATAGCTACTGCAGTCTTTAAACCATTATTCGGAGTGTTACCTTCGAAGTGCTGCCCTCTACCGGTAGACTACATGCCCACACAGTCAGATGTCAACTCCGTATTTGTACACGTACTGAGGAGCGTTGAGAAATGTTTTGTTCATTTAATCTATTCGATTTGGGAATAAACAATGACTATTCACGGTTTGCATGGGGTAGTAATGCTGGGCTTGAGACGTGTGTTTTTTCTTCCATTCTTCAATTATCGGACCTTGATTGAGATCGGGACCTACAGCTAGTTCCAGCTATATCAGTTTACGTTAATTGATTGAAATGCCCTATTTTCGTATACATTGTATGCATAGACGTTTTTAAATGATGAATATAGATTATTACATGGCGAAGTCGTTATCCCCCGTTATCTAGAGCCCGAGTGGATTTTGGAGAATTATCACCCTCGGGGCTAACGCCCCTCGGGCGATAATTCTCCAAAATCCACGAGGGCTCTAGATAAGGAGGATAACGGCTGAGAACATGTAATAATCTATTTATACCACATACTAAACGAGAAACATTGCAATGAATTAATTTACCTTTTCTGACTCTCCACGGCTTTGTAACTACTTTCTATGTCAGAGGCCCGGGGTCGGAGGTCGTGACCTTTTAAGAAAAGACGGGATATTTTTGTCAAATAATGCTTTTACTCAAAACTTAAATACAATGGAAATAAATTGAATTTATAAATTAAGGTTTACCAACTATTATAGCATAAAACACGTTTTTTCACGCTAAGCTTCGACCGGGAAATTATCGTCTGCTAAAGTAGGTTACCACTGGTAACTGAATATAATTCTCAAGTCAAAGATCCTGACGACACGATACCCGCATTCAAACTGTAGATCGGTGATTTACAAGTAAGAGGACATGATAGAAAATTTTCACTGAATTAAGATATCATTTTTATGGAAATTACGTGTCTTATTTTTTGTAACGTATAAGTACAGTACAATGCGGTTTGTTGAACGTGCGCGTGCTCATTTAAGTATTCTATTTTCACTCTTGATGACGTCAGCCGCTGCATGGTGTAGTGGTAAAGTCGGCGATCAGCAATTTCAGGGTCCCAGGTTCGACTCCGTCCTCGGTTTCCCGCCAAATCGTTATGTCACTAGTGAGATAACTTTATGGGTTATTACACGGTTGTATCTGCCATTTGACGCTAATATTGTGGTATAAACATTGTTATTAATTCAACGCAAAATTAGTGTGACTACAACGACGCAACGGTATACACGCTTGCCACCTGGTGACGATCACGTTAGATAAGTTGTACGCGCAGAAGAACCATTCGGGTTAACAGTCAGTTGAAACATGGTTGCCAGTACTTGAAAACGACCAAATTTCATTAAATATTTGTTTAAAGTAATCTGTCTTGCCTCTACATTTTTCGCCCGCCCAGACACCAGGACTTATGTTACCATCTGAAGGTAAAGTGAACGTGTAAACTGGTCTCCCCTATAGTTCAATTCTGATTGTACCCGATCATAATAAACATTGGGTTATAGAATGTCGTCATTGTCGTGTCAGATGTCAAATCAACTCCAATTGCATCTGACGTATATTACCATGTGTCCAAAACACATTTAATGTCTTTCTGGTTTAAAGTTAACGTAGCATAAACCTGACACAAGTGACGAACGGAGGCGTCCAATCGTATCGTCACAAAGTGGCGGTACAGGCTTTCTAAAGCATCACGCTGGGACGAGTGTAGTCTTGCTATAATTTTGTGCACAACCTGTCAAAAAAATAGTTCGAACTCTCAAAGGAGACAAGTAATCGCTTCTATTTAACCCCAAATGTCTTTTGCTGGGACAAAGGTCACAGACCGTAATTTTGTGCTGTTTTGAACGTGAACTAAGTATCAACGCTGCCAATGCCCCCTCGCGGTCCGGCGCGCGGGCATTCTAATCAGTTCACAACTCATTTCCTTTCCTCATCAGCGCAATTAGTTTCTTACGACCTGTAGCTCTTTTAACAGCAATGGGAATGACATTTTTTTCTCATCTACAGCATTTCGTTTCTCATGAGCGGCGTTCTTACATGTATTTCTCGAAAAAAATTAATTTCAGGGGACCTCCTATATGATTCTGGGTTGATTTAGTTTTGATAGATTTCACTTAATTTGTGAGCAATACCAAGACAATAAAATTTATATGTCAAAGTAACGATACCTGTCAGCCTAGACAGCACACACATATTGTCCAAATAAGGAAGTCAATGCAGCCAGGAACTTGATTGTATTTTCGGCTTACACGAAGGCACTGCAGTCCTGAAGCGAGGCTGAACGCCTTAAAGGAGAAGGAAACCATTTTCATGTCATTTTTATTAAAAATAAAGTTCGTTGATTATGCCTGACATATTTTTCAGTTAATGACAGGTTTTAGTAACTTAATTGATTACTCGTTCCCTTCTCCGGAAGTGACGTTTAGGGAGTCATAATTTCGCGCCATTCTTTTCATATAGTCTGACTGTGTGAGCTGTCGAGTCGGTCATTGTTCTACCTCGGTTGTGGTGAGTTCGGCTGTCTTTTGCTTTTGTTTACGAGTCAGTCAACATGCGGCACAGTTGCTGCGTACCGGGATGTACTCATTATCGTCTCACGCACACTCTGGGTGTGCCATTACATCGCTTTCCGAAAAATGACACACTTCGCCGCACTTGGCTCGTTCATCTGAACAACGCAGGGTTACCCGTCCACGCAACGTACGAAGCAGTGGGGAATTACAGAGTGTGTGGCATGCATTTTCTGCCATCGAATTACGAAAGAGGTATGTGTGCTGAATTGATGAAGATCCCTGCAAAACAACGCCTGAGGAAGGGTACCATAGCGTCGCTGCTGATTCCCGGCAGTGCCTAGCCCAGAGCCTGTAAGCAGTTCTGCAGCGATGTTGCGTAGTGGGAGTGAATACAGGCCCAGCGCGACACCCAGTGAGGAGGACAGTTCGTCGTCCAGTAGACAGGCCGGTCAGCCAAACTTTGATAAGTTTATTGTGGACTTGTCTAAAGTATTGGAGCTCTTTAGAAAGGTGCCATGAGTAAGTACGTGTGGCGAGGGAGTCACTTGGCGGTATGTAAGAGGTTTGGGTGCTCAGGTCACCATTCAGTGGAAACAACATAAGCATTCTATTGAGGTCGGCATAACAGTGCACACAGAGCATTTGCACCAAGACGTCTCGCCACGTCTGTCCTCAGTCTCTGCCTCATTCCTCTCAACAGTTGCCTGCGTGCCTGTGCGTACTCTGCCTCATTATACTCGGGCGCAAACATATACCCAACCGCTGACTGTCCGTGAAAAATTCCTCGTCACCACTGGTATGACATGGGTGGTGCAACACTGAAAAAGCCACTCAGTCCATGAACATTATCTCCGTCACTACGGTCACTGTGATATGGGTCGTCGACTCCAGCCCTTTCCAGGTTACTACAAACTATACAATCCCTAAATCCAACGTAATTGAGTTCTGTAACAACTTAGCTTGTCGCAGAATACTCGTCGATGGGAAGTGGTGACGACAATTTTAGAAAAACAGCCCGAAAACAATAGTAGTACAGTAAACTCGATGCAGAACCAATTTGGCGCGTAATTCTTGACTTCCTAAACGTCACTTCCGAAGTAGGGGACGAGTAATTAATTAAATTACAAAAAGCTGTTATTAACTGAAAAATATGTCTGGGATAACCAACGAACCTTATTTTTACTAAAAATGACATGAAAAAAGGTTGCCTACGCCTTTAGTAACTGCGTGAACATAAACCCGAAACAAGCCCTATCTCAAACGTTAAAAATTGAGATATGATGTACAAACAAACTTTGTAAATGAATCTGCCATTAACAACAAGAACAAGAGGCATCCGAGAGCAGCATTTGTTCTGTATAATGTCCTTTATTTGGAGGTGCAAGAACATGAATTTGGACAGCAAATTTTGTGACCAATTTATATTGTCTTGCTGCGGTTCATGGGAAAAGAACTTAAGGAATTGCTAAAAGCTGCCTGTTCAAAGCTGTTTCAACAACTTTGAGAACACAACTGTGTCAGTAAGAACAGAATTGTGGTTGATAAGAAAAAAATGGATTAGTGCTGAAGAAAAGGATTGTGGTGGAAATTATAATTTTATCAGTTAATGGAAACAGCTTCCAATTCGAGACTCGATTCTGAATCGGTTTTGAGTGGCATTGTCCGGAGTACCGGCAAGACTGTTCGATGTAACCTTTCATAGAACTGTGTTCGATGGACATATGTAGGCATTGAGACTGGTTTAAGACACGAGATTGTTTCTCGAACAAACAACAGATGGCGCTGCCGTAAACTACTAAATCAAGACGTGACTTCGCTCGAGAGTTTGTGACTTTGTAAGAGTTCAGGAACACTGGATACGGATTTTCATATTTTAGTGAGACCACATAATTAATTCCGTTATCTTGAAATGGATTTCGAGTCAATGTTTTTCTTTAACGACAACGTCGGGGACTTGTCGCCGAATCGGCGCAATCGCAACGCCAGAAAATGACGTTAATGATAACGCCTGTGTGGATCGTGAGCGAAGATTGGCAACCCTGAGTATAACTTTAAAAGTTTTCGTGAAAACCCGACTGCACAAAGCAATCGTATCCCATCTGAACGCCAAGTAGTCAGTGCGGCTGTGTGCGCACGAGCTCGCACATGATCGTAATAACCGCGTAGCTATCGCAATCGTTCTCCAAGAAAACAGATTGGTAATTGTTAACAGAATTGAAGGACGATTGATATTTTTGTTGACTCTCAATGGCAACTGGTCGGCAGATGCAAGGATATTGTATGCATAGGCTACTTTCAACTTTGTCCTTTTTGGACTTCGTCCACTTCGGGGAGTAGATGACGCCAACTGTGAAACGTTTGGATTTGGCACGTCAAGGTGGGTTAAACCGTCAGATGAAAGAATCTCGGGAAGCCTAATGTGATCGCGGGCTTCGCTTGTAATACAGTACGGCGATATCTCGTAAGTCTTGCGTGATCTCGAGTGCTCGCGAGATTACCGCGTTTACGTAATGCACGCAAAGTGATTGATAAGACTTTGAGCGGCAACACAATACATGGGCACCTTTCATGAAAATGACAACGATTAGGTTGCACTCAACTTTTTTGAGCCAAAATATGATTTTACACGTACCTCACCCTCTTGGTTGAGACTTAAACTGCGTGTAAAGATTACAAATGGCATTTACAGAACTCGTGAGCCTTTCCCAACTCAGTTGACACATTTTTCTCAGTCTTGACTTGACTTTTCTCAAACATTCGCTAGTCGCGACAGGCTTCAAAAGTGACAGTATCAAATTGCTGTCAGCTTTTGCTCGCATGGTTTTCACAAAATAACTAAACAACTGTTCAAAATGACTTTAAAGTTGCGTTTCAAAATGTTTATTCTCATTTCCTTGACGCCCGTGCTAAGGTTCTATTTCCTTGACTAACAACTTGATAACCACCAGCGAATCAAGAATACGCGAACATCGATACCACCAGCAACTCACTAAAACGCATCAGAGTTTATTGGAATTGACCAACCCTAAAATTGCGAATTAAAAAATGGCGCATGTACGCATTGCCTGTGACACGAGTTGACGACTCATTTGAGATTGGACGAGCGAGATGTTGTTTTTAAACCCCCAAAGAGCTGCAGTTAAGAATTCAATATTTTGACAGCTAAAGAGCGAAAGTCCAGCTTTAAAACAAACACATTAATTTCGCTTGCCAGTTGTCGAAAAAACAGCGTCACGTATGTGGTAGTTGGGAAAACGACTAATAACAATTGCATGCGCGCACCCAGCCTTCAATATGGGGGGGACTCGAATTCCTGACTTTGTGGACCTTTTGGTAACAAAAAAACGGGCGGACTAAAAAAAATACGGGAGCGCCACTGTGAATTGCGCGTTTGCGCATGTTTAATGGACTTATGCCTCATTTTCTCGGACTTTTTGTCTCTCTGAAGCGGACCTTTTTGCTCACTTCGCTAAATGGGGGGGGGGGGGGGGGGGGG
>NMRA01000039.1:298151-431223 GCA_002633005.1 Phoronis australis | reverse complement strand
CCCCCCCCCCTAGGTGCACGCATGGATTGACTTATAAAATTTCTGAAATACTGCACAACTTATAGAACGATTTGCCTTCTCTAAACGTTATGTCGGAGTCAAAAGTAACGTGACATTCCACAAACAAAGCTAAGTAACTTGAGGCCTTGAGGCACAACGTTGCTCGACTATTCTGTCGGGACGTGAATTTATTCTAAATCAGCTTCAGGTGATTTCTGCGCCATCAAAACATGGGCCAGGCTAGCGGAACCCTAATCCTACCATACTCTAACCCTGAAATTGCCCTTTGCTCCAAACCCTAACAATGTAATAGGCCCTAACAAAATAATACAGGTCTAACACCATGCCGGTTGGGAGCAAATAGCGCCCGTGACTGACTGGACGCACCGTCCCTCTCGTCGGAGGACTTTGAAGCCAAGGTTGAGGAAACGCACAGACTGCCTGGTTCGTGCCAATTAAGACGCTTGTCATTGTGATTAAAGATACGATTTGAAACAGACGTGAAGGAAATTGGAAAATTGGTACCTGTCTTGAAAAAATATCCAATGCGGCCTTTAGCAGTTGCTTCTCAAAGCACGTATTAATACAATTTCCATCTCTGGTTTGAAGTTAGTCCGGACGTGGTCTGCGTTTTGGCATTCCTGTTTAATAGACAGGTATTTCTAATATATCGATTTATAGGGCATGTAAAACATCTAAACCACCTGTTGATCGTAGACGGCTTCACTCAGCAGTCTCTATCGCTTCCTCTATTTTTGATGATGATGGATTCTTGAGGATCTACGCCGGAGGTAAAAAGGAAATGGTATACGCGAAAAGCACCAATACAAAACGATAAGATTTGGATTTGATTTTTAGATATACAATGCGCTTTCATTAGGCGATTTAATCAGTGTTACGTGAAACTATTCAACGGTTGAACCCTACGCAAAATACGATTACATAGGTGAACTATTACACATTTTCCAAACTCATGACGAATCACAAAGATAACATCATCGTATACTCTTCAGTTTATACTAGTTAGTTCAAAGAAGGTTTCTAATGTTATAAAACACTAAAGTAATAAAAAACAGGAAACCAGCTGCCAACGCACACCTGTACATCGGGGGCAGTGGATATTTGAAAGCGACGCAAACGAAGACCTACGCATTAAGATTCCCTAGCGCACACCTGTCGTAACAAAGAACAGCGAGCAGCTACATTTCTTTATAGAAGTGTAGCTACAGAAATGTGAAATGAAAAATCAGTAACTACAGACCTGGCCATTGGTAAGCGAACATAAAGAGTACGCGCCTATTTTGTATTCCCCAGACAGCAAGGTACATACACTAACTTGACTGGGTAGAGTTCAATAAGGCGCTAGAACCTCGCTACGAAAGCAAGACTTCGGGAGACTACACGAGATATTGCCGTGTATTCTAAACGAGAACACGTGATTTTGGCTACATTTTCTAGCCACGAGACAGCTACTGAACTCCTACCCAGGTCACGCGAACCTATATACCTCGATTTTACTCAAATGTTTCTCATATACTGAAGCGCGTGTGCCTACATTTGGAACTAAGCTCAACTTCACATGGGCCTAAATGTGCGCATATGCGGTATTCGAACAAACGAAAGCTATTAGCAGCCTATGAATCTGTTTTGAATTTTTTACTTAATTCCTACAAAACCGCAATTGCCGCACAACGCGAAATTCTCGAGGTTAAACCCAAGGTCTGCCAAGGTAAACGCCGGAATCCAATAAAGGTACCTTTGACCTCACAAATAAATATCAAAGACCCAAGTTCAACGAGTTTACAAATAAGTCGCTCAGGAGATGTAAAAAATTCTTTGTTTCACACAACAATGTAAATCTATGACAAGAACGTGATTTATAGAGGCAAACAGATTTTAAGGACAATTGACAGAAGAAGAAACAAATTTGCAGACTACACAAAGGGAAGATGCTTTGCAGCCATAGGAATTTTAAGAGAGTTTGGCACAATTTGACGAAAAGAAGAAAAGCAGTCGATGTTTTCCGACACTGGCCAACAACCCCATGGCATTCACGAACTCATCGCATAAATATATTCATTACGCTGTTTTCGCCATTCACGCGTCATTTTAAGAGATATTTGCATTTTATTATGGGGTTTCGATGAAGTGGAATGTAAAAACCGGAGTAGAGTTAAATAGCTGTCTCGGGGCGAGAAAAAATTGGTCAAAATTACGTGCTCTCATTGCAAATACACAACAATATATCGAAGAATCTCGCGACATCTTGCTTTTCTAGCGAGGTACTATCATCGTTGAACTCTACCCAGTTCTAAGTAGTTGTGTACCACGCTACTGTTCACGTGCAGCGCATGCCCAGCTCGAAACCGTGGGCTCGTGTATTGATTGTCATCAGAGACCTACCTATTCCGTCTTTGTTGTCATCATTTCAAGAGGCCACTCTCCCCTATAGAGGGCACTGTTACAGGGGAATAAGTAAGTTCCGAACAGGTTAGCCCATGCATCCGAGTTTTCTTGCTTTTCCGTTCCGGTTACTGTGCTTAATGGTGGAGACGCCCGCTGCGTTTCAGTCCAAGCCCCGGTAAAACAATTTACTTGACCAATGATCCCACTGAAAAACTGACGATGAAATACAAAGGCTATTCAGCTGACCGTACACACAGTGTTTGCATCATGACTGTGCGACCATCGCACAAAGCCACACTTCGGGTTTGAAGAATTAGCACCTTAGTTTATTGAATCCGTTTTGACAAAACTCGACTATCAATAGAAAAAATACCGCCCAGGGAAATATGCCAAATTAACTAATAACGCATTTATACAGGAAATATTGCCCTTTAACTACGAACTATCGACGGATAAAGCGAAACTTGTCGTGCTCCCGGAGGCAGGAAAATCTGCAAACTAAAAGTAAACAAGTTTGAGATAATGACAATCCAAAAATACCGTCAAACCGAACACAAACTGAACTAAAACTGTTGTTCGCATTTGTATTTGATAACTTGGATTATTAGTTCGCCTGACATGAAAAAATAAAACATGACCCGCCATTGGACAGTGAAATTCGATGCGTACGCATCCCATCCTTGGAGTATAAATTTGCGAAAAACGGTTCTCTAATCCAGACTAGAAAGAGTCACGTAGGCGGTCGTCCGCTCGCCGAGCTGGCACTTGATTTTTTTCTAGATACTACCTGTTCACTTGTATCTACTGTTTGATAGCTGCAATCTGGCTGCTTGAAATCGGCATCGGTGAATGAAATGACCTCTACAGATCGGATATCTACGTATGTTAGCGGTGCGGACCCCTGTCCCACAGTCCTTTGTGCACAAGACGTCTCTCATTATTCCTTTAGAGTCCATATTCGCCTTTGGACAGAGTCTAAAAATGTGCACACGCAAAACTCGCGCAACAATTAAATTGTGCGCAGGGCAGCTAAGTGACACAACGTCAGCTCAAAAATATACGGCAGGCACACAATGCAGACAAGGTCCAACCGAAATCAGCGAACTTCGTTGGACATTTTCATGTTTGCACATTTTGTTTCAATCTTCAGCTGATTCCTTACAACCCTCCAGACAGACAGAAAATAGAAAACACACAGACAACTATTATAAATTTCACTCCTTCTGGCTTCGCTCAGTTGTTTAGTCTGGCCTAATCCCTTCAATCAAAATCACCCCCGCTTTTTGTGCAAAAATCGTCTCATCGACACAGTTCGTTTGGAAACTAGGGCTTCAATAGATTGTTCTCGATAATCAAATTTTGCAGCAAAATTTCAGACACACAGTTCGTTGTTATTTTAAGACTAAGGTACCGGCGGAGAGAAATTTTATCTCTGCGGGAACGCGACCTCTACATCAGAGGACAGAAAGAAGGTTAAATTTTCTTTACATTTGTTCTCCTGTCAGGTTTCTGTTACAGTAAATTGTTTATTTTATGACATGAGGGTATACTCAGCGACGACAAGATTTACTCCATCTTGCTAAACACGGCTGGCCCGAAGCTGATCTACCACCACGGCGTGGTTGACTGGTGCGAAAACGTGGGCGGGGCGAGTCTCACGCCCGTCATAGAAATGTGTCCAAACGATCATGTACCAGTTGTGGAGCTTGTTCGCAAGTTGCCGGTTATAAAATGTAAAGTAAGTCCGATTAGAGGGTGTCTATTGTTGTCCGTGACGTCTATTACAGATAGTTTGAGTGGAAAATACAGACACCAGAGACCTTGCACTTCAACAAGTAACCTACAACTGTGCCTGAAATAACGTCAGGCAACATCGCACCAGGTTGACTTAGACCTCAGTGTCGACTAGCCGATCGCACTACGTGCCCTTCTCCTGAGAAATCAAGCTGCCGCAGAGTGCGTGTTTCACGAACACAAGCCATTGCACAAAGAATACCCCCAGGAGTTATCTTGCATACCTGACTACCTGCATGACACGTCTATACACGAACAATAAGGACAGGAGCGACCGAGTACCTGAAGGGTATTATTTAAAAAATCCCGGCAATTATTATCAGGACCTCGGCCTCCTTCAAAACTCTCGGGAACGCCACGTTTAAAGATACACTTTCCGCTTCATTTTAATAAAAAAATCATAAGAATTTTAAAGCAAGTTAGTTCAATCGAAACTTAAGCCCATATAATGGTCACTCAAGATAACTCAATGTTAAGTTTAATTTCTATTTTGGTGGTGCACCGCCAAATGAAATGGCCAACGGAAGTGAGTGACAGATGACTCAGGCATTATGGGTACTCACTCAACTCCCGCCAAAAGTAATGAGGTTACTGAGGAAACCAAGTCCATTTAAAAAAAATAGGACAAACAAAAGCAGGTCTGAAAGTTACGAAACGTTATATTCTACTGATATCTTTCAACTGATGAAAGTCACCCTGTGTTTTAAATTGGTGACTGCAAAGGAAAGAGTACATTTATGGGTCGCCTTCAGGTAGATACTTTGCGATTGTTCTTTAAATAGTTACACGCACTAGACTTCAAAACGAGTCCTCAGGTACAAGCTAGAACTAATCATTCTATTTTTGGTTTGATGTAAGCAAAGAGGCCATTTCCCTCAGTGTAAAATTTTTGAGTAAGTACCCCCGCTCTATCATGTTCTACGAAAGAGCTATGTGAACGGTTTTATAAAGGCTCATATAGGGCCTTTTGAATTCCTGCATTGTTATAGCAGGGTGAGTCTACATGAACCTTTTTGTTTTTCAGAAATGGCTTGGCATTCATGCTCAGCTTAGATTTTTTATAATTTTAGGCGTGAATCAAAACTTATAATGTTTCCAATCTTTGACTAATTATTGGATTGAATCCCTTGTGGTCAGTCTCAACACTTTTTAATGACATCGGCCACATTATGTGATGGGCAAAATGAGCTCACGAGTAACTTATCTGAGGTGGTTTAATTAAGCACAATTGAAGTTCACTGCCTTGCAGTGGCGAAAATGAAACAGAAAAAAAGGAAATTCTTAATATTTTGATGAAAAAGATCTTAACGGCTATTGAACTGTTGTCTGAGACACACTCGAGTAATCCTGTACTTTACACATCTCATACCTGCTTCGCCGAATACTTCAACTAGTTGTCTTCGGGGTAAAACAATACTAAACATACACACGCAGAGCACTAACGCACCGAAATGTAAGGAGACACGAAAGTTATAAAAGTCATTTTTATATGTTCGAAAAATTATACGACAAACGCATAATACCTAAGTAATTCACCACTTATATGGCACAGAAATATGCCAACATTGTCCATTTCCAATTTTTCAAAGACTGATTACTTTACGGCAACATTGGGCAAGTTGTTATATGACGTCTACAGTGAGAAAAACCCCGGTAGTCCTAACAGAATAAAGTAATCTCAATCTTAATTTTTGTAGAGAAATTTTGACAAAATAGAATTTCACTTGTTGGCCAAGATTGTGAGCTAAATGAACGAGGAATTACCGTAAACGATATCAATAATAAAAATCTACACCACAGCGAATTAAGTTTAGACGAGTCGCATAGACAACGAGGACACCTAGGCAACTAAATCATGAACGCCTAGAAGTCCATGTCTACTTGTACCGTATAACAAGACGGTGGATCTTCCTGCGGGTAGATGGTTAAAATGTAGCATTGCAGATGGGGTTGGTTAATTTGTTTGTTACCATCCTTAAACGTAAATTGAAAAGTAACTTTATTGGCAGCTAAAGCGTTAAACTGAATCCTTTCAGACTCAATAAGGCAGTGATAAGTCTTAGGCTGGTGTAGCGAGCCAGTGCCTGAGCGAGGACAAAAGGTACAGATATTCTTGGCGGGTTATCATAAGGGTGCAGGTCACGCTTATTGACATAATTATACTGTATGAATAGGGCATGGAATGATATTTATATGCCCGGCTAGCTCAGTCGGTAGAGCATGAGACTCTTAATCTCAGGGTCGTGGGTTCGAGCCCCACGTTGGGCGCATTTGTTTTGTTTTTCCATCACGCCACAAGAACAACACAGTAAGCGAGAAATATTGAATCCGTTTACACTTCAACTTCACGCCTTTTATTACAAAATTACGCAATCCAGTAGATTAAACAATAGACCAATTGTGTAAAAGAGATATGGTAAATGTAAACATATGTCAGCAAACCTGAAAATTAAATACTATTTAATGTGATAACGGTGCTGACCTGTTCAATGTTGAAGAAAGTGATCGGTGGCCTGTAATTACATAATTTACACGCATCTCAAAATGCCCTTCAAGAGAAAAATTGAGACCATTTCTAGTACATAGTGACAATAATGTGTAGACCCATTTTAGAGAGATACTTATTTTCTTTTTGGTATGTTTTCGTTCAGTCATCAGATTACGGCATTCAGTCAAAAACCTGCGGAGAAAAATAAATGAACACATTGCAGCACGTTCTTGATTATACAATAACCACACTGCTAAATATTAAAACAAATTTAAATGAATCAACGCAATAAATATCATAGCAACTTTGAAGAGGGGTTTTTAAGCACGATGGTGAATAACTGAAGATTTTTGTAGTTAAAGTTGCCGTTAACCGGCGATCAGTCTTCTATCAAAACACTGTTTTTTTTGTCTAGAGCGCTTGGTGTTACAGAGCTTGAATGTTAATGATTTGTTTCTTACGGAAGGTAGACATAATTGCTGGTCTTGAAAGGAGGCGACAAGTCGTTGCTGCTCGAGACCATTGTCTAGAAACAAAATAACTCATCGTGGGAAGCTGAATTTTGAGCTTGAACTATAAAAAGCGGAACGTTTTTCCTAACCCTAAGTTCATCTAATTTGTTGAGTAAGGAAGATTTCGGGACCAGTTTTACAATGGTCAGTAGTCGGCGAAATAAAAAGCTAGCTTTTTCCGGACGCAGTGCGAGTTAACCGTCTACAACACCTATAGAAAATTCTTCACAAATTGAGTTCGGGTACGATACAGTGTGGCCAAATTTGTAGACGTGTCATTAGCGGATCTAGGGTATTGTAGGAGTTGTATTTGAAAAAGAACGCCAGTATATGTTCTTAAACTCGACATGCCGGCGTTCTTTGTTTTCTGGTCGAGTTCTTAGGGGATGTCTTGACCCACCCAAATCCGCCAATTCATTTACTCGCTTCTGACGGATTATACTTACACTGCAAAACATTGGGGTGCTGTTTAGTGCACTGTACAAAATAAATTTGAAAAGGATGAAGGAGCTTGTAAGAGTGGAGTTACAAAATATCCACACGATGCTGCAGAACTACCCGTATTAGCTGAAAAAAACGATGACGAGATACATTCAAAACCACAGTCTAATACGTTGCTATTTTTGACGCAATATTATCTATTGTAAATTGGAAATAATGTAAAAACCCACATCCAGGTTGGAAACAATTTTAGGTTAATGCAAAATACACAAATCACTACCAATAAGCTAAGCCCGGCTAGCTCAGACGGTAGAGTATGAGACACTTAATCTCAGGGTCGTGGGTTCGAGCCCCATGTTGGTCGCATACGTTTTGTTTTTCCATCACGCCACAAGAACAACACAGTAAGAGAGATATACTGAATCCGATTACACTCCAATTTCACGCCTTTTATTACAAAATTACGTAATTCAGTAGATTAAACAATAGACCAATTGTCTAATAAAGAGATGGTAAATTTATACAGAAGTCAGCAAACCTGCAAATTTCAAAACTGCGCAATGTGATAACGGTGCTGACCTGTTCAATGTTGAAGAGAGTAATCGGTGGCCTGTAATTGCATAATTTACACGCACCTCAAAATGCCCTTCAAGAGAAAGTTTGAGAGCATTTCTAGTACATAGTGACAATACTGTATAGACCCATTATAGAGAGATACTTATTTTCTTTTTGATATGTTTTTGTTCAGTCGTCAGATTACGGCATTCAGTCAAAAAACTGCGGAGAAAAATAAATCAACACATTGCAGCACGTTCTTGATTATACAATACCCACACTGCTAAATATTAAAACGAATTTAAATGAATCAATGAAATAAATATCATCACACATTTAAAGAGGGGCTTTTAAGCACGATAGTGAATAACTGAAGATTTTTGTAATTAAAGTTGTCGTAAACCGGCGATCAGTCTTCTATCAAAGACGACATTTCCTTGTCTAGAGCACTTGGCATTACAGAGCTTGAATGTTAATGATTTGTTCCTTACGGAAGGTAGACGTGGTTGCTGGTCTTGAAAGGAGATGACACGTCGTTGCTGCTCGAGACCATTGTCGGGAAACAAAATAACTCATCGTGGGAAGCTGAATTTTCGAGCTTGAACTATAAAAAGCGGCACTTTTTTCCTAACCCTAAGTTCATCTAATTTGTTGAGTAAGGAGATGTCGGGACCAGTTTTATAATGGTCAGTAGTCGGCAAAATCAAAAGCTATTTTTTTCCGGACGCAGTTTGAGTTTACCGTATACAACAGCATTAACAAATTCTTTACAAATTGAGTTCGGGTATGATGCAGTGTGGCCCAATTTGTATACGTGTCATTAGCGGATCTAGGGTGTTGTATGCAGGAGGTGTATTTAAAGAAGAACGCCCGTATATGTTCTAAACTCGACATGTCGGAGTTCTTTGTTCTCTGGTCGAGTCCTTAGGGGGTATCTTGCCTCCCCTAAATCAGCCAATTCATATACTCGCTTCTCACGGACTATACTTACACTGCAAAACATTGGGGTGCTGTTTAGTGCACTGTACAAAATTTGAGAACAATGAGGGAGCTTGCAAGAGTGGGGTAACAAAAATATCCACACGATGCTGCCGAATAATCCCTATTAACTGAAAAACGATGACAAGATACATTCAAAACCACAGTCTAATACGTTGCTATTTTTGACGCAATATTATCTGTTCCAAAGTAGAAATAATGTATATACCCACATCCAGGTTGGAAACAATTTAAGGCAAATGCAAATTACACAAATCACCATCAATAAGCAAACATGAGGCTCTTAATCTCAGGGTTGTGGGTTCGATCCCCACGTTGGGCGAATATATCTTTTGTTTGATTTCTTTTCCACCAGGTCAAGTGAACAACACAGTAAACGACAAGTCCTGAACACGGTTATACTTCAATTTCACGCCATGTATTAAATATTACACAATTCTGAAGATCAAACCACAGACTTACTGTGAAATAGAGGGATGATAAATTTCATCTGTAAGCAGCGAACCTGAAAATTAAATGCCACTAAACGTGACAACCGCTGCTGACGTGTTCAGGGTTGTGGGCGGTGGCCTGTGAGTCTTTAATTTACACCAATCACAAAATGCCCTCAAAAACTGTGAACAATTGAGACCAATTCTAGTACATAGCGACAATATCGTGAAAAGACATTATAGAGACAGAATTATTTTGGTATATTTTCCTTTTCCAATTTTGAGATTTCGGCATTTAGACACAAACCTGCGACTAATAATCAACACATTGCGTCGAGTGGTTTTTTGTCTGAATCACTTGGCGTTAGATGCCCTGAGATTTGTAACTTATCCAAGTGAGAAGTGGTTTCTGGGTTTGAAACGAGATGTCATGTCATTTTTACACGAAGCCATTCTCAGCAGGGAATAACTCATTGTGGCAAGCCAAATATCTTAACTTGAAATAAGGTGATAAAGAGCGACACGTTTTTTCCCAACCATGAAATCATCTAGTTAGTTGAGTAACGAACGTGTTGGTACAGTATCCTATACTGTGGTTACTAAAGTAGTCCGCGAAATCCAAGTTAATGTTTTTCCGGACGCAGGGTGAGTTTGCAACATCTTTAACAGGTTCTTCACAAAGTGAGCTCGGGTACCATGCAATGTGAACCAACTCTCCTTTGTCTCGAAGCTAAGAAAGGGAGTGACTGACTGAGGCACATTTTCGTGTCTCACATTGATGTCGGGAAGGCGAGGTATTTCAGATCACGCATCCACTGGTATTGCCCAGAAGCTTTTTCCCGTCGGAGTTGCAGCCCACAGCACAGCTGTAACATTTCGTTGACATTGCTAGGAAGAATAGATTAACGCAATCCAGAAAAAACTTGTATGGAATCACACAACAGAGAAATAACACGCGAAACTCCCAGTGGAATGGAAACGAGGCAGCAAATGTGGCCGACGGATGTTTACGCCATTGTGGGCAAATACAGCGAGACTCAGTGTCGCGGTGTAATCCAGAACGTCCCTACTTGTATCCGGGTTATTAGCGGATCTGGATGTTGTAGGAGGTGCCAACCACAGTAACTTGAAGGAAAACGCCATTATAGGTTCTAAACTAGGCGTAATTCTTTGTTTTTTGGTCGAACGATCTGTAAGGGGATACCTTGGCACCCCTTAACCCGCCTATTCGTGTACCCACCGACGATGAATTATACTGGCTGCAAAACATTGGTTTGCTACTTAGTACATTGTATAAAATAAATTTGAAAAGGACAGAGGAGCTTGCTACCTCCTGACGGTCACCACCATGGAGGGTGAGAAATACGCGCACGAGGTTGCCGGCGAGAACAACACAGTAAGCGGTAAGCACGACGTTGACACTTCAACGTCACACTTTGAACTAGACGGGTGGTAAATTTAAAGAGTTCCAACCTTGCATTTTCTTACTTTTTCAGGTTTCAGTTAGGTAATATGAATCGAATACCATAAAATTTTCCTAAATGGGCACTTTTTATGCCAATTGTAGCAATTTTTTTAATTTTGACGAAAAATTACTTATTTCTAAGTTTCCCGCCAAATGATGCAATGGGTGGAAGACGGTTGGCGGCTTGACAATCATTTGCAATGTCGGAACACTGCAGGTCAGAAGACAAGGACGATATTGGGCGAGAATTGAACAATTGTTATGCAGACAGAGAGGAGAGTGGATACGGGCACCACACCACAGGCACCTTTAAGTAGCTCTCTACAATATAACATAATAAAGAGAAAGGTACACAACTGACATTCAATATGGACGTCTGCCGGCCACTTCCGGAATAACCCAAGCACGTCAAATCTGAGAGTAATTTAACTCAAACATTTTATCTGCGACAGCAACACGTTCATTGCTTCCATTTGTTGACATCTAAACCAATAAATATCATAAATACCTCCAGATCTTCCTAGTTCAATCGTCAACATTCACGACAAAGCGTATAGCAAGAAGGCCTCATGTTAGTTTCGTCTAATGCGCATGCTCATAAGGCCCCTCGCGACATCTTCAGAGCGCTTACATCAACTAAAAACAGCAACATTCAGCGAAGAGGCTCTTGACAGTAATTTACATTATTTACCTGTTACTCTATGAGCACGCTGATTGGGTACAGCAAAAATAGGTCAAACTTTCAAGAGGCCACAGACAACCCTGCTTTTTCACATGCTCATGCGAGGTAGGACGACATATTCGTAAATTACTGTCAAGAGCCTCTTCTCTGAATGTTGCTGTTTTTAGTTGATGTAAGCGCTCTGAAGATGTCGCGAGGGACCTTATGAGCATGCGCATTAGACGAAACTGATACGAGGCCTTCTTGCTTTTCGCTTTGTTCGTGAATGTTGACGATTGAACTAGGAAGATCTGGAGGTATTTATGATATTTATTGGTTTAGATGTCAACAAATGGAAGCAATGAACGTGTTGCTGTCGCAGATAAAATGTTTGAGTTAAACTACTCCCAGATTTGACGTGCTTGGGTTATTCCGGAAGTGGCCGGCAGACGTCCATATTGAATGTCAGTTGTGTACCTTTCTCTTTATATGTTATATTGTAGAGAGCTACTTAAAGGTGCCTGTGATCACACTCAAGTACCTGAAGAATGAGACAATGAATTCGATTTCCCATTTAGCGAACTTTCGTCGACTTTGAGGCCGTATGAACTCGACCCACTTGCACGAGAAATGCTGCAGACATATGTGAGTCACAACGAACTCTACCAAGTGGTGGTCAATATTCACAAAATAAACACTTAATAATTACTGACAAAGGCCACAGTAAACCTGGGTTACTCGTATTCACTATTGTCATGATGGAATGAGCACAGTCTAAACACAATATGCATAGTAAGCCTACTTGTAGTGGCACTCGATCTGGGCTGGGCCGGTCAAGGGCCTGGCATCACTCGCCCTAGAATGGAAGCAGTTTGTTATTTACAAAATTTGCAAATGTACTTACTTGGTGGTGAGTCCTTCATTGTAACGCAGCTTATGTGTGTGGTCGAAACACGATTCTTTGAAATGTGCCGATCAAAGTGTCGGCTTCCGCCGGACTGAATCGCATGTTCCACATTGACACTCCACACTCTCGTTCGGCGTACAATCATTAGCGGCGCCAGCCCCCCCCCTGTGGTGCACCGCCTATAGACCATGGGCGGCTTAGCACTGAAAAAGTGGGGGGCTATAGCCCCCCCCCAGCCACCTATTGTGCGCCACCCATGAAACCGATGCCATTTCTGTGCAACTTTCATGTATTTAGGAAATTTGATCACAGAGAAGTTTTCAGTCAAGTTGTTGTTACCACAGTTTCCACAAACGCACCTTTTCATGTCTGAAAAAGGCGGCTCTCCGCGGACTTTCTTCACAACTCCTCAGTATCGCACTGGTAAAACAACGGCAGAGGCGGTCTTCGACCCGTTGCGTACAAACCCGATAACAGAAAAATATATTTTTAAAATTTTGGCTTGTTTCGTAGCAACAGGTGCACTAAAGGCTATTAAATCTGTTAAGATGTAATAATAAAACTCCTTTTGAGACACAGGGTCATGGCGGGAACTCTTTAAACGACACGCAGTTAAATTGAAAATTAAGTAACACTAAACGAGACAAAACAGCGCTAACGCGTTCAGTGTTAAGTAATGTAACCGGTGGCTTGTAATTGTTTAATTTGCTCTTGGGACAAAATGCACCCCAAAAGAAACAAGAGCAACGCTGTGGCGTTGACAAGCTCTCACGGTGCATCTCAAATGATATGTTTCCATGGGTCACAAGGTGGTGCTGCAGTCGAATTAACCCGAAAATCAAACGGCACCGGCGCATTGTCATTGAAATCTGTCAATCAGTCATCTAGATGTAATTCGGAAACGCTCTCCCCCTAAACAATACTTGAAAAGCCCCTCGTTGAATACAAAATGGTGCCGGCACATGGTCACCATATACTACTATGTACCAGCCAGAACCTCTTTTCAAAAGCTCCTTCTATCGATGCTGCTGTGAACAAATACAGCAAAAAACGAAAGGTGCGGTCCATCGACATCACATATGTCTGTGTCAAGTTTCGTTAACATCCGTCAATCGTTTTTTAAATATCAGCGGGAATTGCTCTTCCACAAACAACACATGAAAACCCCTTGAGAACAAAATGTCCACGAGGAGGCCCTGCAGTAGTGGAATTCATTCATAAAGTTAATGGTGCTTAAACACCGACATAACATACCTCTGTGTCAGGTTTCATTAAAATCTGTCAATCGGTTCAAAAGATATTATCAGGGAATGCTGTTCCCAAAAAGACGCCTAGGAGACGCTAGAGTAGCCAAATCCATCAGAAATCACCTCTTTGCGAGTTTTATCGAAATCCGAGATCCACACCGTGTATTATAACATTGCAGAATTGTGGAGATTAAATCACGAACCAACTTTGAAATAGACGGATGATTAATTTAAGCAGTCAGCAGTGAACCTCAAATCTTAATACCACTTAACATAATTACCAACGCGGACGTGTTCTGTGTCGAGGAATGTAATCGGTGGCCTTTACTTGTTTCATTTACACTGATCATCACGAAAGAGAAATTGAGACCATTTCCAGTACATCGCGACAATATTGCGTAGATCAATTTTAGAGACGTTATTTGTTCCTGTTTGGTTACATTTCCTTCAGTTTTAAAGGCGGAGGCAACATTTTCAGGTCATTTTTAGTAAAAATAAGGTTCGTTGGCTATCCAAGACATATTTTCAGTTAATAACAGCTTCTCGTAATTTAATCAGTTACTCGTCCCCTACTCCGGAAGTGACGTTTACGGAGTCAAAAATTACGTGCCAATTTGGTTCTCCATGGAATTTACTGTGAGCATCTGTACTACTGCTCAGTGTTTTCCTGCTGTTTTTTTCTAAAATTGTCGTCACCAGTTCCCATCGACGAGTATTCTACGACAAGCTAGGTTGTTGGAGAACTCAATTATGTTGGATATAGGGATTGGATAGTTTTTAGTAACCTGAAAATGGCTGGAGTCGGCGAAACGTATCAAAGTGACCGCAGTGACGTGAGTGACGGAGATGTTGTTCATAGGCGGTGCACAACAGGGGGTCTGGAGGGGGGCTTTAGCCCCCACTTTTTTCAGTGCTGCACCGCCCATGTCATAGCAGTGGTGGCGAGAATTTTCACGGACACTCAGTGGGTGGGATATGCTTGAGCCCGAGTGTAATGAGGCAGAGTATGCACAGGCACAAGCAGCTGTTGAGAGGAATGAGGCAGAGACTGAGGACAGACGTGGTGGGACGTCTTGGTGCAAATGCACGGTGTGCACTGTTATGCCGACCTCAATGGAATGCCTATGCTGTTTCCACTGGATGGTCACCTGAACACCCAAACCGCTTACATACTGCCATGTGACTCCTTCGTCACACGTACGTACACCCGGCACCTTTCTAAATAGCTCCAATACTTTTGACAAGTCAAAGTTTGGCTCACCGGTCTGTTCACTGGACGACGAACTGTCCTCCTCATTGGGTGTCGAACTGGGCCTGTATTCAATCCCACTACTCAACATCGCTGCAGGGCTGCTTACAGGCTCTGGGCTAGAGACAACAGCACAGGGCAAATCAGCTAGTTCCCGGAATTGCATGCTCTGGTGTACGTTCGGAGGCACGGGTGACAGTAGATGAAGTGCCTGCAGTCACTGCAGTGACCATAACTCTCGAGGCTTCTCGCTTCAGAAATGCACTTCTCGGGGGTGGCAACGGGGCACTGCCGGGAATTAACAGTGACGGTATGGCACCCTTCTTCCGGTGTTGTTTTGCTGGGACCTTCCTCGATTCAACGTACACATATCTTTCGTAATCCGACAGCAGAAAATACACTCAGTAATTCTTGTTGCAAGGACGGGTAACCCTGTGTTCTTCAGACGAACGCGCCAAGTTCGGCAAAGTGTGTCATCTTTCGGAAACCGATGTAATATGGTACACCCGGAGTGCGTGTGAGACGATAATGAGTACAACAAGGTACGCACAACTGTGCAGCATGCTGACTGACTCGTGAACAAAAGCAAAAGATGACCGAACTTATCACAACCAAGGTAGAACAATGTGCCTCGATAGCTCACACAGGCAGACTATATGAAAACAAATGACGCGAAATTCTTGACTCCCTAAACGTCACTTCCGAAGTTGGGAATGAGTAATTAACTGATTTTTTTCTGGGATAATCAACGAACCTTATTTTTACTAAAATGACTTGAAAAAAGGTTGCTTTCGCCTTTAATATTGTAGCATTTACTCACAAACCTGTAGTCAGAAATAAACACATTGCAGCGAGTTTTTGATCAATAATTCTCACAGGCCACTCTGTTAAACATTAAATAGAACGAAATGAATAACGGGTTTGAAAAATAACAGTTTCTAGGAACACTGAAGGGATAACCGAACATATTTTTGTAATTAGGGAATGAATGCCGCTCCAACGTTAACAAACTAAACCGGTTAGATCAATCGGTAGGGGATCGTGGGTTTCGAGCCCCACTTTGGGCAAATACCGCTTCCCTTTCCCTTGAAATCCCTTCAGTTAATCACAAAAAAACACAGAAGGCTTCAACTTATTCAAACCATGGCAAGGAAAATCCACACAGGGAATGGAAAGTTATGCAACAACGGAGATAAAATCCAAAATTTAAATTGAGATGGAAGGATGGAAAATTAAATCAGGAACAATAATAAGACATATAACACTCTACCCAGACAGCAACGTATCAAACTGAGAGCACATTTGAGAACCACTAATTGAATTACTTGCTTTGTTGAATCAACTATCATTTGAGTCTTAGGAGGCAACACTTGCCGTGTCGCATACGCATGGGTCAGAAAAGACATATTTATATGATTTACCTGCATTGGCAATTGATTGGGCGTTTTTACGGTTAGGGAGTGTTCACATATTACTCGAGGGATGGGGGGTTTGGAAAATATGACGATTTATGTCAGGAGAGGGGGTGGCGTTAGACTGATGGTGACGTTATCATGTTGTTTATTAGAGTATCTCCATCACAATACACGTCTTTGAGAAACTGGTTCACCTTCTAGCAGAATCACATGTAACGAATTCCAAAACCGGGACCTTCCGTTTCACGCTTCCAAGATTTTTTCATATTTCACTAGGCTTACTTTATAAGCATGTATGCAGACAAACGAGAGTCTCACCCATCACTGCCTATCACTGAAAATCATAAGAGTGACGAAGCGCATAAGGGTATGATCAGGACGTCCAGCAACAGGCGTGGGGATGGGATTTACATTGTGACCTTGTTACGCATATGTGCAGTGTTGCGTCGGAATTTATATTTTCCTTAGTACATGCCAGAGTTGTTTTACTTTGCTTTCATACTATAACTCAGGTTTCATTGTTAAATCTCAAGTTTTGCTCTCCACATTGCCGATTCAGTGAAGACTGCCCACAGAGTAACAGAAGTCGATAGTGTTGTATTTTAATATTACAGGAACAACGTGAAGCGTTGTAATACACCCACTACAGCACTGCAAACGGTGTGCTTCAAGGATGTTTGTAAGTACCATAAAAATGACCAATACATGGCACAGAATACGTCAAACCCGTCTGAAATTAGGAAAGCGTCGTCTCTGTATTACAAAATTATTTGCCAAAATTCACTAAGGGACTCAACGATACAAAGGCAAACGTAGAAACTAAAATTGTCACTAGAAAGCAAAGCGGTAGTCAGTCGTCCAAAACGTCGTAGACAGTCATTGTCACATATAGTAGACCTATAGATAGCCATTGTCGCAAAAATACAAAATCACCACAAGGGACCGCCCCAGTTGTCAGACCCGTCCGGAAATCAGCGTCAGCCATCGTCTTCCCACCAGGAACACAACTGCTACGTTTGGTGGATAAAGTGGTGGACGCCAAAGACGGACTGGAAATAATGAAAATGGCTAGCAGGTAATGCAGGGGATATGACGAATACGCCCGACAATGAAAAGGCATTGTTGACTCTTTTTGAAACCTGTTTGCCAAATTTCACGAAAATCCACCCGTAACTCAAATAACAGATGCAAAGGTAAAAAAACCCCATAAAATTGCCATGTACTAGGGGGCACAGCTGAAGTCGGATTGGTGTGAAATTCGTCTTCATCCGTTTTCCATTGGAAAACATCTCCCAAATTTCAAAAAGCTCCTCCAAGCAGTCAACTTCAAGAAGATAAAGCAAAAAATGCCACTAGGGGGTGGCAGAGCAGGAAAACCCGTCAAAAGTCAACGTCAGTTGCGATCTTCTCATCAGGAACAAATTTGCCAAATGTTCATAATGATCCCTTGAATTGTTTAGCGGATAGAGAGGTTAACGACAAAACGTACTAAAACATTAAATGGCCACCAGGTGGCGCTTAATGCGTTAAGTCCGTCCGAAAATTGGAAAGCGTCATCACCTCCTTAATAGAAGCCTATTTGCCAATTTCATGAAAATCTATCATGAAAATCAAGAGATACGGAGGCAAACATAAAAAACTAAAATTGCCACCAGAGGACAGATCGGATCGGCCCGAAATTCGTCGTCGTCTGCTTTATAGATGCACATCTGCCAAATCTCATTAAGATCCTGCAAGGCATTTTCAAGATACAGCAGCGGACGCCGGACAGAGATGACGGCCATATGCACCCACATGCAGATATGTGCAGACATAAAAAGGCCGCCTTTTTTAAAACATTTTGTTTTCCCCGCCCCATCTTCACTCCTCTGAGGTAGTTAGGTATGGCAATATTCATTATTTTTGGTTTAGTAGTTGATATGGCGTACTTTATTTCATTGCTGAATACAACAACGGCAAATGTAACATACGATTATAAAAGAGGCACCAGTATGTCATTAAAATAATGATGATGGAATCTTCAAAGAATTGTCGATTCTTTCAAGAAAAGGGGAAGGGTTGGGTGTGATGACGAAATTAAAAGCTGCACGTGCGGTTATGTCATGATGACGGGTGATGACAGACGGGGGTGAGGGGGGGTAAAAAGTGGCAAATTTTGGATGATGTAATATGTGAACGATACCTTATGGTCGAAATGTTCAGCAATTCTCCATGATAGCAAGTAACAGCATATGTTCACGAAAACAACAACGGATTTAAAACTTGACATGTTTCGGTGTCATTTATTAAACACCATCCTCAGAAGTCATAATACAGTGGCCACCTAGCTAGGCCCAGCAACAAGTAATGAAGCACAGATACAGTCAGTTACAGGGAGTGACAATGAACTATACCAACAATGACAACCTGTGTGTCAGTTGCCTATTGAGATTGGGCTTGCACCAACTGATATGTTCAGCAATTCTCCAAAGATGTACTGTACATCTTGACCTTGGACAGACAAGGCGAATCGAATCTCTTCTGACTTGTGATTCGTATTAAAATGACGTAATATGAAGTATAATAGCAAGGAAGGCTGATCCTCTCAACAAGGTTTGGGGTGGTCATCCCAACAATGATAGCCATTTCGTGCATTTTAATAAAACATGATGATTACGCTCGGCAATGGAAGCACCTCAATAAGTAACGTCTGCCCTTGGGGAGAAAGTGTCACCGTACGTAATTTCCGCTCGCAAGACACTTTTCACTCCCCTGTTTTTCGAGCGTTCAGACTGGTCGCAAATTACGAGCGCACTTCACTAGCGTATACGAGTGTGAATCACGAAGTTAATTTTACGGACGTCGTCTAAGCGGTGTTAGTTTGTACTAAATGTGCAGCACTGATGCAAACCCCTTCGTAGAGAATGTACGCCAGTAATTACTACTTATACTTAGACTCTGAATAATTGACTAGATACAAGATAATAACAACATAAACACACGATATTTCAGATGCATTCACTACATTTTTAATAGCGATGTTTTGTATGGCGTTTGCGTTTTCGCTCTTCTTTCCAATTAACTACGTGATCTTTAATTAGAAGCAAACCAATATCCACCGTTTTCCAACGGTCAACCTTCACTCGCTGTCTCAAAATTTTGCTCCCTAGGTTTACTAAAGCGTTTTGCAAAACAGGCGTAAGCATAGGCGCGGCTTCATACTCATGTACACGTGAATGTGCACGTGCTTGAGGGAGCATTTCATCGACATAATAACTCTCATTTCTTAACCGAAGTACATTCGGGGTTATATTTAAAGCGCTCATCCAATCATGAACTGTTGCCAAATGAGCCGGCATTTCAAGTCACAGACATTGCGTACATGCGCCATTTTCGGCAGCTTTAGGGTTGGCCAACCACTCTAAGAACTGAAGTGTTGATTTGATTGTACCCACTACAGAATGATTGATCGAAACGGAATTAATAGCCGTTTTAAAGTGACATGAAACGCGAAAACTCGTAAAAAGAGATTTCGCGTTCCATACCACTTTAAAAGACGCCCACTCGGTATTCCAATCACCCATTGACATATACTGCGTCTTAGAATGTTTTCTATTTCAAATTCAAAAGAACCAGTGTCATCGAATTATCAATCTGAGCCATTTTTTCCACACTAAGCTTCGATATGGTTTGTATGCCGTGTCTTAAAATTTGTGTTTGTCTCCTAAACGTAAATCTCACATCTTCAGTGATTTTCTGAGACACATGTTTAGTAAATTATTTCTCAGAAACTTTTGTTGCATGTTGTTCCTTTATTGATAGCTCGAATGAGCAGAGCAGTGGACATCACAGCGTTTATCAGCCGATTGTTGACTCTAAAACATGCATTTCATCTTCAGTAGATTTAGATGACGCTTGATATGCTGACGTTCGTCCTGTACGTTTGATCATACACTTGACTGACCAATAAACAACCAGAAGCCGAGTCTGGGTTCGACCAACGTTGATACACACCGACACATGTCTACCAACGGTGTCCGTCAAGAACGTTACAGAGAAAAGCACTGCATTATTCCGCCATCTCTTGGGAACCGGTTAAACTAAGCAAACGTACAAAGCAAAGCCAAAAAACACACTTGGTCGGCGGTGACGCCTCGTGTACTTCATGGAGTAGAGCAAAATTGTGCCACAATCCCCGGTCACGCAGTTGTTCACAAAACACATGTGGAACTTAAAAAACGAGTCAGTAAGACACAGATCGTGGGACAGTGAAAGGTAACGAAGTCCGCATTTTCTGCTGCAATTACATGAATTTCACAGTGTCTAGTCAAGAACCACACACTGACAATCCCGTCCAATTTCCCCTCCTTTAGCAAGATTTGCAAACCCCAGTAACCTAGAAATGACGAACCAACCAGACCAGGTTACACAAGGAAAATAGAAAATTCGTAATATATGTGTTTGTGGAACACTTGGTGGCCAGAGATCTCCAGGCAACCGAGCTTCAGATCGCAAGCAATTTTAGGTATTCAGGAATTGAGTCTTGTTCTGCTTAATTAGGGACAGATATTCAACACAATTTTGAACGTGTCCAGTCACAGCCCTAAATACACCGAGTTTCTAGACTAAGTGCAAATGACGCCGCAGCAGGGCAGATATCTAAAATTCAAACTAAGGAAAAACAATTTTGAAACATTTTAGAACGACGCTCATGAGCTCCACTCCTAATATATTAGGCCCACAATGAAAACTGACCGCTTTGACTCGCCTCATTTCAGAACTACAACTATCTGTTCAGACAAACCAAATAGCCATTATGTTTCCACTTTGCATACTACTCACGCACAATAAGCAGTTTAGGTTCAATGGTTAGTTCAACATACACAAGGAGACGCGGTACCGTCTTGAAAAGCAAGCTGTTCACGTGAACGTTGCATATCGAGTTCGTCCCGCGCGAACGCTATCTAATCTGCGTATGTCTCTGTTTGGGCCTCTCTCTCTCTCTCTCTCTCTCTCTCTCTCTCTCTCTCTCCCTCTCTCTGTTGTCAAACGCAGGCCTACACCTAGGCCTACCCCACTGGTAGTTGTTATGTCCTGTTGTGTTCATATTGTTCACGTTTATTGTATGTCACTATGTGATCCCCTGTGCCGTTTTATTTTAGATCTATCCACATGTATTCAGCAGTCTATAGCACACCCTTGAGAAAAAGAGCATCCCTCGATACGTGGGGATATTTTAATATATTTTAGTACCGACGCTCGTCATTTTAGTTTTGCTAGTTTTACTATTTGCTATCTAATAGTATTCACGAAGTTAGACCCATGCTTTTGCATCCGAAACAATACGATCTAAGTATGTTTCACACATAGGCGCATTTCAGTGGTGGATTTAGAAGGGGGCCATGGCTCCCCTAAAATTCTCCCAGATTCCATTCGGCAGTTCGGGGGTGCGAATGTCTGACAGGCAAAATCTTGGCTAATACTCAAAATTCCCCTGCATTTACCTAAATTTCACCCATAGGTGATAATGGCAATACCTTGCAGTAATTATTCGCGTGAGTTTATGATTTACTTTTAGCATTTTTCCTTTTTATTGTTAAAATCATTACATTTCAAAATCAATCACTTTGTGAGGATAACACAAGTTTCACTCTCATAATATCTCAGAAAAATTTTCCAGCGAATAATTCACTGCATCTAAAAGTTTCATTTGAATCTGACCAGTCGTTTTTGATATAGATATTCCGAAGTGATTCAAATTTTGCTCACAGTAGTATTCGTTCTATTACAGCAACATCGTCCTGTTCGTATGCTTTGTTGAAACTGCTGAAAAGAAATTGCCAGGAATCAATTCGTTTGATGGCCATACCGCTTTGGTAACCACACAGAACCCGCAGCGACAATCAATGAAGCCATTGCGACCTATCGGTTCATTTCAAGCCTAGAACTGAGCCGGAAACATTATGATATTGGTTCATTACACTTTTGTCAACTATATCAAATGTTGGTTTTGATAAAAGGCGCGGTTTTTTGCGCCTATAAGTTGTCATGATCCATACGTTGTCACATTTCGGGATTTTTATACTGACCCGGAAATTTTAGAAGAGGTCTGCCATTCGTTTAATAGCGTAACATGTTTGTAGTCACCGCAAATAGAACATTGTTATGAGTTGGGGAACATGCTGACAAAACAAGTGGGGTTATTTACATTAAAAATATAAGACGTCGAGCTGTAGGCATATACAACCTGTCGGTGGCAAATTGTTGATTATCTGAAGGCCGACGCACACGATGCGATTTTTGTCGGGAAATTTCACGATTTTTTATCGGCGACAAGTTGTCGTGTCCACTAAGCCAGAGCACACGATACGATTTTTGTCGATACCAAAGCAGAGGGTGTCATGTGCAGACAACAAAGTAATCGACTTCTAGGGTTAGGAACTATATACACGGTGTAGTGCACATTGTTGAAATTGACCTCAGTCACGACAAAAAATCGGCACCAAACACATCATATACGACACGGTAAGGCGAGGCAAGACGTCATTCGTCAAACATGTCTGATATCTGCGCGCTTATATTTTACAATATTCGTACGATGTAAAACGTCACACGGAAATGAACGAAATTTGCATCTAACTAGCATATTTATATTCCTTGACAACTTGCGATTTTTTCGTGAGTTCGGTGCTGTAGTGGTAAAATTAGAGGCAAGTAGGCGCCCAGAACCCACCGTATCACCTTGAGCACTAAACGTAACTTATGGTGCGTAGGCGCTATGCTAAAATGCCAAAAGGTGATTGGCTGCGCCTATACGTGCGCCTACGCCCCACTACAGCACGGCGTGAGTTGTGGTTAACCAACAAACACGAAACGAAGTTTGAAAGGCGATATTGTCGGCGATGAAAAATCTATCGTGTTCTTAAATAGCATAATTGCATTTTATTTATCTTTATCTTTAAAGGCAAACGCACACGATGCAATTTTTGTAGGGGAAATCCCTATCGGCGACAAATTGTCGTGGTAACTAAACCAACGCGCAAAGAAAAATTTCTTCGTAACCGAGGTGTTTGCGAGCGGCTTCGCGAAAATTATCAAAATAATGCTTGTAACTATTTTGATTGGGAACCAGTGGACATAAAGCACATCGATGTTATCGTTGAGCTGCAGTGAACCAGTGAACACTAAACGATCTTTTGTCGACGACATTCTGCATCGTGTGCATTTGCCTCACTTTACACGCAACCTATACCGCACGACGCAAAGAAAATATTAAATTTTGGCCACGGTAAAATATCTCGTTTGAGGTCCTAGCACCACCTGAAAGCATTTGTTATCATAAAGTAACCGGAGAGAACTCGTTTTCAATATTCAGTCTGAAGAACAAGACACCCTTTGTACCATTAGTTGGTCATCGTGGACAGTATCCATTACCATGTAATGGAGACGTCGGAGTGTTGAATGGAAAACCCGGGTGTGAGCTCCTATGTGACTAATGTACATACTCAGAGCCCCAAGCTCCACCAATTCAGGCTGTACCGGCACTCATGTGCAAGTGCCTGCTATTCTATCATACTTTATATTGAACTTGCAAACTCCAAGTCCATCTGACAACTATACAGTTTTAAGTGAAGCAACGCTCCATACATTAATAAGTGTTTTCCGTTATGTCAACCTAGTTTTCTTGGTTTACAAATAAAACTAAATTCACCGAGGAGAAGTGTAGTTTACAAACTAAACTATATTCATCTTTGGTTTTGTGATAAAATATCAAAATGCACTTTGACTTACTGTTAGAGGAGGACATAGATCAGTAAATTATGAGGAGAAAGCTTTTTTGGTAACGAAACAAAAAGGAAATATCAGACATCTATGTGTGATGTGGCCGATGAAGTTGGAAACCGCAAATAAAATGAAATAGTTAAACGGGTGTCTTCAGGAATTCGGATATGGAAGAATTGTAATTTCCGGTTGACTGGAAATATTTTTGAATAAATGATAATTAATCATGGTGCATTTCTAATAAAGCGAAAGAGATTATGAATACCGAATTAACTTCACAGCAAACGGAGAGATCCACCGAACTATCGTTAATGAAAATGTAAAATGTTGCACTGCAATACACTTTTATACTATTAAATCGGCAGCCGCAGACACCAGTTGACGATCAGTAATTTGACCCTGAAGATGGCAATTTTCACCTAAAGAGAATAATTTAAGAATTCTGCTTTTGTTATTTTCTTAAGACTGGTAGACGCATGCTAAAAGTTTAAACGGTGTGGGAACCGCCGGTCTACCCAAATATCAGTATGCGGTCACGCCGACATATATACCACATTTTCGACTAACCGTGGCCCAACGTGTCACAAGGAATTTCTCTCGGCTGTTTGAAATTAGCGCAATAAAGTCGTTTTGGACCGTTTGTTAGTCTGTTGTTTCCATCAAATTCATACCAGAGGTTGGTCCGTCTGGGGTTTGACCTGAGAGGCTTAAAAAACATTTGGTGGTAATTTCACTGCCGGGGATAAAATTTCATCGACATCGCTCAATGTTTTCAATCATTTGGAGTAGTCCGGCCTTCAAAAGTTTCGCCGTGCCCCATCAGGATTTGATTACACGCGCGCTCTCTTGATTGGTCGCGAGGCGTGGCTTAGCGCCGTTTATAAAGCAAGGGGCGGTCATTTCATCCGCAGCCTTAGCCATATTATTTCTCATACGCGAGAGTTGTGCTACAACTATCGAGCTGTTTGGATATTCTGGTGTTGCTGGCTTAGCGCGCGGTAGCACAGAGTCCATCGGCCAAGGCTCGTCAGGAAGGGTCGTGTTCTGCTCGCATCTCTCTCTCTAAAGACTGTCCGCACAGGCTATGCGATAGAACTGGACAATATGGATAGTTGGAAAAAATCGTTGACGCTATGTCAACTTGTTCTTTTTATACAGCTCACAATAGCAGCTCCTCAGCTAGGAGGACAAAAAGGTATGGTTTTACATATTATTGTTTTTAAATAAACAATTATGATAGGCGACATAAGAGGGTCGTTTATGGTTCTAAATTAAAATCCAGCTGGAAAGTTAGAAAAAGGTGGAGACCTAAACGTGGCCGAAACACACATCTGGGTAATGGTGTGCTTGCGCGTAGGAAAATAGTCCCGTCTCTCATTACGCAGATGGTGCGTGGGAGATCAATGGCGGACAACACCTGTCATGGCGGATGACCGATACCACAGCGAGACTGTCATAAATACGGACTGTAGGAAATGTTTTTTTTCAACTTTCAAAACGAGGCATTTTGGGTCGTCATTTCAATTTAACTTATTGAGATGCTGTTTCTTCACTCGTCAGCGTTATCAATCATTCGCATTCTTATATATTTTATTATTTAAGACATGTTCATATTCGACAACTCAGTGTTAATATTTTAGATCCCCAAAAATTTATGACTTGCTGTCTCCACACAGAAAGCATCTCTTGTCTATAATCCAATGTCTGGAAAGGAACTCTCGCACGAGAAAAATTACACCCAAAACTTGTATCCAATGCGATAGAACGACTTTTCACTAAAGTTTCTACTGAAGCTTAACCAAAAAGCAACGCGACTGACAGTTTGTTGACATTGACCTACTTTATCGTTTCCCATTTTTCTTTTCTTCATTCCCCTCTTGTTTCCTATTTGGACACCGAGTTAACCTAAACATTAGACTAAAGTGGCCTGGAAAATGCATTTAGAAAAAAGAAATGTAACGCTGCATTGACCAACTCAATTCTTTTGGAATGCCTCTTGCATCTTTTTTACTTAATTTATTTACCTTTAAGTAAAGAAGACAACGTGACAAAGTTCAAATGAAAGTATGGAATAACGGTTTTAGTTTTACAGAAATTGTGATATTGTATGTGTTTGTAATGTCTTTCACAAAGCGGTCAAGTGCGGTCGTCGAGCCCACAAAAGGACGCGAACCGCGATTCGCCTAACTTTCGACAAGCTCCATTGACTGGCTGACCTCGATGCCTGCTGGAATGAAATTTGCTTAAACAAGTCACCCGAAACGAAATATTTAGGTTTTCACCGACCAGATGGCGTTCAGGCCACCGTCAGTGTCTCTTCTGATTTCGATGTCCATTAACGCTCAGACAGAGATTAGCGTAAAGTGGTGTTCATTTCACAAAAAGTGACTGGGCTTTGCACCAATGGTAGACATAGGCATAAAATGCCGATAAAATGGTGACATGGTGCGATTTATGGTGCCGATTGTGACGTGAGCAGCACTTTTTGCTGTGAACAATAATAACGGGAAGTCAGTGTTTGCCATACCAGCATACGGGCCAACATTCTGCTCGTCTGAATTTAAGGGAAAATTTTCAATTTTCAAAACTTTTATACTGCTCAGCGTTGGACATACTGACATTCTAATAGCTAACTCCGTGTTCTTTGCTGGAAAAATGACCATCTTGGCGATGTTACAACCATTCTACTCAAATGACTACCAAGGTAGAACACTTATTCGTGGACAAAGTCAGGCTTCGTGAGTCCTAGTTAATAACTGCTCAGGTATTTATAGACAACAGGTTATCCCTTTGGAAGCTTCTCTTGTTTAACTGCGGGTTTTTAAAAAATCTACGTAATTGTCTTCTAAAAACGAGGGATAGTACACGCTTAGTACCGGAAATTATATTTTTCCCAAAACACGTTATGCAGAGAATTTCTGTACTGTAAGCCTAAGTCACTGGAAAGTGGCGACCTCCTTCGATTTCAGAGAAAAGTCATTCACCATTAAAAGTACCAACTTGTCGATTGCACGAGTTCAGAGGTCATTGAAACAGGCAGTAGACACATTTCCTTTAGCTGCGATGCACACGTCTCAGTTGCTTTTTAATGCGAGATCATGTTTTTTCAATTTGCAAAAACATGGGAAAATGCCGACCTCAGTTTTCAGCTTCAAACGTTTTCTGAAGTATACGGCCAGTTGAGAAAATAATCTTATAGAAAGTGCTACGGAATTTTGTGGTGTTTGCAGTCGAGCATTGTCGGGTCTTGGAAAATTTTAGCAACATTGTAAGTTGTTAGGAACAAGCTGAAAACCGTTGCTTGAATATTCCTACAGAAATTGAAACGTTGGGAGTCTGCAACCTATTTGACTGGACATAGATAGAGCAACCTTATGTATTGTGAATGGGCGTGGTCATAGATACACTAAGTCAATATTTTGGCTACAGCATCAAAAACAATGTACCGTACCTATTGAGGTGAATTTTATCCTAACCCAAAAAATGGAAAAAACATTTTGGTAAATGTTTGAATTTGCAGATACCCTGGTAACTTACTAGACGCTTTATTTTACCGCGACCCATACCAAAGGACACAGACGGGTTGAGGGGGATGGCGGAACCCTACGGACACGACCAAAAACGCCGTAGACATGCTTGTTTTAACGCTTAGATGGACATTTTCCTCCGAAATTTGTAGTGAGGCCCCCTTTGAGTCATGATTTATCCGCCATTGAAGAAGTGGATAAGATTAAAGAAACGCGAAATACTGATAGCGGGAATCGCCAGACATACTTTTGTTTTTTACTTTGGCACGTTATTATATTAACTAGTACAGTTTCCGCTTTCGTTTAACCATATCTAATGACGTTAGCCCCACTTGTAAATAAAAAGTGCGGCAAAGTTTTTCCTCCTGTAACTAAATTTTACCTTAATTGACGGGTCAAACAAGTTAATGCGGCAGGTGCTCGTGGTTGGCTAGCTCCAGTTTCGCTAACGAAGTCCTGCTGCGACGTCCGTCGGGCAAATCCACAGAAATTTCTCGGGAGACTATCAATTTGGGCGGAAATTAATGACAAGGTCTCGGGTTGAAATTGAATATGGCAAGCTTGACTTTTTTAATAAAGCAGACGAGCGCCGTGTTCGCCAGTAGTGTTACTGATTAAGCTGCAGTTTGTGAAATCGCGAGCTTGGCTTGGAATCAAAATTTCTAAATTGTCTGGTCTCACGCGATGTTGCTTGTTCACGTGGTAACAATAACCTGGTGATGTATGACTGAGCTGTTAGTTATTATGAGAAACCAGAACAAGTGTTCTCGATTACATGGCCCGATAAGGAGGCGCGCTATATGACGCTTCTCAATTCAAATAAGATTTTTACGTAACTTGGCGTTGATCAATTAACACATATAACACCAACACCAGACAACTGGTTTTCTTGAGAGTACTCATTGACTTCCGGTTCTTGTTCCAATGACGACGTAGGCACTTGACGTTCATCGCTGATTTGATAGGCTACAAATACATGTCAGCTTTAAGACTCACGTTTTTACATGGGGCCAATTCCATTGATTTCATCGCAATGCCATAATTGAACTTTAACTCAATGAATGTATATGCTGGCCACATGTGTCCATAATTCGAACTTTTTGTCATCAGCAAGCGATGCCTAGCGACCAGGAAGTTCTAGTATATTTAGAAAATAGAATGGGTTGACGAAAAGACGTACAACATAAAACGCACCTTTTCCCATCACAAACCGTTTTTGGATTAGAAACGACTTGGTACCAATATATAAACTATTGATGTAAGCCTATCGTTTACCATATGGATATTCTTATGAGGGAAATCAAAACATAATAATGTGTGCCAAAGCTTACCATTTTTCCACTTGAGCTAAACGTAAGCTTACATACTTTCATTTAAACTTAGGATTTTAGTAGGCCAATAAAGAATACTTCAAAGTAATTTGAGACAAACAGACTAAAATTAGCATTGTTTATTTTTTCAATTACAGACTGCATCTATTATGGTGTGAAATACGCCCACAAACAAGAATTTACACAACCCGATAACAATTGTAAAACTTGTTTGTGCGATAACGGCGAAGTTCATTGCAAGAAAATAGAGTGCCCACCATTATCTGGATGCCCCGTCGAGGAGTCATATATACCTTTGAACCAATGTTGCCCGCGTTGCCCAAGTAAGACCAACAGTTTGATTCTAAATGGAGTAGACAGTGACAGTATTTTTACTAAAAACACGACGAAACTATTTTGGAACCTAATACACAGGAAACAAAATTTTAAATTTGCCATTGCTAATTCGCCGGGCTGTCAGGTCTACCCCAGAAGACACGCATGCGCACGAAGCACGTTGCATGCGCACTACTCTTGGAATATGACTCCTCTGTTCACGTGACTAGAGAACTAGATGTGATTGGGCACGTAGGTAGAACTGCACGTGGAGACACTTAGTGCACGATGTTTCCCTTAAAGGGTCATTACCGGTTTTGTGGCCGAAACCACATTTCTATGAGATTATATTTGGGTGTTGAAAAAAAAAATCCGTTGAGTTTTATGATTTTAGCATAAACCACCAATTCTCGCCGTTGTCTGCCAGACAACAAAGGTATTCGCTGAAATCAAGGCCAATGACTTTCCCATCAACATGTTAACGCGCTCAAATACTTTGCCATTTATCGCGTGGGATTGAGCGCTACCAGCAGAGCGTCAGTCTACGATTGCAGAGATTCTCGGTTCGATTACGCGCTCTCAGAAAATCACTTTATTCACCGATCATGTCCCTTTTATAAGATGCAAATGGAGTTCACTTTTGATTAAACAGTACAGATGGATAACGACGTTTATTAGCATGTGTAGAAATATTTGTAAAAACCACTGAGTTGAAATATTTTTTGTATTTCAGATGACCCAGCAGACGCGGCGGCTGTAAGTACCTACCAAGAAGATACCTGGTCCTTTTTGCATAATTAAACTGAAAACGTGGCGATAGAAAATCTAGTGATCGACTTGCACAAAGTTACCATGGCACTCGCACTTGGATATTCATAAACCCTTCAGGAGAAATAAATGAGTCATATCTTAATCAAACGTGCTAAAACGAATGAAAATCACGAACATCGCCAATGTAAGTAACACTGTTGGAATTATTCACTTTCCAGGTTGCGGGCAATGGAGACGGATTTGCCGTGGCGTATCAAGGTTTACAGGTTTGATTTTTAAATATCGATAAACATAACGCCATCACCACAGTTTAATATCTAATTTAAATCCGGCTTTTTATTTCATTGTCTTAACCAATATTTTCATTTGTAACTTTAATTAGACATAACCTCTTTACTATGCGGAAATTGAGTAAATGGCTAAGACACAATGTTATGACGTGCAGTTTGTCAATAAGCGTTTACACGTCGATTATGATTGACTGCAAAAAATAATGTTATCGCAGCATTTATTAGGCTATAGTTAGCATGCTTATTCCAGAACCTAAAAACTACTATCACTGAATAGTACGATTGTAGTCGTGGAAAATTCATCTGAGTCTTTGGGAAAAGTGTCATTGGCTTATCTTTGAAAGAGTATCGATTATTGATTGTAGGGACCAGCCGGACCTTCCGGCCCTACTGGTGCGATGGGTAAAATGGGATTGCGGGTAAGTAACCGAGTCTCTTGTTTATATGTAATTTTAATTATACATTCAACAGCCAAGGAGTACAGTTGCGAGATTGGCTAATGTGCATACAAGTAGTGGAATGGCAAAAGTTATTGTCCATAAGAAACACGGAATTTAAAAAACTAGTTCGCGCTAGTATAGTTATTTGCATAATCCACGTGGCGCGAAAATTTCCATGCTCGGAACCCGGTGTAAGAAAGGGTTGATACGCGAAGCGAAAGTTGTCAGACGATACTTGAGCTGCTGCTGACACTGAATCTGTTTTCAATAATAACCGAATTGCAAGTATTTAGTAGTCGTATTAGCGATTGCAGATTCTAATAAGTAAAACAAACTTAAGCCAAATGAACCAACACGTTTGAGTTAAATTGGTTATAAGTCGTTGTTAGAGTATAAATGGTGGGAAATGCCTGAGGTTGGGTGTAAGGGAAACCGCACGACCTTAATTCATTTAACGAATGAGTTTTCAATTGTCGCGATTTGAGCATCTAAGCTGTAGTTTCCTCGACTCGAGTCGTCCTTACATCGAGGGAGTTTGTTGGAATTTAAGCTACATCTCTGGATATTATAGGTAATCATATTAATCAATGTGTTTGAGATAAAGAAATCAGGGGGCCGTTTTGCCACTGGCGTTCAAGTCGAAAATTTTCTTAATTTGTGCATATTAAAATTGCAAAGTTGATAAAACAGTCCCCAGCTCTTCAAGTTTATTTGGAGTTTATCGAATTTATGCATAAGAAGGTAGTGACAACTACACGCGCCCGCCATATTCGATGTTCGAATTGATATCATGCCCTGTTTTATCATTTAATCGTTATTTTTATGGACTGGTTTTAGCCAACCAATATCTCTGAAACTTTGACAATACATATCTCTTGATGTGGTCATGGTTGAGCGTAAGAAGACAAGAACTTAGCGACTTGCCTTATACCGAAGAAACGACATCGGCTCATATTCAAGTGCAACACCAAGGACTTCCTTTCGCGAAATTTGCGTTTTTTATTTTCCAATCGTGATTTTACCGGCGTGTAAACGAGAGTTTACGGTATCATATTCTTGTAGTCATTCCTCAGATGCGCGTTCTTCATTACTTCCACACCATGAGCGCACCAAGGGGGGTTCGGGGGGCTCGAATGAGCCCCCTATTTGGCGAAGTGAGCAAAAAAGTCCTCCTCAGAGAAACAAAAATACCAAAAAAGTAGAAAACGAGCAACAAGTCCACTAAAAAGGCAGGAACCACCAAAATTCGCCGAATGCACAATTCATTCATAGCTGTTACGTACCCCGCGAATCTTAGTAAAAGGTCCACATTCTCAAAAATTCGAGCCCCCATATTTTACGGCTGGGTGGGCGTATGCACATTGAAGTACATGTATACCCATCTGTCTTAGGTTATCTTTCATTGATATAGTTGAGGTGGTTGTTGAGGCAAATAATTTGATTACACGGTGTTATTTTGTCTAAAGTAGCTGTCAGCTAAGTCAACAATTCTTGCTGTTGGAACGCAGACACTGTGAATAGGAAAGCAAAATGCGCGCCAGCGTACACGAAAACGTGTAAAAAGTGGTGTCAATAGAACGCTATCTAATACGAAGAAGTTACAATCATTCCTCTTTAAAGCGCAACTGGAAAACAACGTGTTAGTTTATTGTAGGTAAGAAATTATGACACTATATTTTGTTTTCTATGTACTATTGTACTGATGGTGATATTTAATTTATACCGAAACGTCATTTCATAATGCACTCCAGCGTAGTTTTGTTTTCCACTTTTTGCTTCTAATTTAGCCAAAACTAATATTATTTATAAGTTTATTCTACACTGAACGCTGATGCTATCATAGCTACATGTACAAATCGCAACTTTGGGAACACTTTCATTGCAATCGGTGCATCTGAATGTGGTGTCTCAACAACCTTATTTATTCAGGGCGACCCAGGAAAGGACGGTGTCAACGGTGTACCGGGACCCCCGGGTCCACCAGGACCTCCAGGCGACGTCGGCTCCCTGCTAGCACAATTCCAGAATGACAAGGCTTCTGGCGCAGCAGCCTCTGTTCAGTACTTACAGGCTCAAGTCGTAAGTGTGAACGCTCCCGTAGAAGCCAACTAATTGTATGTGACTACCTGTAAAACCTTGATATCGAGAGAAATTAAACTGATTACACATGCGAAGCGTTCCTATGTCTATAGTGGCTGAACACCCTGCATATTTGTTCGAATAACTATGTAAAGATTCGGGAACGTACTGGAGAACCAAATACATTTTGTATTTCTTTATTGATTATGAGACTTGATAGCAAGAGCATATAACGCTATATCGCGACGTATTATAGGTGTGTTTGTTCTTGCCTTTCTGTACGTAACGCATGTTCGTATAATATACAATTGCAGAACATGCGATCCACATTGATTGCAACACCAACTGATTCCTAATGTGCGGAGTCTAAAAGCTAGTCTCTAGAGATATCCAACCTTCTAGAGATTTTCTTTTGGTCTACATACACAAGGAATTACCACCTGAAACTTCCAACGGATTTTTTAAGAGATTGGCGCGTGTTCAGAGTCACGTGTGCACCAACTCTTCCGCTTTTTGTGTATTGCAGGGACCAGCAGGCCCACGTGGTTCATCAGGACCCCCCGGAATTCAGGGCGCTCAGGGAGCCCCCGGTGTTCGTGGCGAACCAGGTGAAGCAGGCCCCCCGGGAGCACCAGGTATGAGAGGAGCTCCCGGTATTCCAGGAACACCAGGAAAGGATGTAAGTCAACACGCCTTTTCAGTTCCATTCGTAGGCGTGCTGTACATGCCAGTGTTACAGTGAATGGTTGGATTACCAAAAGACAACATATCCACTATTTGGATTCAGGTGACCTGTGTTAATGAGTTCGAAATAACTACATGTGTAAGTGGCTCACGTGGAACCCTGATCTCACGAACGTTGTCATACTGTCGATCAAATTGTATTGATTTTAGTTAGATTATAAATACAAAAAGAACCTCATTAGCGCCACCTAGTGAAATCCAAATCACGAAACTGCCGTGGCACTTGACGAGTACGTCCTGAAACGCTTATTGGCGCTTTACCGGGAGTCTGCAAGTGATATTCTGTGGCGTGTACCACATCGGGTTTGTCTAATATTAGAGCCGAGGAGAAAAGCATAAAACTAATATATTAATAACGTCTTTATTATGAAAACAGTTAAGAATGAAATGGCTAGTTCGACACCTCGCCTTGTTTCTTTCCATAGGGCGAACAAGGACGAGACGGTGAGATTGGAGCCCAGGGAATGCCGGGAGCTCCAGGTATACGCGGAGCAAATGGAATCCCAGGACTTCCGGGACCTAAGGGACATCGAGTAAGTAAGCGGAGTTAACAGTTTTGGAAATTACCAAAGAACGCCGTCAAAGATTGTTTCATGCGTGCCGATTAGAAAGCAATCTGCAAATGGTGACCGGGCCCAGTTGCATAAAAAGTTATACGTTGCATAGCAACAATGACGTCGCATTATCACGTCGTTATTGTTGAACAATGCACCTGACGTCATGCAACAATCAAATTTATCTAGCAGATAATTTTGAAGTTTTTATGCAGCCCAGTCCTGATCAAATACATTATGTTACTTGGTTTGCGAATTGTATTCATACTCGTATCGTCATTGCAACCCCAATTTTCAATGTCTCTGTAAACAAATTCACATGATGGTGGTAATAGAGAGAGTTTTCGTCTTATTAAGAAGGATTGCGGTTAAAAATACATCCGTTTCAGATATTTTGCACAAACCTTACTAGCATATACTTTTCTATCCAGGGTCTTAACGGCCCACCAGGTACCCAAGGTGAACAAGGCAAAGAGGGTGATAAGGGGGAAAGTGGACCTGCGGGACCCCCGGGTCCTCCTGGACAACAGGTGAGTGTGTGACTTTAGGTCAGCCTTCTTTTGAGAAGAATCGCTCTCATCTAGTCTTGATGAGAAATGGTCGGTGCTTTTGCATTGAACCGAGAATTAATTTACGCGTAAACACCACCTACAAGCGCGAGAGCTCTTAAAATACTTTTCATGCCATGCCATTCCGTAGTGCATAGGATCCAGTTTCGGTGACTACTAAGTTTTGTCTTGACTTCTTAGCACGACTAATCATCAGTACAGAATGATACCCAATTAGCACTCAAACTTTTTGATGCGAAGACCTACATATAATTTGTTTGTTAAGGCCTTTTAAGTGTGACAAACAATAAATAGTTTGTCAAGAAGAAGATAAATTATCCCAGTCTCTCTTAGAGGGACAGGCTGTAAATCCAATACTTGTACACACCCTAAGAACTAGGTAAATAACCAGAGAAGTAACACGTCCTCTATACTGTCGCTATTAGTTTTAAGCTTGCTTTTTGTATCATTTTGTTGCTGGCTTGTTTGTTGTCAATGTCTGTTATTTTTATTGTATATTCCTAGACTTTAAAGTGCCATTCGATACTGTTATGACACGCGTTATTACTATTCTTAAGTCTTTGTAGCAAAGCATGTTACAACCGTGAAATCAATTTCACGCAAATCGGGACATAGAAGAAGAGCGATGCGTGGTTGGCTTCTATCAATTGTGTTGCAGTTACTGGGTTTATTTTGACAAAAAATTGTGCTGGACTCTTTGAATTCTACTAGTACATAGCCACAGTTTTGCATTTACACAACAGGTTTTGTATGTATGCTTATATTATCTCTTATATTACGTCATGTTCGTCGCAAATTATTTTCCTTTCATACAAATGCTTTGAACGAATTTGAACGAAAACCAATCCAGTTTATACGTGTTACCGATTCATGCTCTTTCAACACGTAATCAATATTTTCAAAATCATCGGCATTAAACACTTAATTTAAAGAATATTTTTTGATTTTCTGGCAGTGCACCAACAAAATGTCAGCCACCATTAAACGGCAATGAACTTAAATTTTTACGTAAAAACATGCCGGACTGTAATTCATGAAACGTTTCTATTTTAGTGATGTATCTCGACTGTTGTTGGAACTGTTTACACGTTCATAATTGGTGAACTTGAAGGAAAAGCGTTTCTTAAGGCACAATAGTACTGATGCAATATAACTGTATTAATACTATGCTTTAAATTATTTCTTAATTTTTATCATGCATGACATAATGTTACAGCGCCGTCTCACGTTACGTATTTATCCTGCCTTTTTCGCTTAACTAATGTCTGCTTCAGGTTCTGGTAGCCAGTGTCGTCAAATACTTCCCCAAGAAAGTTTCTGCACTCTTAATTCTCCTTTTCCATTGGCGGAAAAAAGGAAGGAGCGTGGAACAAGCTCCTTTTGTTTTGAGATAACAGTTTTGCTATAACCTTGTTTTACTGGCACTAGGATTGATATTTGGCTGACTCTGAGATATCAATAAAAGGAAAAAATAAAATGTCGCAGCATAACATTCTTTACTAGTACAGCACTGGCTACCAGCTTAGGACCGCCCTAACGATGCCAACTTCTTAATGAGCCCTAAGGAATAGTTCGATGGAAAATGCTCTTCCGTAAAGACTCAACAGCATAGTCTATGTGTTGGCAGCGCACAGAAACCCCGAAATAGCTCCGCTTACTAAGCTAACCAAGCCTGGCGATCATGTCGGCGAACAGAGCTAAATTGAAAGTTATTTTGCAGGGACAACAAGGCGCACAGGGTGAGCAGGGTCGTGTGGGAGCCCCAGGTGTACCAGTAAGTAATGTCTGTGTGTGCCAATTGAATTGGACGTTACAATAGAAAACTTTGATTTTTAAGGGTCAACGTGGGGACACGGGTTCACCTGGAAGACCAGGATATCCCGGGAGATACGTAAGTAGTGTGCAAAGGTACAAGAGGTTTGTCGCCGATATGCATGGAATCGACAAGGCTTCTGGCAGTACAAATGTTGCAACGGATTACGTCGTTTTAAGCGCCTAGTCAGAAGTCACCACAAAAAAAGATAAAGAAACAGGCATAGAAGAATTTGAGATGGCTAACAATCACTACAAGTCATCAGTGAGCGCAAATTACAGAGAAAGTTATCTTAAAAGTTCTAAATTATGCCATTGCTCAAGTGGAGTCGCACAATCAAGCAGGCAGTTCAGATTTCACTCCACTGATAGTCAACGAGTTTTCACAAATCCACAGATTTCCTTAAGAAACGAAATATCAACTTTACGACAAACAACAAATTCTATAACCAGTCGACAAAGTCCTGTCGATTGGTCTTTAAATCTTACCAATTCAAATCTTCGGCAGCCTCACCAGATAATTGCAATCAATCTGTTTCAAGGGACAACGTGGTGTAAATGGCTTGCCAGGAAACGCTGGAGATCCGGGTGCTATGGGACCACCTGGTCCACCAGGCTTCCCAGGGTCTCCAGGAGCTAAAGGAGACGCCGGCCCACAGGGACCTAAAGGTGGCACCGGACTTCAGGGACCACGAGGCAACCCTGGACAGGAAGGAGACCCCGGAATACCCGGTATCAGTGTGAGTAGATGTGGATGGATTAATTAGTAACCATGTGTACAACGAAAACTAGCATCAATTACTCGATCGCTTTCCTTGTGGATTCGTTAGCTGTGATAAGAAACGGTGAGCAATTAGATGAACGAGAAATACCAACAGATGAACGAGAAATACCAACAGATGAACGAGAAATACCAACCGAGCGTTTGCATTGTTCTAACTATTCATTTCAGGGATCCCCAGGTCGCGACGGAACCCCTGGTGAGAAAGGTGCCCCTGGTTCCCCAGGCGAACCCGGCTCTCCAGGTTTCCCCGGTCAGCAAGGACCTCAAGGTGAAATGGGCGCTTCAGGCACGCCGGGTGCACGAGGTGACGTTGGCTCGCCAGGTCTGCCAGGCTCTCCCGGCGCTACTGGTCCTCGTGGTGAGCAAGGTGCCCCCGGTGAGCCTGGCTCCACGGGTGCTCAAGGTGAACCAGGAACACGCGTAAGTGGATTTTAAAATTACACTTTCTTAAAACTCAGTAACATTACCCTTTGAGCTTAAATAAAAATGCTTTGCGCTTAAGTGCAAATGACAAAATGCTGTTTAAAATAATCTTGATAGTGCAAAATAAGTTCAAAATCGTTGCTAAGTAAGAAGTATCATGACATCTTTCAAAAAGAGTTGTCCATCTGCAATGGGGGATATTGTGCATGATTTATCCAACAGCGACTCTTCAGTTATCTACGGTTTCGAGTGGAACTAATAGGCAAGGTGTTTGATCGGAACTCTGGTCGTGGAAACATTTTAAGAAACAATGTCACTTGAAGGATGTTTTCCTAGATGCACTGACATGTACGATATGTTTTTTGGTGGCACCGCCATGTATGCGTGATACAGTGACGTTGGTTTCTTACAGGGTGCACGCGGACCTGCTGGACCTCCTGGGGCAACTGGACCTTTGGGACCTCGTGTAAGTAAACCATCTACCTGGCTTTATTGTTGAGCGTGATGGTAGTGATGCAGGGCGTGACATAAAAATATATGTACCAGGGTACATGTTTTATAGTGACGTTAACTATTGCTTATAACTTTGTATCACTGTTAGCACAACTGTATTTAGGTGTTGTGTCCCACGACACCTGAGCATCTAGACATATTCAAAAGTCAGCCGTAGGCAATGGATACTTCGTTTGCATGAATTGCAGGAATCAGAAAGTTATGCAAATGATTCGTTGACCAAGAGTTCTCAGATCTGCTGTTCTGTGATCGGAAATGGGTACAAAGAGAACCAGCAAAGCCGTTTATTAATTTATTAAATGTTTTAGGGGGTGCAAGGTAATCGGGGTCATCCTGGTGTTGATGGTGAGCAGGGACCAAAAGGAGACCTAGGCGAACGTGGTAAACCCGGCGCAGAGGGGCCCAGGGGTAACCAGGTATAATACAACAACTCCCTTTTCCCCCCTCCCCATGTTGGTAAGGCGCGAGGCGTTCCACCAGATGGCGACACAAGTCATAATCCATGGTAAGAACCATAACCCCCTCCATTGCACGACCACCTTCCATTTCGTTTTTACCTTAGCAAGTGCCACCATAACTTGTCAATTCATCGCTTTCCTTTGCCATTGTAGCTTCCCAGACACCGACCCATTGAATTATTTTTATTACAGACTAATTCTAACCTCATTAGCCGCACGTGCGTCCTCTAGTTCTACTTTTCAGGCTGTGAGTCACTTCAAATATCAACGTTAACATTTGTGACTAATGCTCCCAACCTGCTTCCTGTATCAAACTGCGTCGACCAAGAATCAACCTGGCTACATTGCCTACGCTTTCTGGGAACGAAACTTGTACAGTTTAGTCAGTAAGAGACCACTTCACCCAGTGGAGCCTTAACAACGTCCCTCACATGAAACCCTGCCATTTCACCTACCGTACTAATGATCATCAAGCTTGCCATGTTACTATACGCGAGAATTCCACCCAATAGCTTAAGTCTACAAAGTCTTGAACAGCGTGAATCCCGGTATTGCTGTCTCAGAGAGCAACTTATGTGTAATGCTAGTTATTGCGAGGCCACGCCAGTGAGATCCCGGAACTGACATGCGATGCCTGGCGTGATCTCGCCTTACTGAACTCAACCGTGGCTAGCCTATATTTACCAATTACAGAATCTTCTTTGTTAATTTGACTATGGACTGACCGAATAAAACGTGGCAAGTTTAACTCCCGCTTCTCCCTTCAAGTTTCAGGTGTGCCGTTGAAGACAGGAAGGTGAGCTTCGTTTATATAACACGCACACACATGCTGCACTATTTTGCACTGTTATAGGGTCTTCCCGGTGGACGTGGTTACCCCGGGCCTGACGGTGAGCTAGGGACTCGAGGGAATCCAGGCAATCGAGGCTTCCCTGGCGAAGCTGGTCCCGATGGAACAACGGTAGGTGTCACGCATGACAAAGTCCGAGGAGGATAAGTTCGTGGAATGTGAATCCGTGGACCTGGAATGTGCGACAAGTGTACAGCAATGAGATTTTTTGTTAACGCTAAAATGACCTTAATAAGTCGTCTTAATAAATACCTGTCCCGCTTATTATTTATAACTCTGAAGAATTAGTAAGATATTCAATACACAGACTTATGGGTCACCTGGAGAGAAAGACAACGGTGAGTTGTTAGTTTTAGAATTAAAATATTTGCTTAAATTTATCATAAAAAATAGTCGCTGTGCGGTGGGATGTTTCAATGCTTCACGAAAAAAGGCAAACCCTTTGATGTGCAAGGACGTCCTTTTCCATGCATTTGCAAATGTGAAGATGTATCCGCGACAAAGCCAGTGTTGTCGTTGATAAAGCGGGAGGATTTCGATCCCAGCCCGAGTAAAAAAACTAAAATAAGTTAGTAAACTTTAAATAATCAAACAATGGGAGTGGGTGATAGTGGAATGTATTCCTCTGCTTTCATACTTATGAATCACTATGTAGTAATTGAATTCCTGTCCACCAAATCTGAGTCAGGATCAATCAAAAGTCACTTTTGTACACTCATTACTCTAGAGTGCGAAAATATGAAAAGTCCCCTATTATGAACAATCTCTCACAGAATTATATGCTTTTCAGGGTGATCGCGGCAACCCCGGTTCACAAGGTTTAAGCGGTCTAAGGGTAAGTGAAGAATTTTTTACCACGGTATTATTTCTAAGTTAGGATGATGTAAATAACGTTTGCATGCTGGCGGTTTTCAGTGAACGTCTGTAGTAGAAGTAGAATGTAAACAACAAGCATCAAATTGTCAAGCATTGCAAGGGTCTTAGCACCAATGAACATATAGAGCTGCTTATGTAGGGTACCAATGTTTTGTTTTTAGAATACAACGAATGGTCGATTTTGAAATAATGTGATGATTGAATTTCAATATCCAACAGGGCATCCCCGGCCGACCTGGATCTGACGGTATTCAAGGGAAACCAGGCCCGATGGTAAGGCAATCATTTTCTTTTCGCGACTTTACATGTCGAGGGCGACAGCCGTTGCAGCGGTGCAAAACCTTTGCATGAACTACACTCACTGGTTAAGATCCCAACTCAGGACTGAGTACCTGATAAAATGGTGGACGATGAGCATTTACTCGACACCTGTCCAGAGTGTCCTGCATCAGAATCTTCTAACAGACATCGTAAAATATATCTTTGCAAGTCTGAACACCGGAGTACCGATTTCAAACGAAATGAAGGAAACAATACTGAAGCACATTTCGGAAGCATAATTTTCAGTAGAGCTAAGAAGACTGCCGTATACATGGCATACCTTTTCACAGGAGAGGCGTTGTTGGGCGCCAGTTGCTTGCTTGCCCATTTTAAGTGAGTAGTAATTCCGTTCTCGTGTTTAACGAAATGTATATGACGGGGAGTAGGGACAGCGTGCTTATTGGTTGCACTGGGTTGACTCCGCCGGTTCAGCCGTATCAAATCTGATTGGATTGTAAGCCGGATGTCGTCACAGAGAACCAACCAGACATGACCGGCGTAGTGAATCCAGTGTAGCCATTGGCCAACCGGGGTTGTAGTAAATTGTTTATGTTCTTACGGAAGAAATATCATGACACTACAGGGTCCACCAGGCACAGACGGCAAACAGGGCGAACAAGGAGTCCAGGGTCCACCTGGTCTCCCAGGCCTACAAGGGTCGCCAGGTGAGGCAGGGTCGCAGGGTGTGCCAGGCAAGGACGGAGCCCAGGGCCCACAGGGATCTCCTGGAGCCCAGGGTGAACGCGGCAAACCAGGTCTGCAAGGCAAGCAAGGTGATCCCGGTCAACAGGTAGGACAATAATGCCTAAGTATAGATGAACTGCTGTTTTAGTTTTAAACGGAAATTATCGTTTTTACTGTCGAAATCAGCATTTTGGGCATTTTTGTTAAGTGGATAGAAGCTTTGGAGCTATTTGCTTTGATCAGAGCTACAATACAATAAAATCCGTTGCCTTTTGTGATTTGATCACAAATCGCCAATTCTCGTCTATGTCTGCCAGAAGTTAGCTGAAATGAAGGCTGACGCCTTTACCACTTAAATACGCTTAAAAACTCTGCCATTTATTGAATGCGATTTTGCGCAGAAGAGCGTTTCGTTGCGACCAGCACGAACCTTTCAGGACCGAATCCGAGATAAGGCTGACTTCACTTTCCTCGCCGATATTGTCACTTTAATGTGATTATTAAGGAAAAATATATTCAAAGGCGAAAAGTTTGATTCAATGGATACTGCTGAAGAATGAGTACGAGGAGCTCAAACATGTCGTCGGTACAAAAACGCACGAATTGCAGACGAGAATTTTGACCCAAATTTTACGGCACTTTGCAGCCATCTAAACGTTTTGTACGACACCTACCATCTTTGTGTATTATCCAATCCAATAACATAAAATTCGGCAAATACAGAACTATACCTAACTGAGATTTTTGAGAAATCACATGAACGTAGTAAATAAATTATAAAACTGGAAAAGCTGCGTTCCTTTTTGTTGTTGCTCGTACTCCCTATTCATCTGTTTTGAAACCATGTGCGGTACATTCCATTATTAAAACAGGAGTAATAAAAAAACTTTCGAAATCAGTATTTGAAATCGATCACTCCTGCTATTTTCTCAAGACAGGAAAAAAGGACAAAACGTCGCCAACCGACCACATGATCAACAAATGTCTACACAGGTGCCGATGGCTTTAAAGCAGCCAAAATGGCACCACAACTCTTGCATGCGTATCATACGTGTATAAATGTGCAAAATGTTGGACAAATTCGATCCCAAAGACATAGTCATGGGTCCTACTCTAGCGAAATAACCCAGTCATCATTCAAAAGTGGTAAAGGTATAAAACAAATTAAGGCAATTTTCCCTGCTAACGTTGTTCTGTACGGTAGGGGCGTTTGATTTTTGCGATTATTTTGCCCTGACAGGGTTTCCCAGGTGAGCGCGGTCCCGAGGGCGCACCAGGCTCCACAGGTTTCCAGGGTCTCCCCGGAGCCCCAGGAGTACCCGGCAGTCAGGGTCTTCCAGGTGAACCAGGAAAAGATGGCTCACAAGGAACTACAGGAGAGCAAGGTCCAAGAGTACGTATCACACATGGCAGTACTCAAATATGTATTGCTCACATTATTTAGGTTTACTTTTGGCAATGCTTTCCAGAAATATGCATTGTTTGTTTTCATTTCTCATTACAACGGTACGATTATTTCAAGAAAAGGGGTTGCTGATATTGTTACTTTGTATCCGTTTAAAATTTAAAGTAATTCTGTATCACTGAATTGTTTCTTGGTTGCCAGCATTATGCAGCCAAGGAATGCGCGGTGGCATTGACGACTTTCTGCCAACATTGCTCCTTTTTCTGTGACCAACAACATTTTTCCATAGTCTGCAATTTAGTTTTGACCTCCCACCAAATCATCTCTTAAGATGTAAGATGTCCCGCACTGTGCTTGTGTAATAGCAATGTGCCTGTAAAACGTCTCTATTATGTTTCCAGGGAGATCCTGGCCTTCCCGGCGAGCGTGGATCACCAGGAGCCACTGGTGCACCGGGCGAAAGGGGTGCACCAGGTCCAAGTGGTTCAGACGGCGCCCCTGGAGCACCCGGCAAGCCCGGGGATATGGGTGAACGAGGCGATCAAGGACTGGTCGTAAGTAAACAGGGTTTAAACATCAATGCCACAAAGTACGCTATAAAGGTCTATCTAGTACCTTTACGAAGTTTGAAGTCTGAGGCATGCGCATGTACGACTATAAAGTTCTGCCTCTAGGCGCCATCTATCTTGGCCTTATTTTCATCCTTAAATCCCGTGCATCACCTCGTATGTGCTTTGTTGTGTTGTATTGTATTGTTTGGCTAATTGGTGCTCAATAAGCCAATCAGTCAATCAATCAACGACCAAAGCCAGAGATAATTTGGGAAGGTCTTTACTCATGCATCAATATTGGTTAAATCCACCGGAGAATGATGTTATGGTTTTCTCGACGATGCTAGTAAACCTAAACAACACGGGAAACACCAGACAAAGACTATATTTAGAACCGGTGTTGCAATCTACTTAGTTCGCTGTAGTTGACGTCAGTGTTGGAAGCAGAAATAATTCATGAGTTGTTACCTAATTCGTTTTAATGAATTAACATGAACTATGTGGATTCGATTTTGCACAGTCAGGTCGTATATTGTACGCATTTTCACTTTCAGGGTCTTCCAGGCGAAAGGGGAGCAGACGGACCACCGGGACAGAAAGGTGCTAGGGTACGTTGGATGAGTAGAACAAAGTGGTATGGACTCGAATTATTACACTTGTCACCTAAAAGAGGATAAGCAGACGCATTCTTCACATTCACCGTTTCATGTCAGAAAATTAGTAATGGAATTGAAAATAAGCATTTCCTCACTAATTCACGAAAGCCGTATGTTTGTGTTTTAGGGCGAGCCCGGAGACACAGGCAAACCTGGTGAGAACGGCAAAGATGGCTCTCGGGTAAGTTATTCGAACTAAGAACATTCAACTTTTCAACGGAAATTAAATATTGAATAATTAGGAGACTATTTCTCCCGCAAAGAGTAAACGCCTTCTGAGAAAAAAAAATGTTAACTAAGTTGTTTTTAAAACAAAAGCGTTGATTTTCACAATGTATTTTGTCACTCATGATGTACTGAAATAGAACGGCAAGTTCCACAAATGTCTCACTTCGTTTCTATTACATCACTTGCCGCGTGTCCACTTTTGCACTTAGTTTCAACATAATCACATCAGCTTACTCGTTAGGGTCTACCGGGACCTGTAGGTCTCGCTGGTCCAGTTGGTTTTACTGGCGCTAAGGGAGAACAAGGAGAAGCGGGATTCCCCGGTGAGAGAGGTCAGGATGGCGCAGAAGGACCCGATGGACCTCAAGGTCCACAGGGCATACAGGGTTTCCCCGGTGAAAGGGTAAGAAAGATACCCACCGCTCCACCCCCCCCGAAGACCCTCCGATATCCTCACTAACCTCAGTTGTAGTTTAGTTTCAGGACACCTCCACCCGAAAGCAAACATCCACCAGTCACCTCGATGATTTCATTTCAGGATCCATCCTACATAGGCACACCTATCCAGCTAAACACCCAGTGGCATCTGCTTCAACCATTTCAGTTTGAAGAGACTTTGCACTCTGCCCTAATTTCCCATCACACCCAACTAATGTGACACCCTCCACTTGTGCGTTGGTGTGTTTCACGTATGCGTGTGGTACATGTAGATAAACACGCTCACACACAGCTGCGAGTATCTAACAGCACTGTTGACACTTTTCAGTCTCCTTCAACGACGACCATTTCCAGGAGTAGCCAGCAAGATATCCGAGCACACACACACTCTCACTAACATTTGGTACTAACATCTCCCCTCCCTAAAACTTACGCTTTCTGACCGATTGAATATAGGGCGATCAAGGAATTCCGGGCAGCAAAGGGTCAGCCGGTGAGCCTGGAAGGAAAGGGAAAACTGGCGACCGTGGGCTTCCAGGTGAAGGTGGTGCTGAAGGTCCGCAAGGAGACGAGGGTCCCAGGGGTGGTACCGGACCCCGAGGTCCTCCTGGTGAAAGGGTGAGATGCACCATTCAGTGCTAGACAGGACAGCTTTTTATACTGAAATACTAAAGCATGGACACCCATAACCAAACCAAATTTATGCACGTATTTACCCAACATGTCTCATGTGTGGTCTACTTTATGACATTTTAATGTAGAAAATTTGCTGTTCGTTTATTTAATCTGTATTTTTAGATAAAATCCACTGTCTAGGTTCGTTTCTGGTGGCCTCAATAATCTAGTTACTATAGGAGGTTTAATGGATTGTTCAAAGCACTCTTCCGTTTTTCTCTCCTGGGTGCTGTCTTAGACAGTTTAACATCGTTGGATAGGATTGAACCAAAACATTAGGCCTACTGCTGATCACGGTTTTAATGTCTTCTGCTCAATTTTACTTGTGGTGTGCGATCAGGGTGTTGCTGGACCTCCCGGACCAAAGGGCGACACAGGCGCTCCTGGCGTGAAAGGAGACCAAGGATCTCCTGGTGAGCGTGGTGATGCAGGTCCCATCGGCGAAACGGTAAGCATACGTATTTATTGGTGTGCATCATATTTTGACAATAGGAGGTAATGGTATCAACGAGTGAAATTTCCGATGAACGAAACGTATCCTCTGAGATACACCCAAAGGAAGAACCTGTTTTACTGAGTCGTAAGCTTACTTAAGTTAGAAAATTCTTTTGCTAAAGTATTTTGCGTCAAGGCTCCAACGCTTCAATTAAGCCGGGGGTAGCTGTTCCATGTATACGTACACCAGATGTTCTGAACCTCAGTTATACTGACTCCTTTCTAGGGTAAAGAGGGCGTGCAAGGGCAGAGGGGTCGACCAGGAGACACCGGTCAGCAGGGAGAACGTGGCTCCCCCGGACAGCCGGGGACGCCCGGCAGTCCCGGCCAGCAAGGAGCTCCCGGCACTCAGGGCAACCAGGGCCCAATTGGCCCCCAGGGCACCAAGGGCTCGCGTGGCCCAGTTGGTCCACAGGGCCCGCCCGGCCAGGCTGGAAACCCAGGAGTTGCTGGTCTAGCTGGAGACAAAGGCGAGAGAGGAGCTGATGGTGCGCCGGTAAGATCTCTTAGTACAGGTATGAGTTTGGACTCACCTAATAAACCCTTGAGAGTTCAAGAGTCTGTTTCATGAAGGTGACATCAGCAATCTGGTGTTACGCCCGCAATTAACAATTTCTGAATAGATGTTTAGCCAAGTAATTATGAGTGCATCACTGTCTAAAAATAATTAATACACATTATCTCAGTAACTAGCAGTTATGCGCATATTCTCTGAGACAGCATTTTTGCTCAAGTGAAAACTAATTGTTTTTCAGAAATAGTTGTGTGGAGCAAACGACCAAATTTCTGACTTAAGTATTAATTCACTTTTCATGAAACAGGGCCCAGAATTATGTAACTCATTCATCAATGCATAGCCTGCATTCTAATGGGACTTGGACTCGAGAGTGCCACACGTCACTCCAGACTCGACAATTGACCAATTGCGTGGCACGGCTCGGGTCACTTTCAGTTTTCGCAAAATGAGATTGGACAGTTTTCTGGCGGGTGTCGAATAACGTTTGAAGGTATTGAGCGTCGGTAATCTCATTACTATCTGGTAGACAAAGAAATGGCGCATTGAAAAACCATATTTCTGCTTTGGTTAGCAACGAATGTAAGTGGGACAAGACAAAAGACGATCGTAATGTTTACACTTTCCCGCGCAGTGATTTGCTGAAATTAATTGATTGATTGTTGTGAACTTGGGTGTAGTTCGCGAGGTGGAGTTGAACGTAAAATAAAAAACTTCATTGATCATCATAAAAGGCTTATTAATGCTGCTAAATGTGTAAAAGAGCGTTTTATTTTAAGTGTTTGCCAAGTAATGTACGTTATTTCTCTGTGTAATTGGCTTATATGATTCTTAATGCCGGTCTTGACCGACTATTTGTTCTGGCTGACCATAGTCATTTATCGTGTGTGAGGAGAAAACGGCCTCGAAAAACGTTTATTGGCGTCTAGAACAACTCTATAGATAGTGGCAGAAGTAAAGCAATGTAAAATCTCTGTTCCCAGGGTTTAACCGGACCACAGGGACCACCAGGTCAACAGGGAGATCGCGGATTGGCAGGCTTGCCAGGCAAACAAGGAGAGCCAGGTCCTCAGGGTCCAGAGGGTGACAGGGTATGACTACCGTCTAATGTTACGCAATAATAACATTGACTGATTAATAATTCATTACCTAAATGGAAGTAAATGTAAGTTGGACGTGCACACATTGACTATACGCTGCTAGTAAACTTTCTCATGGTCCTTGTTTTGGGTAAACAAAGAACACCATGTCCTTACTAGATGTTATGCGATTGACCCGAGTTTCATTGAATGGACATGTCGTGAAATTCAAGCCATTCAAGAATCATTCAGCAGCATTTAGCAAATCGTGCGATTGGTGCAAGCGGTTTTTACAAAACAAGGGTTACGGGAGTATTTGCTGTAGAAGATACATTAGACTTGGCGATACTCCATTATACGATCTGAGAAAAACCTGTTGTATTTTATCAACCTCAGGGCGAAGATGGACCCTCCGGTCAGGACGGACAGGATGGAACTCCAGGTCAGGTTGGAGCACCAGGCGTACCAGGATCCCCTGGGGCTCCCGGAGAGCCGGGCGCACCGGTGAGTGCTAAGTTAATCGAAGAGTTTAACAATCCGGGGCGTCAGTATAAACAATCTTGCTCTTTCATGTTCCAAATGGTTTCGTCCTGATTATAGTCCTGTACAATTAGGATCAAGCCGAAGCTGTAAACTTCAAACTCGAATGGATCAACTATAGCCGCAGCGAATTTTCCGTTAAAGCAATTAATGAATTTTTTGCTAACTTGACGTAACAAACAAATCAAAGGGTTCCACCCCAAAACATAAACTCAATAATGCGTTCCAACGATAATGATGTACAGGCCCTAGCCTAGTGCCGTGACTAATCACGACCGAAAAATAGTATATTATCTCTTTTATAATGGTTGCACTTATTCGATTATGGTTTCATCTGAAAACAAATCTGCGAAACTCGTATAAGGTCATAACTTGTTTATTTGCCGATGAAAAATTCCTCAAATCATTGTATCACATGAGCGTTTGGGTCACTGAATTCAAATCATATTTTCAGGGTCCACCGGGTAAAGACGGCAACCCTGGTTTGTCTGGACGACAGGGCGAGAAGGGTCCTGTTGGTTCCCAGGGTCCACCAGGACCCTCTGGTCTTCCTGGCGCTATAGGACGTCCAGGACCCCAGGGTCCTCCGGGGGCCTCTGGTGAGCGCGGCCCACGGGGTGAAATGGGCCCGGAAGGTCCAGAAGGTAACCAAGGACCTCGTGGAGCACCGGTGAGTTGATGCCGTCCCTTTGCTATGTCTGTAGTTATTATGAACATGCCGTATCTTCTAAGGTGTTTTCAATATGTTCAGGCCTTACTTCGCGTGCGTTCACACTATTCTTTTTCGTTTGAGGTCAATAAATGTAAAATTCCATGCGCCACACAATGAAAACAAAAGAAGGCTGATAGATGAACTGTTAGGAGCTGCTACATTCAACGTTTCCAATCATTAACAAACCCAGACCTTTGTTGACGTCACGTAAAATCGATCCATTTGTCCCTCTTTGATAATCCTTCTGATTACATGTGTAGTAGCATTTATCCCATACACGTTGAATCTGTTGAGGGAAATACGGCCATGTAATAACATTTTCCGTATTCACCTCCCGCACTACTTCAACGTTGACCTCTGACATGGAAAGTTCAAAAGGTAGGTCAATGTCGACTAGACGTCGTTAGCCGGTTCGATCACCAANGGTGAGTTGATGCCGTCCCTTTGCTACGTCTGTAGTTATTATGAACATGCTGTATCTTCTAAGGTGTTTTCAATATGTTCAGGCCTTACTTCGCGTGCGTTCACACTATTCTTTTTCGTTTGAGGTCAATAAATGTTAAATTCCATGCGCCACACAATGAAAACAAAAGAAGGCTGATAGATGAACTGTTAGGAGCTGCTACATTCAACGTTTCCAATCATTAACAAACCCAGACCTTTGTTGACGTCACGTAAAATCGATCCATTTGTCCCTCTTTGATAATCCTTCTGATTACATGTGTAGTAGCATTTATCCCATACACGTTGAATCTGTTGAGGGAAATACGGCCATGTAATAACATTTTCCGTATTCACCTCCCGCACTACTTCAACGTTGACCTCTGACATGGAAAGTTCAAAAGGTAGGTCAATGTCGACTAGACGTCGTTAGCCGGTTCGATCACCAAATTTTCAAAAAAATAGTTTAAAGTAATACAATTATAGCAGTGTAAATAACGCTCAATATACAATCAGGTCTCAATCGTAACATCTGGAACAGGACTGTTAACTACATGACAGTTCTGTCTCAGTTTTCAGTTGCTAAATATTTTATCGTCTGCAACTCAGGCGCCGATTCCTCGTAACTACAATATCAAATATTGTTGTTATTTAACTATTTTCAGGAGATGTTACAAGTTCAATAAAAAGTTACCCTTGTTTTCATCTTTGTTATCTCTTTTCAAGTGATAAATCGTGGCATTTAAAACTGTTTCTTTTACTAGATAAAACTTGCAGGCTAACGCGCAAGTACATACATATGGGATGTGATCCGCCACGTGAACAGTCTGAGTGAAGTACTTAAAAATCTGCGGAAAAAATGAAAGAAACTTAGGAATTTGAAGCGTATGGGATAAATGCAAAACCTACCTCGATTGGGGTACATGAAGTAATAGCCCACTCGACATTACTCCGCGAGACCGAAGGTCGAGGTCGATACGCGGAATAATGTCTCGTGGGATATTACTTCATGTACGCCACTCTCGGTACGTTTTGTGTATATATTGTTATCCGCAGGGTTACACGTTTACTCTGATGTCTTGAATTATTCTGAGCTACGTACAACCAGATGATTGTGGTTATAACTTGATTTTCCTTCAAACAGGGTAACACTGGGCTTCAAGGTGAGAAGGGCGAATCCGGTCCCCAGGGAGAAAAGGGTGATCCCGGATACGTTGGTCTTCCTGGTCTACAGGGCCCACCTGGTCCAACCGGTGCCCCTGGCGAAACTGGACCCACCGGAAACGCAGGACCACCAGGAGCAAGAGTAAGCAAACTAGGCGTGATATGTGGAAGCCTTTTTTAACTGTTAGCGACAATGTTTTTCCAGTATCTACTAGTCAAATTTTGACTTGACGCAAGCAAACCGTTTTCTGATTTATCAGTGCAGGCATCTTAAGCATTACATAGGTTTTTGTAAATTAACAGTTGGAATTTTTCTACTGTAGCAAAGTCTCCTATTTTCTATATGACTGTAGCGTCTGGACCAGTAAAACTCACAATTTTTACCAGAGCTGGGCTGTCCTAGACTATGAATGTCATCACATATCTCATAATTAAAGTTTAAGATACATTTCGATCATTCCAGGGTGAACCTGGAGAACGTGGCATTGCTGGTCTCACAGGACCTGCAGGCTTGCCTGGCCCGGCTGGTGCACCAGTGAGTAATGACATTTCATCTTTGATGTATAGTTCAGTTGGAAGTCAAGACTAGAAGTTAATCGTGGGGCATGTTAACACTGCTTTTCTATCAAAATGTGTTTTAGTAGATCTGAAAATAAGACAAGGTAACAGGTTCAATATTTCGCATAGAACTGTTATTTCTTCCCAGTTCCTTGTAGAGGTCACTCCTTTCCCATGGCCATTGGCAATGGTCTTCACGAGGGTGAAAAATAAAAAGAATCCATAATTGCAGAAAGGTAATACCTGGCTTAAAACGGGGTATCTTTAAATGAGTTCACAATGAGTTGCAACGAGTATGGCGCTTGCTTTAAAGTAGCTAATATCTACTCGCTGGAATTTTATTACTACAACCCTTGCCATCGCTTTTATTATCGTTTTAATCACCAGCATCATCACCGTTAGCATCGTTTTTACGATATTTCGATTGTGTCATCACACTTACTAGGGATCACGAGGTGCTGCCGGTGAAGATGGCCGTCCCGGTCCATCAGGTACTCCTGGACCCCCGGGACCTCCCGGACCACCAGGCGGATCTCCTGCCTTCGGCCCTGAATCTTTCAGTCGCATGTTCAGCCGTGGCAAAGGCCAGGTATGTCACACATGTTCTTTATATCATTCAGCTTTTGGTAACGCATTAACACATTTGGCGCAGATAAGGACCTTTTTGTCAATTAATTGAAGCTGCTTCTAAGACAGCTGGTACGCGATTAATGAAATGCCAACGAGAAGCAGTTACTTAAATACAGGCCTGAAGAAACTTCAATTATCTAAAGTTTTGCAGAATTTCTTTTTGTTCGTATCTGATATCTGAAGCGCCGATTCATGCAACGCAAGTTACGTTACCAGATGGTATAAAAGCCTACAAGGAGTCAATCTTTAATAACCAGTAATCACCGATAGTTGCGCACTTTGCGTGAGATTCTTAACAAACCAAAATATTGACCAGGGTGACGATCCTAACGCATACAACGACGAGGAAGACGAAAACTTACTTGAAGGACTGGGCAACCTACGCGACGCTCTTTCTCAGCTGAATCAACCACGAGGCGACAAACTTTACCCCGGAAAGTCATGCGACGATCTCCTGAAGGCAAATCCAGACATGGAAGATGGTAATAATTTAGTTGAGAAAGGCTTCATTTGAGACGAGCAGCTCTTCACATAGGAGTTCACCTAGGTCTGCTCATCATGCAGTAGAAGTATCAGAACACGTTGACCAATCTCAAAGGGAATATCATGTTAGGCTTATAAATGAACAAAAGGAACGCGCACACGAGAACTTACAAAAAGAACCATGGAATACTGGGGATAGTTGTGTTGGTTAGTGCACTGTTGGTCTATATAGTTTCATGTAAAATTTATGCCTTGACGGCATTCGACTTTAAATAATACTAATCTTATGTAATCCACCGATGTGTTTAATTATAACAATTATCAAGTGATTTTTAAAACTAGCCAGCAAATGCTAGCAGCTGCCTTCCAGACATCAACAGACTAGTTGAGGGGTTTTCATCTGTTTATAGGTGAATACATGGTCGATCCTAACGGCGGGCACGTAAAGGATGCCGTCCCTGTCACGTGCAGACGCGGCAAGACCTGCATCAAGGCTGTCAAACACGTTGACAAGAGAGCATACCCCAGCATTAATGCAGAAGAGAAGGAAGGACTACCATTCAGTGAAATAGAAACTGGCGGTTTTGTGGTAAGCACCACTTATTGTCTTAATTTGTTGAAAAAACATTAAGTCGCCTGCGCCATGAATTGTGGCGGAAGATCGACTACCTGTAGAAACTACAAATGTGTTGCGCCCACGGGTCGCACACCTCATTCATACATCACAGACACGGGGGATGCGGGGGGGGGGTCAAGGGATTTGAGTACAGGCGGGAGGGTGTAAGATCACTAACCTGGCTATGTACGTTTAGTCAAAGTGACGAAGAAATTCTCGATGGTCAATTTGCAGACGTCAGTGATTTAGAGAAGTATCTCATTTATGAAATGGTATTAATGTGCAGCTTTTTCTATTCTGAGAAACTTCAAAAGACTCACATCAGTGATAACCACCTAGACAACACTGTATAGTCTCAAATCAGAAAGGCCTGCCCAACTTCATAGGTAGAGGTCTACATTTGTTATATTCTAGGCTTTGTTTATAGTAGATTCTAATGAACTTTTCCAGTTCACTTATGACATCAGCCCAGTACAGCTCAACTTCCTACAACTCCTCAGTGCACGTGCCGAGCAGACGATCACGTACCACTGTAAAAACTCTGTGGTCTACGGGGATGAAGACGGTAACTTTGGCATGGCTGCAACTTTGGAGGGAGCCAACGAGTCTCTAATAAAGGCAGAAGGCAGGAGCTCAAGAATTTACTCTGTAGTCGGAGACGACGATTGTCGGGTGAGTTATAGAACATTGCAGAAGCAGTTTTGTTTTCCAGATGAGTTTTTGACAAAGATAATAGGCTCATTGATATGAAGTTCTCTATCTTGTTACTTGTATTTAAGTTTTACATTTGTGGAAATGCAATTACAAATACATGAACCGTTTTGCCTGGACAAAAAATCCAAAACCTCTGAATTGAGTTACTACCTTCTTTTGTCAATTATTCAGCCTAACACTAAAATTGAAGTTTTAATTTTCGCTTTTGGGCTGATCTTATTCTCTTTTCTTATCGCGACTGAAATACTTTACAGTTCAAGGCCAGCAAATGGGCATCGACAGTACTGAAAGTTGACACAAAGAATGCAGAGCGACTACCAATTACAGATATCTATCTAAAGGATTCACAAGGAGACGCCAAGTTTGGAATCACAATTGGCGAAGTCTGCTTCTACTCATAAAAGCATTTTTCATTTGAAGATTCGATCTGCATTAATTATGTTTTAAATATTTGTCAAATTACACTCTCGTTCCGAGATCAAGCGAATAGCATTCGAGATTTGTTCGTTGAGGGTATTTAAATGGGGTGGAGATTTGATATCAGAACCATGGCCTCCATGGGATCATTTTAAAAATCCTCGCAGCTCAATTTATAAGTGGTAATGTACCATGCAATAAACGAAACCCTTTCACGCAGAGTCAAGCACTCATCTCGAGTGATTTTTAAAATGATCTCTGACCCTCGGAGGAAAGGGTTTTATTTGTTTATTTTAGAACAATTCCCACTTTGTGATAACAGCTAAATACTGCCATTTTATTATTGAAGACCATAATACTATTAATAAAAATGAGTGTGCTGGAGAGGATAATCTCTCAATGTCTCGCTCACTAACGTGATTTCATGATGGTGCTTATTTTGTATGATAGTAGGTGACTCTAGTATTGACATAGTTTCTGGTTCTACCTCCTGTGACGTCACTGCTGACATCACTAAGACGACCAGACAGCGGCTAGTCCTTTCGCAAGATACGCTTTGCCATAAATCTCACTACTGGTATAGAGGCACTGAAATAATAATAGTGTCAGGTTGGAACTAGCTTTGAAGGAGATGTAGACGAACTAAAAGCTCGATGTAGATTTTATACAATAAATAAATCTTTGGTCAGATTACCACATTTCTGTGTTGTATTTGATTAATCTTAAAATGAGACTCACACGTTGCATGCGCAACCGGGATGCGCAACTGTCAAGTACTCGGAACAAAAACAATTTCCGTTAAGGGATAAGTACCCTCTTAAAATGCAGATTTTCTACAGTTTTGCGATAAGACTTAGCGAAAGTGAAAGCTTCCGCAAAAATAGTACAAAGCAATTAATAACATCATTTTGTGCCGTCGGTTTTGAAGTCGGTGTCTTATGATTAGAAGCTTCGATAAAACCTAAAACGCCGAGGTGTGAATTTTAAAAATGAAACTTTTATCATTTTTAAAGGTTTTTACATTACTTAGGTTATGTACATGTAGTGTCTTATCGACATGTCTGTGCATTTAACAACATATTTAGAAAAGTATAAATATTAACTAAGTAAAAGTATATATTTAAGGCTGCGGAATTTTGAGCAAACTGTTATTAATTGGGTCACGTGACCATGCCTTTTTAGTAAAATTTAACAAAAAAGAAAGGTACATTGATGGCAAAACAACGGTATCAATAACATGATCAAATTTTATTTGATATAAATGCTCAGGACGAGATTTCAAAAACGCTGTAACAGTTTTCAAAAATATTATTTCGTTTTCGTTTTATCAACTTTAACGATTGTTCGTGAAAATCATAAGAGTACTTTTTGTGATAGCTCTTCACGCAAAAGTGAAACATTCTCAAAACAATTCCTAAAGGCCGTTTTGAGAATAGTGCATGACGCATTGCATCCGATAGTTACATATGAATCCAATCAGCCGTTTCTGAGAAATGATGTTCTGAATTTTGGCTGTTTTTACACGGTACTACATACATGTAACCTTAACAAGACCCACGCCGTTATGCAACTACACGACGTGATCAGCTGAGTTCAAATTGATAAATAAATTTTGAACCCTTTACTACAACACTAACACAACTTATCTTACTTGTAACACTAAAACTAACTTACAGACTGAACCGTTACGTTACGCAAACAGTAATCTTAAGCGACCGACTTTCAAAGGAAAGTAAACCATGAGCAGATAATCAATCAACAGCAGATCAAGACCAGGAAAGAGTTCAGTAGCGCTAGCGCCACGCCAAAAAGCAAGACTTCGCGAGATTACGTGAGATATTGCCGTGTATTTCAAATTAGAACACGTGACTTTGGCTATATTTTAACGAGGTCCTAGCGTTACTGAACTCTACCCAGATATTGAACTGTTGATTATTACATTGACATCACATTACAAACATTTTTGGTCCGCCACTTATTCAGAGCCGGATCAAGCAGTTCCAGGGTCCGTAGCAAAACGCGGGGCCCCACTCAGATGCTCACCCGACGATTATCTCGAAGCAAAAGCAAAATAGGTGCAATTTTCATTGTTGGGAAAGAAAGTAATTGAGACCGCATCTTCTCCCGACATAAAAGGTGTTGTCCTGATGATTTCGGTCAAACCTCGTTCTGTCACCTATTAATGCATCATTGGCGTCAATCTTTAAAGATGAATGAATGAATCAACTAAAAATTTATACTCCTTATGTCACAAATTGGATATGGTGGTTCTTGGTGGGTGGTCTTTCCCCACAGTTGCCATGTAATTCGCTTAAAGCCTAACTTCAACGGAATTTTGTTACTTTAGATGTATTAGGCTAACCAGATAGTCCTAGCAAAGTCTTTAGTAAAATAAAAAAACGCGAGTACAATCACACAAGTGTGAGCCCGTCAAATGATAAGTGAAGCTGCCGTTTCGGGCCATGTTGCGTCACCGCGAGATCTGTTTGAATATTAAAAGGTGATTCTCGCGGTGACGTAGACAAAAGAGAGCCAATACGCCTCACAGTTCGTTACATTTGTCAATTTATGGCACTAGTGGGCTCAGAGCGATGCTCTTAACATACTGTTGGAACCAAATTTACATGTGTTACCGTTGAAGAGTAGGTCACGCTTGCTCGTCCAGTAGACTTGAGGGTTGTCGAGGGTTATAGAGCATCATTTCATTTCACGGAATTGGATGGAAAAATCGTTTTTAACATCTTCTAACGGGTTTGAGCCATGACGTGAGGTGTGAGGTGAGCTATCGTTCATCACTTGACACAGACAGCTCAGTTCTCAGTGTTGTTGTCTGCAGTCACCCTTGTGTATGTATCCGACTTGGAATGGCAACTTCGATCTCGCCCTGCTTAGGTTGCATGTCTGAAGTTCTGTGGACAATTTCTGCACTTCGCATTACCAATTATAGATGAAGCGTCAATGTCACGTAACAGTTCATGCTCAATAGTCATCAGTGTCAGGTTGTTCTACTTTACCAGTCTCATTTTGCTTCTGAGCGTATTAGTTTTGAAAACGAACGTTCGCCGCACCAATTAGTAACCATGAGAGACTGGTAGATGTTTATGACGATTTCGACATTTGGAAAACACGACTCCAGACCCCTGTCGGTTATAGACCGATGCTGGATCTTGGTTGTTTTTGCTGCCAATGTGACTACCTAGGTCGGTTTTCAGCAGTTCACCGAGACTTTCCTCCAAGTCTTGACGACATTTGTTGAACAGATTAGCTGATACTGTTATGGTTTCGTCGACTGTTCAAATTGTCAGCTATCGAAGTGACCGTATATACTGTTGCAAATTCCGTAGGCTTTTGGAGCTTTGACAGAGCAAGCAAGCTTCGATAACAACTAAGAACACTCGCGTTATAAATCTCGCAGACGGAGTGACCGGGTTGAGATTGCCCGAACAACTACAGCCGATTTCATAAAGGTGGTTTACAGCTAAACCTGGTTTAAACTGGACTTGGACCAGGTTTAAAAATAATCTGCATTTCATAAAGGTGGTTTAACTTTTAGACCAGTGGTCTAGTAAAACCTGGTTTATCTCCAGTTTGGACCTGAACTAAGTCAGTTTTCATTTCACCAACGAGGTCTATACTCTTTAGACCTGTATTAAAATCTTAAACCATGTTTAACTTTAGACTTGGTCAGACCCAGGTTAAACTGTTAAATATATCAGACTTGCATGGTATAGGTACAACTGAATGATGCCGCGGAGTGCAATTGCCACGCAGTTTTAGAGCGAAAATGGACTATTTTCAATATTCAGTTTTACTATGACACAAGATCAAACGTAGCAGGGGCGGATCCAGCATTTTTAAAGGGGGGGACGGTCAAGGACTTTTTGAAAGGGGGGCTAAGTCAATAACTTGAAAATTATAGATTTGATATCACTAAAATCAAGGGAAAAAGGGGACTCCGGACCCCTTGACCCCCGTGGATCCGCCTATGCGTAGACCAGTACTTCCTGGAGTGTGTCCTGCGGATTTCTCAGATTACGACTGGTCGAGCAGGGTGTCATCGTCGTAAGCGCTACGGATTTGACTAAAGACAACATCTTCTGATTCTTCTGACTGAGTTCCCTTCACTGTTCTCCAATGTAATGTTGCCACGAAGGGGCCTTGTTCCCCTTTTGCCGCGAAAAATAAACACTAAAATGACAAGGAAATAAATTTGGGCATTTACCATGTTAAATCTAATCATGAGCATGTTCTTTAATGTGTGTGTTTGGCACAGAAATTACAGTTTTCCTCATGAGAAAAGTTTTTAGATGTTTTTCGTCAATGTTTGCACTGATTCTACTAGTATATGCCATTGTATACCCACGTGATCAAGGTTTCATTGAAGCACTTCAATAGTTTCTTTGTTGGGTTTACCCAGCTCGACACAGTGGGGTGCCTTTGATACTTTAAACCTGGTTTTATTGAACCAGCTCCCCCCTGGTCTAGCAAAACCAGGCTTTCAGACTTTTAAACCACGTTGGTGAAATGCAAGTCAGGTCTAAAATTATTCTAGGTTTAGGAAGACCGGGTTTAAGTCTTAAACCGGATTTTGTTAAACCACCTTTATGAAATCGGCTGCTAAAGTCACAGTAAGCTCGGTTTTGTTTTCTTTATCTGCCAGTATGCTCTTGGTTCCATGTACAACCAATCAGCAGCTTTGCACAAAATAAGTCCGGCCGCGAAGTTCATAGTCAAGCAAGCCTCCCGAAATTAGTGAAACATCAACAAAAAGTTTAAGTTGTTTTAGAAATTATGTTCAGTGAAAAATGTTAAGTATTTAAACATTTAAATACATTATGCGCGCACCCAGCCTTCAATATCGGTGGGGGGGCTCGAATTCCTAACGCCGTGGAATTTTGGTAACAAAAAAGCCGGCGGACTAAAAAACTAAAAAAAAATCGGGCGCACCACTGTGAATTACGCGTCTGTGCTTGTCTAGTGGAGTTTTGTCTCATTTTTCCGGACTTATTGTTTATCACAGGCGGACCTTTTTGCCCTCTCCGTCAAATGGGGGGGAGGGGGCTCGTTCGAGCCCCCCGAGCCCTTGGGTGCGTGCATGCACATGCGACACAGTGTGATTTGTATGTCGACATCAAGGATCTACTCAATTCAGCTAAAACATTGGGAACCCTTGTGCTTGAATTGTGCTTCTTAACATACATTGTGTACAGGACCTTGGCTGGTAACCAGCGTTGCCTGGGTGATGAGACAGAGTGTCCACTGGGCAACCCTAGCTGTGGTTAAGTCACACACAGCTAATCAGGGGCACACACCTGTGCCAATTACAACACAAAGAATGCTACCTTTGTCAAATATATGCATTTTGCGCAAATTCGAGTTTTGAAGATTTCGCCGCGCTATACTTCAAGAAAACTGTAAATTGAAGAGTCGTTAAAACAATCAATGGCGCCCGCCTTGCCCAGTCTCTGCTTCTTTAACGGCTCGTGTTTTTTTGTGTGCGCGTAAGCGTTGAGCTGCATTACGCGGACACCTTTATTCACACTGTTTTTTGGCCCCGTACCCTTCACCATGCACATATCAGAATGGCGTTGCCCCAACAAAACTTTTCAAATCATGTTCGCATCACTTGAGGTCAGTGGTTCTATTGGCGTAGAAACATGCATGCATACGTCATGTCATTATTGGTGCCTCTATGAATGCTGTCAACGCGGGGCCTCAAACAGCGCGGGGTCCGTAGCATATGCTATTTCTGCTAGGTTTTCATCCAGCACTTTTGCTTATTAGATCCGGCGACATGGAATCCTTTCACTCCACAACGTTTAACTAATGCATAGATTGAAATCCATTTAATCCCGTTTTAACTCTTTGACAAAATTAATTAAAGATACTTCAAGTCAAAGCCGGCCGCCGCGGCCTACCAACCTGATCATAAACTGAGAGATTTCATGAATCATCCAACTGGGCGAATGCCAGGTCGTCCGAATGCTACCTCACCGGCATTGCTGATGACGGCTTTAGTACGGCGAGTGCCACTCAACAAACGCGTTTTCAAAACTTAGTTGCTGAATTCACGAAACGTGACCGGTCACGCTCCAAAACTTACCACACTTTCAAACAATTTTGAACCTTTCCCACACATTAAGGCACCGAAACGTAACATGTTACTTTTTGGTAAAATGACGGTCACATCGGCAAGCGTGCGATTAAATACCGATATTATATACTTTGACCCAACAGAATACGGAAATCATGCAATATTACTGGCCAATCACTTCATTTATCATTCATGGCGGTATATAAAAATTGATTGAAATATTCTTGTTTGGAATATGGTAATATGGAGATGCTCCCCGTTGATTATAGGTCAGGAGGTCGAAACCAGTGACGTTAAGTCGATGAATTCTAGGTGAATTTAAAAATATCAATGCCTGAGCACGTCGATTTCATCAGATATTAGGGTTCCGTGACGTGTAATCGCCTTCATATTTCGAAAGTTTGAAAAAGATTCCTTACTTGCTTTACAACTATTCCTTGGAAGTTACCTCGGACGTCAAAGACATTCAAATTCAACACTAATCGATCGATTGGACAATTTTATCGAACCCAGTATATCGGACATCCTCTACTGACGAGCTGCAGTTGGACCTGTTGAATCTTTGACATTAACTAATGCTCTGTTTGAATGGTCAATCTTCAAAGGCTTTTCACTCACCTCAAATCAAAGGGTCAATTTAATTGTGACGCACGGATGAAGAGTTGTAGCTGGCCCTCCCACAGGTGGCACCATTGAAGTGGGCATGCGCAATAGCACCGATGTGATAGTCCATTGAAATCCACCCTGCCTATAACACGGCTTGCATCAACGTTGCATGTATTTTTGTTTAAAAGTCACAGCAACGTTTGATAACGTCATTTTACCGCACATTTAGATGAATATATTAATTTTAGTGGTCAGCCGGTGACCTGTATATCTCAAAACGTTTTTAAAACGTTACACACAAACTGCGCTACATGTGAAAACAACATTAATACATCAAAGAAATTCAATTTCGAGATGTTAATATTTTCCAGGATATTGAAAGTACAACTCGCTACTCACCGTTGAATTCAATTATAAAAAATAACCCATATTCCATGGTTCATTTAGGAGTATGTACCTGGGGTGGAGTCTAACCATAGACTGTATTAGATAATCTGGATTATCTTGACCCTAGAAAAATATTCAAAGTTTGCTTACTTAGGAACATCTTATCTAAGAAATGGCAGATCGGAATTCTGAGAAACTATGTTTTATGCAATTTTCTCCTGTTGTGAATTGTTTTTAAAATAATCCTGCCCGTTTTTGTATGAGAGGCTATCAAAAATGGGACTTTCTCGTGAAAAGAAGTTGCACAAAACGAAAGCGCAAAAATAAAATTGCAACAGTCTTCTTCTGTAACAGAGATCTCATTTTGATCATTTATATCGAATAAAACCCGATCATGTCTTTTTGCTAAAAAGCCATTATCACGTAGATTGCTAAAAAGTCCGTATTATGCAGGCTTTCTACTTTCAGTAAATGTGCACTTTTACTGAAATAAAATCAACAGTTTTGTAGATATTTGACTAATGAAGATTTGACTGAAGGTGAACGCGACTGAACGGTTCTGAGCCAGACTACGTTGCGCGCTGGGTGAGTTGATTTGACCTAAGGAAACTGGCGAAGTTAGAAAGTTCATTTTGCTCTCTTTTTGTCACATGGGCTTCAGTTGGAATCAACAGCGCACCTATCCTGCCGATGAAGCTATTTTGCAAGAACAGTGTGCCTGATCTTTCTAATATGCACTTGCTGTCTGCACAAACAACTCCACATGAACACTTCACACGTGGCAAATTTGTACAGCGTGTGTTGCACACATCAGTGTCACTTAAAACCATCGGACCTGTGTATAACATAATGTTTATGTGACCTTTCTTATAAACATTAAACTGTCAAATACTAACCGAGGTCATACGAGTGTAAACAAAATCTAAGGTACACCCATCTGGTTTATATAAACGTTTTTTGTTTCGTATATGGCTAATGAACGCATTCTGCCAAAGTTCACTCAATGAAAACATAAACAAAACTGTCTAGAATAGTTTCACAGAGGATCGGCGTAAAAGTCGCCTCAGTGCACGGAAAGGAAGTCTTGAGCAGTATCAAAATCGCGACCTGTTGTCTAATAGGGTTTTCAATTTCTCCAATCCCAATCGATTTGTCATTCCCAATTAAACGAAAAAATGCAGACTGTGTTCTACCTTTTCATTGACGAGGAAGCCCCTAGTTAAAAGGACATTGTCGTTTATGGGATTACGTTTGGATCGGCTGGACTCCTTAAAGGAGAATGCCACCCGATTTAATTAGTCTTTTTTACCGTCTGAATCGGCCTATATCCACATCGCCTCTTATACGGCCGACCTCACCTTGCCGAGAGGTGTCGCGTTAACCTGTGAGGAAGGTGAGAAACGACGCAGCGACGTCAGTGGTTCGTCTGCAGAGTGAATGCCGCTACATCGTGGTGCAACGTTGCCGCTTGTCCGAACTATGAAGCTGCGAAGAAAGCAGGTATATCGTTTTTTCGACTTCCTCGAGAGGCCGAAATGCTTAGGAAGTGGCTCGCGGTAGTGAAGAATGAAAGGTATGCTGTTAATAGCAAGTATGAGGCCGTGAAATATCTCCGTGTCTGTTGCCGGCATTTCGTCGACAGTGATTTTTCTGACGAATTCCGGCTTATCAAAGAACTATCCATACGTCCGTTGCCTATGAATGTTCAAGGCACCTCTCTAGTATTTCTTGATCAGTGCATTCCGGTTCGAACTGATAGCCTGTGAAAACTACCGATCCGACCCGTGAAGTCTTCGTTGGATGAGCTCTTGACTAAATCGGGATTGGCGCCGGGCGAGTTGCCATGTAGACGTTTATTATTCTGCGTTCTGTTTCAAAGTGAATTATTCTCATCCTAAAAGAATCCTAACCAATGCTTATATGAAACTGAAACAAAGTCAACTAATGCTTATGTGAAACTGAAACAAAGTCTGTCTCATTAAATACAATTTGTAATGCCTTGGAGTGCTCGTGAGGGCAAATGTTTTGAGAAGCCAGCAATGAATAAACCACTGCGTTACCGGCTTTTGATGCCGGCAACAAAGGTAATTGACCGGGCATCGAGGCCGTCATGTGAGCGCATGCTAATTCAGTGTTTGCTGACAGAAAGCTGTTGTGAAACAATTACTCGATTTTATATGCTATGGTCACCTGTTAGGAGAATCTTTAGTTACAAATACAAATACCTTATTCAAATCATTGTTACTGAACAACCTTTGCCCTGACGGTCTGTGGAAAGGGAACCCGACTTCGCCGCCCCCGACAAGTACATGAAGAGTAGATTTTCAGTTTCGTGGCTAATTCACATAAATAATTACGTGCACATTATTTTTTTGACTCACTATTATAGGCTTTCCGTGACTGGAGGTTTAGTTTCCAACTCAAGCTGGTTTATATTCGTGCTCGGGTTCCGAGCCACTGGCCGGGATATAAAGCGTTTTGTGTGTTTAGAACTCAAAAAATCACAAGTATAAACAACACAGATCTAGGTTCTCCTGTCTGTATTTCACGGAAGAATACTTCGAATTCATCTCCGAACAGACCCCAAACTCCTGCTACGGACCTTGGTAAATTGGCCTGCCCGCGAACTTTGTAGGCTACGGTGTGTCCAAATGCCAGTAAATCTGTAACAGCGAAATAAAACAACACGTTTTTATAAGAACTCGGTGTATTCTTAAGGGTTTTACATCGAAGTTTGACGATTTATTGGTGTTAAACGATGAATTCAAGCGATAAGCGGACACCACTAACCCGTGTTGTGAACTGCAGAACAGAGTGCGTGTGAAACCAATTACGTCATTGAATAATTTCAACACCTTCGTCAGCCGTGGAACTATTCTATCTAAATTGATACAAAATAGACTGTTTTTTGGGTGGCATTCTCCTTTAAAGTTACGTACGGTACTACAATTTCACAAAAATGTTATTTTTAGGAAAACATGCTGCGCATGTACCAAAATATGCGTGGCTTTCATATCAAACACTTGTTGCTTTTTGGTAAAAATCGCCGCCTTTGGAAAGGCCGTCACTCACCTGCACGTCTTGTTTATGTGCAACCTGACAGTCAAATGAAATCTCCAGCGAAAGCTTTTTCAAATTTCAAAGCCCTATTATTTGTCAACCCACACACTGTGTCGAGTGAATCAGCTGTCTATACCCTATGTATAAAATCGTTTCAAAGTTCTGAACAGTTTCAGTCATCGTTATGGCCGCATGGAATTCAGACTGTAATGTAAAGGAAGCAGGCGCCAACACCACGTGAGACTCGAGTTTCCGCCCCAGTCCAACTCAGATTCGGTCCCGAAGCGGCCTGCACGCGAAGTCCACCGATCGCATGACAGAATTGTTGTGAATCCTATCGTATATACACCTCTCACCGAATATCTGTGTACTGAGTTACGTACAACTTATTTCATGGCAAACACGACGTTGCCTGTGAGGAATGTGGCCGGTCCACGCGATCGGCTTCGGACGCTTCAAGTGCCAGCGTTAACGTGTGCTAATGTTAGCGTCAAATGGCAGATACAGCCGTGTAATAACCCATAAAGTTATCTCACTAGTGAGATAACGATTTGGCGGGAAACCGAGGACGGAGTCGAACCCGGGACCTTGAAATTGCTGGTCGCCGACTTTACCACTACACCATGCAGCGACTGACGTCACCAAGAGTGAAAATAGAATACTCAAATGAGCACGCGCAATAATCGCATGTTCAACAAACCGCATTGTACTGTACTTATACGCTACGAAAAATAATACACATAATTTCCATAAAAATGATATCGTAATTCAGTAAAAATCTTCTCTCATGTCCTCTTACTTGTAAATCACCGATCTACAGTTTGAATGCGGGTTTCGTGTCATCAGGATCTTTGACTTGAGAATTATATTCAGTTACCAGTGGTAACCTACTTTAGCAGACGATAATTTCCCGGTCGAAGCTTAGCGTGAAAAAAAACGTGTTTTAAGCTATAATAGTTGGTAAACCTTAATTTATAAATTCAATTTATTTCTATTATATTTAAGTTTTCAATTGGTTTTGAGTAAAAGCATTATTTGACAAAAATAGCCCGGCTTTTCTTAAAAAGTCACGACCTCCGACCCCGGGCCTCTGACAAAGAAAGTAGTTACAAAGCCGTGGAGAGTCATTGCAATGTTTCTCGTTTAGTATGTGGTATAAATAGATTATTACATGTCCTTAGCCGTAATCCCCTTATCTAAAATCCAAAATCCAAAATCCACTCGGGCTCTAGATAACGACTTCGCCATGTAATAACCTATATTTATAACAAAATATTAGCCTCGATTGGCAGATACAACCGTGTAATAACCGACTAGTGAGATAACATTTTGGCGGGAAACCGAGGACGAATTCGAACCCGGGCCTCAACAGTTGCGAGTCGCCGCCTTTACCACTACACCACTCAGCGGCTGACGTCATCGAACGTGAAAATAGAATACTTAAATGAGCACGCGTAACAATCGCATGCTCAGCAAAGGGCATTGCACCGACAATTATACGCTACGAAAAATAAGACGCATAATTTCCATAAAAACGACATTTTTATTCAGTGAAATTTTTCTCTCGTGTTCTCTCACTTGTAAATCACCGATCTCCAATTTGAATGCAGGTGTCGTGTGGTCGGGATCCTTTGACTTGAGCATTATAGTCAGTTACTAGTGGTAACCTACTTTAGCAGACGATATATTCCCGGTCGAAGCTTAGCGTGATAAAATATGTAGTAAGCTATAACAGTTGCTACACCTTAATTTATAGATTCACTTTATTTCTATTTTGTTTTAATTTTCAATTGGTTTTGAGTAAAAGCATTATTTTACAAAAATATCTCAACTTGTCGTAAAAGGTCACGACCTCCGACACCGGGCCTCTGACATAGAAAGTAGTTACAAAGCCGAGGCGAGTCGAGAAAGGTAGATCGATTCATTACAATGTTTCTCGTTCACTATGTGGTATAAATAGATTATTACATGTTCTCAGTCGTTATAATTCTCCAAAATCCACTCGGGCTCTAGATAACGGGGGAAAACGTCTTCGCCATGTAATAATCTATATTTTTTCCATTGGCAGTATATTGAAAAATTAAACTAACATGGGCGGCGCATAATAGGGGGCTGGGGGCTATAGCCCCCACTTTTTTCAGTGCTGCAGAACTCGAATACACTACAGCTTCTGTCACAACCATAAAGAACAGCTTGGAACATAAATCGAGAACAAAACGGTGATGTTCGACTGTTAGAATTGCAATTGATGAGCATGACTCCCAACTTGGGAACACAAAATCTTGAGAGGAAGTCTATAGGTTTTAATCGCATTTAATTTGGCGACAGCACATTTTTTAACGTGAAAACCGAGTCTCAGACTCTTTTATTGAAGAATTCGTTTTTATTTATTATTTAAATCAAGAGTCAAGTGCTAAATACAGAACTTATTTTACCATTAAAACATCGACACTAACATGCAAAATCCGGGACACAGTTTTTTAGCATTTTTATCAGTTTTAATACAGGAAATTTGACAAATGCAGGTAAAAGGACTTTTTCCTATCAACGTACCTATGGAAAACGACATTTTGTCCGAAAATGCATGGTCAAGTGACCACAGGAAAAGCAATGCTGTGAATGACATGAAAAGCCTTGTCTCGACTCCTAGATTTAGAAAATCTGTACTTTAATTTAAGGGTTGACCGTCGCATTTCAAGACGAAGACATTACATTTTAAATACGGGTAAAGGTATCCCTCAAAGTTGTTAGCTAGCTTTGAACAGAGCCAGAAACCACAAAGAAATCCGTTGTTTTTGTAATTTTATTGCAAATCGCTAATTCTTGCCGTTGTTTGCCAGAAATTTGCTTAAATCAAGACCAGTGGCTTTCTTTCAGTCTATACGCTTAAAATGAACTGCCATTTGTTATTTGGTTAGCTCTGCTACCAGGGCGTTGGACGGAGCACGAGTCGCAGATTCGATTCCTCGCTGACTTTGATCTCAGAACTTTACTTTTTTCGCCGATAATGTCCTTTTGAAAAAATTCTTTGGCTTTTCATCAAACCAAAAGAAAAGTTGATTCTGGTCTTCACAGCCCGACTCATTTTGAGATCTAGACTCACAGACCAAAAACATGCGCTCGTATCAATTTCAGCCAAGCTTTCGTGTTTTTTAAAGCTGCACAATGGCACGTAAACAAGGGTAAGCAACGTTTGAAATACCACGATTTCCCTAGCCATGAGTAAAAAAAAAAGCGAGCAACTAAATAAATAGCAAGTCATAGACTCGATTTTCCAAAAAAAAAAAAAAACAGAGACCAGAACAATTTTTTCTTCTTGGTCTCAATTCTAAATTTTTAATGAGACTTTTTTCATGCACAAGCACAAGAATAGGCAAAGCAAAACATTTCTTGTTTTTGAAAAATAAAGAAAATTGCTAAATGAAAGTTCAAGTGCCACTTCCGTATATGCAATACGTTCGCAAACACGCAAAAACACGGAAGTTTCCGTGAGATATCGTCATTAACTGCAAGAAAAGAACGTGAGCACACTAGCTTTACATGCGAGATTCTTGCATTTTCAGAACTCAGGCCAGTGACCTGTTTCATGAATGAAACTTAAAAGGGTACTCAACTCTGTTTTGACGACTTTAACCAATCCTCGTTTTGACACTTGGCAATGAGTCATTGGTGTCAAACGTGAAGGATTAAAGCAAGATTCAACTACAAATTCCCTTTTGGGGTCACTGGGTTTATATTATGGTTCTTGGTGCGTGGTCTGTCCCCACAGTTGTGTAACTTGCCTAAATCGTAGGTGACACTTACCCGTTAAGCAGATTCGTAAGGAGTTTTCAAAGATTGCTCCAAAGTTTGAGGGTTGTCAGAAGCATTGCTTTGTTTCAGAGAACTCGATGGGAAAGTCGTTTTTAACGTTTGTTTTATAGGCAAAAATCGGGTTTGGCATCCTTTTAAGGCTTAAGTTTGGAAATTTGGTCTTATGTTCCACGCAACTGTTTCTGAAGAGTGCTTAAATCTGACTAGAGCACAAGTGTACAGCCCGAGGGTACTCGACTATATTTTGACGGGAAGCAACGAGAAAATCTGGATACTCACCTGTTTTGAGGGCATACTCGAAAAAGGTGGCCAGTAAAAGGTGGCCAGTGTAAGGGAGTCAGTAAAAGAGGGCCAGTAAAAGGGAGCCAGTGTAAGGGAGTCAGTAAAAGGGTGCCAGTAAAAGGGTGCCAGTAAAAGGGTGCCAGTAAAAGGGTGCCAGTAAAAGGGAGCCAGTGTAAGGGAGTCAGTAAAAAGGAGCCAGTAAAAGGGAGCCAGTAAAAGGGTGCCAGTAAAAGGGAGCCAGTAAAAGGGTACCAGTAAAAGGGAATTTATTTTACGTATACATTTACTCTAGAATTTCCACCCTTTAAGAAGAATCAATTCCATAAATCTAACCCCTTCATAAAGATTCTTGGGCAGCTGTCTTTTCAACTCATTGCAAGTACGATCCCGATTTGTTTTCAAACTTCACAAGAGTTCGCGTTCAAAAGTAGAAAAGCATCAAAAGCGTATTACGGCCACTAACTGACAAATGCAGTACACTTTTTCAGAATTCTCATTTGATTTCGAGTTGCACGTCCTGCATAGCTCTTCCATGAGTGTAACCCTGGATGTCAAGTCACGTGAAGCATTGAGTATTAGAAAAAACACGAACTGAAAGTAACACCTCTAGTCGTATTAAGTTACACGTCACCTTAAAAACAGAACAGTGAAATACAAACAGAATATTAAAGAGACTATAAAAAGGCACCCTCCCAAAATAAATTTGGACTACTTATCGCTGTATAACAGAGGTCTCAAATTGTCCTTTTGTCAAAATAAAGGTGATTCTGGGCTTAGAAAGAACACAGTTCATTATCTCTTGAGACGAGGCTCCACAGATTGACTTGAGACGAGGCTCCACAGATTGACTTGAGACCAGGCTCTACAGATTGACTCGAGACGAGGCTCTACAGATTGACTTGAGACGAGGCTCTACAGATTGACTCGAGACGAGGCTCTACAGATTGACTGGAGACGAGGCTCTACAGATTGACCCGAGACGACGCTCTACAGATTGACTCGAGACGAGGCTCTACAGATTGACTCGAGACGAGGCTCTACAGATTGACCCGAGACGACGCTCTACAGATTGACTCGAGACGAGGCTCTACAGATTGACTTGAGACGACGCTCTACAGATTGACTGGAGACGAGGCTCTACAGATTGACCCGAGACGACGCTCTACAGATTGAGACGAGGCCCTACAAAATGACTTGAGACGAGGCTCTACAGATTGCATTGAGACGAGGCTGTACAGATTGACTTGAGACGAAGCTCTACACATTGACTTGAGACGAGATTGACTTGATCCAAGTCCTCAACCTTGCCAAGACTGTTGTTTGAGCCCTTAACAGAAACAAAAAATAACTCAAAACAATGATTCTCCATTAAAGATTTATACAACTGCTTTTTCAAATTTTGCGAAATCGTAATCTGGTTGCTAACGGCAACATATTGACAAGTTGTAGAACCTGTCTTCACTGGTGCCCAACAATTATCCGTTTCCGAATCGTATTCCTATGCGTAGGACTTCTGAAAGAGAAAAACTGTAAACCACATGTATTTGTGATATTAGGAAGTACTGTATTCGACGTTTCCGAAGACGCGTGTTCGTATATGATTGGACAGGTTATTTGGTCTAACACTGCGACTTAATTTTTAATAGTGGTTACTTCCATCAGTTTACTCGTTACGCTTCACTTTAGTTAAAAACTGCATATAACATATTTTAACAAAGCCTACGCCCAAACGCTCATCCAACATAAATCCTGAATTTAATATGTATTTTCAGTTAAATTTTTGGTGTTGTAAAAACCACCTAAAATGGCCGCTGTAGTGAGAGACAGCTGACTCACGCAATATGATTACTCAGTCAACTGTCTTGCGCGGAAACCCTGGCCGCTTTCACAAATAAACAAAATAATGAAATAACTCAAACAGGAGTGAAAGTTACAAAAAGTTTATATTTTGTTGATATCTTTTGACTGCAAACAATTCTGTGATCTAAGCTGGTAAGTATAAAATGAATCAGTTATCTGAGGCAAATTCGGAAGAAATATATGACCCGACGGTGAAAAATCAATACGTACACTATAAAGTGATACCCGCAGTACGACCCGTAGACCTAATTTCGTGTGAGAAAAGCAAAACTTTGCAAGACTTCGCGAAATATCGCCATGTGTGATCACACACGCTTCCTTGGCGAGAGTCTAGCGTCTACGAAACTCTTTCCGGACAACGCGAGTAACAGAAAGAATGTGTTCAGATTTCGCCACTAACTTCGAGTTCTTCCACAATGTAATTTGGGAGTCAGTACGTTGATACACGTCTCAATATTTTTTAATGAAAAATCAAGCTCAACAAAACGGTCAAAACAATTCCAGTTTCAGTTGAAACACTGTGCCAGGTGAATTCTGAGCAATGCGCTTGGCGGGGTTGCCGTGTCCTCAACAGGAACGTGTCTCTGGCCTTGCGCAATTTGTTTTCATTGTACGTAATTGTCTAAAAAGGAAGTTCAGAGACTTCTAAAAACCGTAAGTTAATTATGTGTTGAACAGCTGAGTCATCAACGTCACCAGAATTCAACGCCTCAGCGACATCCATGTGTTTAGTTGCTGAGAACAAGTCCAGAAGGTGTCAGCACTGCACAGTCTCTTTTTACGTCGCCAGCTTCCGGGCAACAAAGGCTTAGTTTTATGGATAAAGAGCAACAAGAATGGCGATTCGAAAAAAATTAGACCACGGGATTGATTTTTTCAGTTACGACATACTTGTTGAAACGTAAAATGAGCGCACAACGTACAATGGCGTATAGGGGACTAGAAGGATGTCCTCCCAGGACGGCGCAGAGGGCGGGCGGCAAAAACGTTAATGGTATCATGAAAGGGCGAGGCAGCGTGACATGGGGCACGACTGAGGGGCGTGGGTCTACCTCGGCAGCGAGAATCGGGCGAGGGGCCAATGAACAACATTTTGAGGCTGGACTAGAATTGTCCTTGTTTCAATAACATCGGTTCCAACGTCAATTTAGAATTGAGAGATAACTCGTGACTGAATGGAAACTGTGGTGGCCATTTCAAAGATTTTAAGCTAGTTGTTTTAGCACCTAAATGCCTTGAGAGTTCTTCATGGCAGCGAATAGTAACGAAAATATCGTGACTGACTTTGCATGTGTAAGTGACCAATCGTGATTTTATTTTTCAACCACCTATAAACCCGCCTTTCATCAGAGCAAGTGTTTATTTAAACCACGTATCGTTATGGAAAGCCAAAAATCCGTTCCTCAGTCAACACAGATGTTATTTCAGGGCCTAAAGAAAAGGTACTTCGCTATCGCTGGAGAACAGTCATTAAAAGTTGTAATTTCATACAAACACTGAGCATAGTCTAAGCAATAAAAAATTGCCAGTTCTTTGACAATCCTGGAATCACTTCTCACGTGTGTAAGAAACAAGTTAAAACCAAGTTTATAACAGCAACTTAGAGGTCTAAATCAAAAGTTAATTTCTTTGTCGGAACGCGGGGCTTATACTCGCTTTGACACAACAGGAGGATATTGAGTGGTCAGCTTGTTTACTCGTTGCAATTGCCGGTGATCTAAAACTCGCCACTGTCACCCTTCCTTGAAAGTGACCTGGACTGACCGTCAGTTCACCTCACCCATTTTTGAAACGACCGCTGACCACTCACTTGCAAAACCACCTGGCGATGCAGACGATTACCCCTTAAAGTTCACGTTTCACCTAGTAGCAACGGAAGCTCAATTCCCCATTTTAAATTGCAGTTAGTATTGTGATACCAGCAGACGGATTAAACTTTTTTTGCCCGAACAGCTTCCACGTTTACTGAACCACCTGTGGAACGGCGATCGTCTGCTTAGCTAAAGAGTGGTCACAGGAAACCCGGTGTAAACCGCAGTCTGTTTCATAACCGAACTTTTTTAGAAAAGTAGTTAGCAATCACAGCAAGAAAACGACCACATTAAAAGTGCTGGTGGTATATTTGCAAATATTTGACGAGCCTTGCATGAAGTTTTAACGAGTTGTGTCAATAATTGCTTGATTCGTGGCGCATGAAAACAGGAAGGAAACCATGGCCGTATGATTGTAAAGGTATTCAACTTTTAGAAAGCGCGTTATGATTGATTTCATATGTCCCAGACATAAAATATTTAATGTAGTGCCCTTACGAAGGACAAATTGTCCGTGTTCTTAAAATGCGTTGCCTGAGAACTAATCAGAGAGACCCTGGAACAGTCACGTGACACCCGAAATGGGAGACGGCAGGAGCGTGTCGTCTGGCGTGGGAACGAAAGATGCAGAAGACAAAAATGACCGGTACAGCTGTGCGTGATCAATTTTTTGAACATTAGCTTTCCTTTTTGGTGATAAATGGGGCCAAAATTGTTCTCTACTGAAAAAATAGAGAAACGTTAGACCAACGTTTATCTATAGGCCCACTATTGCACTTTAAACATAATTGCAACAAGTACTTTTGTCCAACAAGTACTTTTGCGACAGTTTCCAGAAAATATGAAGAGAAATTTTCTTTAATTCATACACTGGATAAGACATGGCTCAATAATCTGGGTACTTCTGATCTGGTTACAGATATTTACGTGGTCGTAGAGTAGATAAAATTCTCACTAGTTGTCACATCAGCCCAATGAGTGCTCGCCAAGGTGTCCCTAGATACATTATCGCTGGAACAAGAAGTCATGAATTGAGATACACATCTCTAGTTAATTGGTAAATAATGAATAGCAGCCGGTATCGACCAACGTGACACAATGAGTTTCAGTGCCGAAAAACGCATTTTTGAGATTACTGTTTGGTATGTATTTTATTAGGTTTGACCAAAGCTACAAAGGAGCAAACTCCGTTATGTTTTGTGACTTTATCACATATCGCTCATTGCCGACGTTGGCTTCAAGTCATTCAAAGAGAGCTGATAACTCAATAAAGAGGTAAAAATGAAACAAAACACAATAGAATGCATTTTTAAATAGGATGTGGCAGGCTTTGATAAAGCGTGGGTCATCCGCACCCAGAGGTAAATATTTCTTTCGGACAGATAACAGATCTCCATTTGGGCGAGTTAAAAACTGCTCATGAATAAACATTATAAAACTACGATGAAAACTGTATATATACACCCTTTTAGAAAAGCGTAAGAGATAAAACTTGGATGCATAAGACTACAGTTTAGACGTATAACGACTATAGGTGTAGTAACATAAGGCAAATAGAATTAGCACAAACTGAAAGACAAACAAATGTACACCACACACACATTTTCCGTGTGCGGCAATAATTGTGTTGTTTTTCAACTGAAATGTTACAAGACAATTATCTTTCATATTAAGTTGCCACGCTGACTTTCCCGTCAGGAGTTTATGAAATATGGAAAAATACGTGTTACCCGAATTGATTACCGTTAGTGTCGAGCAGTAACATGTTTTATAACCCACGAAGAGGTCACACAATGCACAAGTGTCTCAAAGTGTTATATGCTCGGAACCATAGTTTCATCAGGATTGTCTGACACTCTAAGCAAATGATAGAGCGAGAAGAAAATGATCTTTTGTACAGTGTCTGCTAAAAAGTCGGGGGCGTTGTGGTTAGCGAACATAAACTCAACGGCAGTCAAGGGTGGCATGGGGATTAGATTTCAAAACTCCACCACAAATGTCACAAAAATGACTTGTCACTTTTCTTCGTCAAAAATCCGCCCCTTGTCCAGCCCCCGAGAGCATTTCGGGCCGATGTGACAGTAATGATCATTCCTTGCCTCTAATTGGCTGATAAGAAATAGATAAAAGGATGACGGGACTACTTTCAGTGCTCTATCCGCCGGGAGACCAGGATTCATCTGCAGTTTGTAACGGCTAACGGTTGACAGTCCGACTCTGTGTTGCTTGGACAAGTAGCACGAGTACTGGGCTCCCGTAGGAAGACGCCCGTGCGGCATATCCTGACATTCTGTGGTAACGAGGGCGCATGCACTGCGTTTATATTAAAAAGGCAATTCCAATCATGGGACTCACGAGGACATGCTTGGCGCTACTTGCGCTCACATCGATAGCAAAGGCCGTGACTTTACAAGGCAAGAGAGGTAAGTGATGTCTCCCGTCCAAGAAACGGGGAAATTATGACAAATCGTTTAATATATGTGCGTGCTTCAATCATGTCACACGTATAATTTAGTTTCGGTGTTGTGTTCCGTATCTTCTCCAATTGACAAGTATTAAATGCAGACCAATTATTCAAGGGGCAAATGCTATATTGCGCTTGACTAGACTCCTGGGTGTGCAAAGACTTTTAAGAAAATTCCTCATGGAACAAGCCCGAACTACCTTGTAAAAATGTTGAGCTTCCTTAAAATGCATGTTTCCATACCTATTAGACAGTTTAAATAAACAACGGCAAAATCATGCTCTTTTGTTAGGGAAAACTTAAATAACACAGTTAAAATGAAAAAGATGAACAAATTGTATTTTCCCGTATCAACGCGACAAACGTAATACTATAACAAGAGGGTCCGTCGGGCGAACACTGAGCTGCCCCCTAAACCAGTTGGGGGCGTATCTAACCTAAGGGGTTGGACCGAAAAATATATTATGCTAATTAGGTTGTGTCATTGTTCTGGATTGAATTCCAGTCATTCGTAGACATGTTTATAAATAAGAGTCGCAACCTTAGCTGTTCTATTTCCAGAGAACTTCTGCAATTTCTTTTACGTCTGCCTGTTTTGTATTAAGTGGAATTGTAATTAATTTGCCTTTTACCACTCTTCTTTGCCTTGACGCTAAATAATGGTCCACTGGCTGTTGAGCTTTATTGGAAACATAATTTTTTTTAAAAATCCCACCAGTTATAAGTACAATTAATTTTACCTATGTTAATTAATACAAACAAACCTTATTTTTTAAAGCTAACCGTATAATGTCAGCGTCTTTTCGAATTTTGTTTCCCGCAAAATCCACACTTTGTGCAGAGTACCATGTTTTAAGTCGCGTGACATAAGTGGACTTTCACTATGAAAACTAATGAAACTTGCTGACTTTTCATACACCTCGCAGAAAATGAAACCAGGACTGCGTTCTGTATCGCTAATTTTGTATCTTATTATTTTTTAAAATGGTCTCTTTATTATATATGTCATACAGCGCAGTGACTAATGTATCCAAAAAGGAATATCTTGAAATATTGATACTTAACAAGGAGATTAAATAAGTGTACTTGCACACACTCTTCCGTGAGGAAGGGGTTCATCAACAGGTTGCCCATGGACAGCCCGGTGAGAATATTCAGGTTCCCCTAGGTTCATTTGATATTTCTTTCGTTTTCTTACCAAAAAACCTGCCAAGAAGTGTACAGTGAAAGAAAGCAAGACATTAGAAATTACTAAATTCCAGTTACGTCCCATGTACTATTCTAAAGCGGCCGATGACCTTAGATCTGGGTGAGTGGACAGTAGCCATAACTGTTTATATTTTCGCTTCGTGAAATCCAAACATGCCCCAGGGACATCAAAGGTTGCGTTCAGGCCACAACAACATATACTACATCTGCTTCGAAAAAACGGCATTGTCGCGAGCATGCCTTGGATAGCTGTAAAAATATTTCACTTACACAGTTAACCGAATGCTCCAGTCTTAGCAGTGTAATTACTCTGTTCAAATCCAACTTTACGTAGACCTGTTAATTTTAATTAAAGTATTAACCGCAAATAAAGTGAACTCTCGTGACCGGTGTTCATCCTTCATTAAACTGCCTTTCGGTGAAATGATTGGCTCCACCTGTTCCCGTCGCGCAAACTTTGGCGCAATGCTCAATAGAAGACGTGTTGTCGTCATTGCATAGCATCATGTTTTACTAAAACCTACGTGTAGATTATAGTTTTCGACAGGGCGGATCAGATGTAATAATTTAAATCGCTGTGGGGCCCTACTCCAATTGGCACAGGACAGCCCCATAGCGACATCTCCATGGCAACACAACGAATTATTATGAAAGTCTGTCAAAATTATGGGATCAGTAATATTATGCTTAGCGTCAGACAGTGTGCTCTGAGAGATACATTTCTCGTCAGTTTCATTTAAATTTAATTTACCGGAAAACGGAATTTGACAAGAAAGATGCAAATGAAGTCAAAAACATAACTTGGTCGCCATATTTATTTTGTGTGAACAGATAAGTTTTACGATTTTGTCAAAGTTGCACGAAACATTGACGCAGTTCGTCCAAAATGAACGGTGCATGCCAACTTATTTGGCAAACCTTTTATTAAGCTGAAATTTTTGGTTATATACTTACACTAGGTGGTAATGAGGACTCATCTCTCATTTTAGAGAGTCGCGTTGGCATTCGAGACTAATCGACCATTCGGTTTCTTAAAATCTTTCTAGGTGCTAACGCATTGCCAATTAATATCGCGTCTGAAATAAAGTTCGTCACAGAGCCAAAACCGACTTTTCTCGGAAACAAAATAGGAACGCCTATGGAGGTTTGTTTCGTTATAGCTCCAGCAATTCATAATTCCGGATCCGTCAAATGTTCCAAGTTTTACAGGTCATTACTACTGGGCCACATCGACAGCAGATGTCGACGAATGTTTTTTAATAGTCAAATTCCTGTTGCATGCCACGGCTCGAGACGACATAGAGCCGGATGGCTATTCCATTAGCGACACAATTCGGAATCGTTTAATGGTGGTAAAAATCGAGTCTGACCGAAAGGCCAGCCGTGACACTCGTCTTACCTTTTGAAGTTTGAAAAACTGTTAAGGACCACATCAGAATAGTGTTACTTCGGTTAAATGTTCTAACACATGGCATTGGCGCGACCAGGTCAACACACGACTGAGGTCGCCGGAGTCATCGCCGCCGTGATAGCACAGGTGGCGCTGGTTCAAAAGTGACGCCGTCTCGTGTCCCTTACAACAGCCATCCAAAAATTCCTCCAGTGCATTCTGCCAAAATTGAAATACGCATGCAGCGTGCTTTGATTTTCACAAATGTGCCGTCTCGTTGACTGTTCTTTTGAAGTTAAAATATCTGTATTCACACGGCGATTCACTAATGCAATTTTGGAAAGTTTAAAATAGGTGTAGGCCAACGATTCACTATAACTCAACTGAAGATTGATCGAGTGTTCAAGCAGAATCTAAACATAAACTAAACTACATGTACATAAACATAGTGCCGCACTGGCAGATCTACGATGCCTCAAAACGGGGGAGGGGAGAGGGGGCACGGTTTAAGCTGCCAAGGAAAACGTGTCCGTGCCACTGTTCTGTAACGGCATGCCGACGGTGTTTTCCATATCCCTCCGGGGTTTACTTAAATCAAATGCGCCTATGGGCCGTGACCACGGTCCCCAGTCGATCTTCAATTTCTCACAATTGTCTTTCTAGCAGTAAGAGCGCTTGAAAAGCAAATCAGGGGCTTAAGTTTTCAGTTTATACAACGTCAGACATCATAGAGAGTAGATTTGTGTGCGGGTTCGCAGCATTGATCATTTTACGACTGTAACCGTCTGTACGGTCCTTATCTTCGTGACACTAATTAATGTATTCAATTATTTTGCAGCCAACCCTGCCTGGGAAAAAGTAAGTAAAACGTAACCGACTGAATTCTAATTGAAAACTTGATCCATGTAGCTAATATGCCATTGAAACTTAAACTTGGTTACTTCTCATGTTGTAGGCATTATTTCAAGTTTTAATCCAAGCGGTTGGTTATTACTCTAACGTTTTAATGAACTTCAGCTTTCCTTGCCATAATTGAAATTATGGACACCACGTTGTTTTTGCATCACGTGAGCGATCACTTCCTTGATAACTTTTCTTGACATCGATCTGGAGAAGGATAATTTTAGACTCGAAAGCTTTTAATTAGAACTGAATGAAACTCGTTTCAGCCCGTTCCGTGGAACGTAGGCATAAAACAGAATGCGTTACTTAGATTGAATTCGAATAGCTTATTTGACGATTTTGACGTAAAACCCTCGCTGAATTGTCCAACGGAACTACGAGCAACTAAATAAAATGCTTTTATAATACCATTTGTGTGCTAGTTAACATTTCGTTTCGCGTTTCACGACCCAGACAGAAGTACGTAGGTGGTGATTTTCCCAAACAAACCTCTAAATTGACTTTTTAAAAAGTGATACTGTTGTCTCCATTTTTTATACGACTTCCCGTGCTGAAGGTGACAAGAAAACCACATTCTAGCAGCCTCGAGGTTTTATTAGGGTAATTAAACATGTCTCTCTGCTCGCGACCGCGCGATTTGTTGGCTGTTTAGTCTGGTGGAGCGGAGTCAGTAGCGGTGGTCAAGATAGGCAGATTCTGATTACACGATTCGCCTAACTGTTGTGTTCGAAAAAGTTGTTAGCCACGCCCGGGTCGTTGTGAACGTGCTACGGTGGGTGTAATCGCGAATACGTATACGTCCACGATATTGATTGGACTCAATTTAGGCGCACATCGGGTAATATAAATTGTTCGATGCGACGTGTTTTCAGTTTTCAGTTAATGCTTTAACAGATGAATCGCTGAATGCAAAGAAAATTCTAAATATTGTTCACAAATTCGTGTAAAAAACACGCAGAAGTAAAAACGTGCTCCAAAATAGTTGTAAATCAAGTAAGAGATATCGATTGTTTCTGATTGTCGTCTATGACAGCGGTGTAAACGAACACGAGAGCGTTGACTCGGCGTCTTAATTCGATTTTTCATTCTTCTCAATCTGACTAACGCAAAAACTGAAAGCTCACTATTACAATACAAAAAGTCTCATTAACTTAGGGGTTTCGCACACGCTTCTCAGTAATTACACTCTCACTGGATGTACATGAAGTGAATGTCGAAGTTTAATATTTAAAAATAATTGGGCTGCGTTATTTTCATTAGCTATTAACTCCAATAAAACCGTTACATTTCTAAAACGCGAGGTACATTGGCAAAGTGAACTACATGGCGTTTTTAGTTTTCGGAAGTCTAGCTGATCAATCGCAGTGCATTAACTTCGAGTTCTGATGATCGGGTCTGCGCTCTTCATCTTCGTCCTCGTTTACAGAATTATTCGGATAACAAAATTGTTTCCTTCACATACCGCACTTTCATCCAAAATGTTCTCACGGCGGCCAGATTGATTTGACCGACATATTTGCTTGTGACGCAAAATCACCCGAGTTCAGCGTAGACAAATAAGATAAGATTCAGTTGGCGGCGTTAGTCAACACTGTGGAAGTAAAATGAATTTTAAAACTTAAAATATTGAAATGTGGATTATTTATGTAACACCTTAAATGTTTAGACCATTCCCTAGACTCGCAAACGGAGAATAACTTGCAAGTTGGACTTTTTGGTCACAGGGAAGTTTTACAGTTTATAACGACTACCTTTTTCCTTTCACAGAATGTAAATATATATGATATTCCGCAAAGACAACAACAGATAAAAGCTCAGCCATTAGCACCAATACAGGTAAGATCATAGGTCGCAAACCCTTGCACAGGTTCTGTAGCTCTCAACAATATTTCGACCAAAGGGAAAAGTAAAGAAGGCCGTCCAGTTTTGAAAATACTTCAGCAACACTGAACAGCATGGCAACTGGAATTTGGTCAATAGAGGTCGCGGTGAGTCTAAAGGATCGTCTCTGGATTTTCATTGGCAGTCTAGAGATTATCCTTTTGGCCTCATCGCTTCCTTCTCAGTCTTCTGATCTAAACCCGATGCGACCAAGGTGTGCAAGCGTATCTTCTGCAGGTTCTATATGTGAATTAGGGCAAATTTCTGAAATAGGGGAAACAATAATGAGACGGTGACAGCTTACCTTTAATTGCGAAGACAGACGGGCCAGGCACAGTCCACAACGCAACGGGACCGTCGTGATCTTGGAGCCGACTCCACTGAGAGCCCTACTAAAGTGAACAGGCAATTACCTGACCGTTACATTTGAATAAGCTAGTCTTTAGCCATTAGGCAACATGTGGTAACATCCTCAGTTTAGTTTTGAAACATTTTAATTTAAAGGGTGTCAATTTGCCTTGATTGTCATGAGCACTATGAAAGGCACGTTTGAGCGGCTGGAACGCCGGGCAGCGGGAAGTCATTATTATCTTCAGTGGCATGCAGAGAGAGGTGCAAAACAGAGGCAGATTTCAAGTTGAGGGGGGGGTCAAGGTGGCTATGCCCCCTAAAATCTAGTCTCCCGGATTCCATCTGGCAGTTCGGGACTTTGCCCTGCCCCCCAACTCAAAATCCTGGACCCGCCCCTGTAAATTAGCAGGGCCAGGCCACTCAATTCTGTGGAGCGACTAGGCAAAATGAAAAAAATGTACCGAGAAATGTGCTCCACAGGGCTTAAACTTGGCTCTACACGTACCGGCCGCAAGCGGCAGTTCGCCAGCTCACACCGGCGAGACCATTCTTGCTGTGACAGTTCTTTATTGCTGGAGACCTGTTACCGTGACACTGATGAGTCAATTATGTCCTAGTTGGCTTGTCTCAGTGTTCAGTCCTTTCCAAGCACCAACGACATACTATTTGAAGACCATATTCATAAGGCCCAACCGAAGAAAAGAAGCCTAAGTCACTTGTAACCATGATGTTGAAACCGATCATTGACTGGATAGCCACTTGAAGCGTCTTCAGTCACCCATGTGTTAGTGACATTCTTGAAGTTAAACGTGATTTGTTAATCCCTGGTCGTCCAGGTAGGACGCCACATTCGACGGAGGGGCCATAGCCAGTTGATCAGATTTTGACTAGAATTGACCGTGATCCTGTGCATTTCATAGTCTCTGCCTAACTGGTAAAATTAGAGGTAAGTATAAGCGCCCAAAGCCCAAACGTATCACTTTTGAGAACTGAACGTAACTTACGGTGCGGCGTAGGCGTTATGTTCAAATGCCAAAAGGTGGTTGGCTGCGCCTTACGTGCGCCTTTAAGCCCCACTACAGCACTGGACATACACATTATAATGACTTTCGACTTGGAGTACATCTAGCCTGTTGGGCAGCATCGGTGTTAATGACATATGGACGTGACATTCGCAATAGTGTCATGATCGTTGCACGGCCTGATCTAGAGTCGTTCGTTGCCCTTTTGAGCAGTCATGAGTCGTGACCAAGCGCTTTCCCGCGCAGTTTGGCTAGTGGTAAGCGGTGACATCTTTTGGGAGATGGTGACAACTACACCTGAAGCACAATTCTCCGAGAATTTTTGTTAGCCAGTAAATGAAGTACTCAGAAGCACTATAACGAAGTCCGACCACTTCTGGTAATTTGCTGTGAAAGTGCATGCGCAAGAAACTGTGGATCTAAGCGGCGAAAACAGAAATTAGCCAATAGATGACGCTCTAATCTATGGCGCAGAAGGGGATGCAGTGTCTAGGTGATACACATGATCACTCCACAAATTCAACAGCAAAATAACACCCTAACGCCATTGTTTTCGCGCCGGTAACCAAGGTAGTTTACTCAACATGTCGTGAACATCTCTTTAAAGGACCCAGCTAGATCAGGACCAGTTTTATCCACATTCTTTCAGGCACAGGTTCTGTTGTGAGTTATTAGTTAGTGCAGATGGCAGGCCTACGGCCTACTACCTACTGGTACTGTTACGTTATGGACATATTCAGACATATAACAACTACGCCATGCTGGAACTAGAACTAGGCCTACTTTCCAAAGTATAGCTGATGGCGTAATTGGTTTTTTGTTGACAAAACGGCAGCTGTTATTTGATCAATTTTGAGAGAGCGCACGTACTTTAATTTTTCCATCAGTTTTCATGTCCCCAAAAGAAACCAGAATTTTTTATAGTTTCCATCAGTTTTCATGTCCCCAAAAGAAAACAGAGAAATAGGGCCGGATCATGCTTTCAAGCCCTCTATTCAGATATGATCTGGTAAGAAACAGTAATTGCCCTATGTGACCTAGTGAATAGAGTTACTCCATTGAAAACCCTATTGGGAATGGACTGTGGCTAGAACTGGTCCAGCTTTGGGACACATTGGAGGAGTTTAAAAGATTTCTCCAAATCCACCCATTTTCTCGTTCAAAGGGGATGTTTACAGCATAAGGAAGAATGTAGAATTGAATGACACTAATTTTATATCAGATTTTATTTTGTTAACTTTTGCTAGCTAAAAGAGATGTACATTTTGATATTTCGGTATGGGGTGGGAGATGCACCTCTATCATGTGAGCTAGTTTGACTGGTCCAGCGAAGCTGCAAACCATGCCAAGAAGCAGCAGCACAATCGTGGACCTCTCTGCCCTGTACTGTACACAGTAATCCAACCATGAATCTGAAACAGTTTTGAGGCAAGAGCTGATATAGACACTTACTGTCTCAACTTGGCCAGAACAGCTGACACAGAGCTGATGGTTTGGCTGATGTGTGCCTATGAGTATAGTACATGTATTTGTACAGCTTTGTACTAAGTATGGCTAAACACTGCATCCGTCTCTATACTTATCAGTTAAGAGACTATACACACTACTTAGCAGACATGGTGGCATTGTCTAGCTAGACTGATGAGTACTGACTACTGAGTATAAGTCATAAGCCAGGATCATAGGACTGACTCAAAGGAAGCTGGTTTGTGGGAGTATATGGCAACATCTAATGTCACCTATGGTATTTACACAGCTTTTTACCAACTCTCACTAAGCTGATCAGCACTGAGTATAGTCATAGGCATATGGTCCAAGAAAGCTAATTTGTAAGAGTATGGTGATGTCCCATGATGCCTATGGTACTTGCACAGATTTGTATCAAGCCTAAGTAGACTCTTGAGTATTAAGTAAACTATACGTCTAAGAAAGCTGATTTGCGGGAGTTAGCATGACGATTCTCACAGCTTTTTACCATGCCAAGCTAGATTGGTGAGTGCTATTAAAGCGGTTTTGTGATGTGGATTGTAAGTTTCGTGTTCATTTTAAAGCAAATTTTTCCATCTACTTACTCTGAGCTCGTACTCACTGGTTGTAATATGTTTTGCAGCGACCTTCTGCTATTGTGCAACCAGGACCAGCAGGTCCACGGGGTTTTCAAGGACCAACAGGAATACCGGTAAGCTCTGTTAAATACCACGTGTTTGGCAGGGGGCATGGTTGACAAGTCCATCAGGCATTGGTCAACTACAGCCATTCCTGATTAAGTGAACCAGTTTCATCTATTGAACAACAGACCCATTATCAGTGATTTTCTAGTTGTCAACATGAATCGGGGACTACTATTTTTGACAACTGCCAGTCTCTCATACATAAATATGTTAATATGACAAGTTTAAATGTAATAGCAATTTTTTTAAGAAAAATATCCATACTCTTGTTAACTCAACCATTAGGCTCGTTTCAGATAAATTAGACACTATTAGCATTCCACACATTTATGAATACTGCTTAGCAAACACACAAGAATTGAAGTTCTCACATTCACATCCCACATTCCATAGTAATGGCTGCGCTCTACAGAACCAGTTTGATGCCCGTTATTCAGTGCAGGAAACTGGTTCTCAAAATGCAGGACCCCTGTAATCTACTACAACGCTACAGACAATAGAAAGCCAAACTATCCTGATAATTTTTTCAAGAAATATAGGAATCTGTTGTCTAATGGAAGTATTCATGAATTGTATTACAAGGCGCTTGTTCTCTCTCTTTCAGGGCCCTCAAGGTTTCCCAGGTGCTCCCGGAGAATCTGGTGCGAATGTGAGCATTGTTTATTTTCTTTATTAGTATTAAATTGTTTGAAATCTCAATTGTGACAGAGACCCACATTCATTTGGTTTTTATCATTCCACCCACATATCAATGTATGTTTCTTAGAGATGGGACAATACACATTTTCTGGAATTCGATTCGAATCCTTTTAGATGGAATTCGATTATTTTTGATTCGATTCTTGTTTGTCAAGTCAATTAAACTTTTTCTCAAATGTAAGTACCTAACTTCCCACTTGAACCAATATTAGCAGCAAAGTTGTTCAATATTTCAATTCCAACTAATGAACAATCCTGAGCTGTTCAACATCAATAGAATACAAAAATATAAAAATAAGCTGTAAGTTTGCAAGAAAGCTACCGATAACAGCGAAAATTGGAAATAAGAATCAAATCCAAATGGGTCTTGGCGTATCGTTATGGAAATCAATTTTTTCAGCATCACAATTCGATTACTGAATACAAACGCAATATTTATCAGTTTGATGTTACCCAGTATGTCATGCATACCCATGTCTAATCTAAGTATATACTCTACTCTCCTTTTTCCAGGGACCGCCCGGACCGCCAGGGGCACAGGGTCCACCAGGACCCCCTGGACTGCACGTAAGTAAAAATGTGTCAGCATGCAACATATTACACATTTGTGGCGAGTCATTTTGAACATGGAGCATGGTGAGTGCATCATTACCAGTGATTGCTTCCCTCCATGTGCTAAAATTTACTAAGATTCTACCATTTCAGTTTAGATGCAGCTCCGAGGAGATTGGGGTTTTGCCATATGCCATATGTAGTCCATTTTAAAAAGATACGTGTCGGATTATCAGGGCTTGGAATTCTCTTGTTTAACAAGATTTCCTCTGTTTTGGTTTCGATTTCCTCTTATTTGATTTCCAGTTTCCTCTGTTCTTTGTCCCTTTTTCATTATTTTGACTTTATTCATACAAAAATGTTTATTTCAGTTAAATTTTACACCACGTAAAATATTTCTATCACACAAAGCTATTTGTGAAGCACAAACTTTTTTTGTGAAACGATGTATCACCTGAAAAATTTTCCTCTTTTTATCGTTCTTCATTCCAAGCCCTGTATTGTCTACTTTTTTACCATAATGAGAATGACAGAGACGGCCTAATTGTTTGATGAAATTTTAGGGAGATCGTGGACGATCAGGTTTAGATGGTCCCCCCGGACCCCCAGGAAATCCCGGACCACGTGGAACCAATGGAATGCCAGGTCTACCAGGACATAAAGGCGATAAGGTGTGTGGAATTAAGATTAACACAACTGCCATCTGTTTTCAACGGCAGGCAATATCAACTATTTTACTAAACTAAATAATACAGAAAAGTAACTTCACTGTACCTTTCACTGGAACGTAAAATCACCACGACAACGTGTGTGCCTGGCTGACAAAAATGGTCTACGCTGCATAAATGCACATCATTGTTAGAAAAGCTAGTTTGATCCCACGCATTGCTTGTGATAAATTGTCTGGTGGCATAGTTTTGCGAAGACTTGCGTGATTTTGCGCCTATGGAATGTTGCCTGGTTAACTGACAATGCCCTCTTGTGGCTGAGGCTCTGGGGGAAGTGTTGTGATGAGTAAGATTATACACTTGTTGGTTTATGAGGTAAACGAGGGAAGAAATGTTAGACTTTGTTGCCTTCTTGTTTTAGGAAGTGAAGAAAGCAATGAACAGCTTTTACATGATAAACGGAATGACGTAGGTTAAGTGTTACTATCTCCTAACTGACCAGCTACTCAGTTATATATCCAGGATCGAAGGCATCATTTGATAGACTGTCCAGGTTATTGTGATGTTAGGAGACAAAATCTTAACTGTCTACGTCTTAGAAGTCATGAAAGCTATCTCATTTATTTGTTATACCCATAACGTGAAATGGTCGTGATGCAAACTCCGGGACCTCAGGGGTTACACGTTGAATACACTTCTGTGAGCGATTTGAATAAGACAGTCTTCTTGCTATTACACGATGGTCTTGTTTAGTCTGTTGTCATGGTAACGAACTCATCTTAATGCCAGCCGCTCAGCATGCACTGGCGTGAAATCACATGTCATCTGCTTTTAGTTTATCAAGGAATTTCGATCGACCCGAATGAGCGTGCTGGCTACGTGGGGCAGTCTTATGACGATAAAGTAGCGTTATGCCTAAGTGCAGTTTGGGATTGATGTCGCTATGCACATTAAGTCTTTAATTTTGTTTAGTTGTTGTAAAATCATATACTTTCATAATTTAATTATTTTTATTAGTCGTGCGGTTTTCCTTGACAAGAGAACAATAACCAGTGAAATAATCTGCTTTATGATTAGTGAAGAACAAGTCTAAAAGCTTGAATGTTCTTAGTCATGTTCTGTGCTGAAGGTGTCAGTCTTATATGTTACTGTATTTTAGGGTTGGACAGGTGCTCCAGGTGTACAAGGTAGCACAGGTGCCCCTGGTGAACGTGGCGAGACTGGCTCCCCTGGCCAACAGGGCCCTCAGGGCAATCCGGTGTGTAATAGCTACAGTATTTTTGAAAAAAAATTACTGTTACTCCTGACATCCGTCTGAAGTTGTCTAAACGTTGACTAGGTCTTCTGGGACGGAAGCTATATCATTTTAATTATGCCGTGGTTGTGTTTGCAATTTGGAGACGGATATTAATCACTGAAAAGTGCATACTATTGGACGTTTCTTGATTTCGTGGTTGAACATGGGAAACACAATCACAGCAGTACCTGAATACCTGAATCCATTTCAATTTTCACGGTGAGAACAAAATCAGTCCTCCTCAGTTTTAACATGAAACAATTTATTTTTTGTAAAACTGGTTGAATTAGCCACACATTTAGGAAAACTTTACTGTTTACTGACAGAGGTATTCCTGTCTGTAAAATTAAGGTTGTTAACCATCAACCATGGATAATTATTCACGCATGCGCAGAGAATTTGTGCCTGCACATCAAGAAAACGTGCTGCAATAAGCGTTTGGATATTTCAGGGTATCAGAGGACCGACTGGTGAGCGAGGATCTACTGGATCTCCGGGTCCTGCCGGCCAGCGAGGCAACGATGGTGTAGCAGGGCCGGAAGGCTCCCCCGGACAACCGGGGCAGTTAGGGCCCCCTGGACCACCTGGCAGTGTTGGAAACAAGGTAAGGATGTCATGGTAGGGTTCTAACCAAAAGGTATTGATAATAAACAGAGACAGAAATAGGGTCAGTGATTGGGATCATTCGATAATTGTTTTAAGTGATAATCACAGGGACATTACAGCTATGGTGGCCTTACAGCCTAATGTGAATGAGACAGTTATAGAAAGCCGCACCTCACCTTTGGTAGCTTTTCCAGTCAATTATGAGTAGATAACTGTGGTAATTCACCTCTTGAAATGTGACTAGGAATGATTACCTGTCATCTAGTTGACCCATTTAATGTCGCCTCGGCATGATAAGAGGACTATTAATGGTGGTGCATGTAGATTTATTTTCCGTATCTTGCTTCTAGGGTGACACAGGTGACGCTGGCCCGCAAGGTAACGTTGGATCCCGCGGTGCACCTGGAGAACCTGGCCGTCAAGGGCGACCTGGTGAAAGAGGGGCGCCTGTATGTATTGTGTTTTCAGATCCACATTCGTTTGTACAATAGGTGCTGTAATCTTTCTCAAGTTGTTGCAAAAAATAGATCTGTAATTCAAATGTGCTATACATGTAATAACATGAATGTGTACGATTGCTTGTTGATAATCTCACGTTGACAGTGTTAATGAAAAATTGAACTAAAGGTTCAACTCCAAAAGATCATCTTACACAATTGTTTTAGAGATTACAATTTAATCTCAGTTCAGCGAGGAACAATAGAAGCCTCTACGAATGTTACCAAACTTGCTAGTTTACTAGAAACGTGTTGGTAAGTTGCTGCTTAACTATGCTCTGCCTACAAATAGTAAGGAAAGATTATTTGGAGATAGTGAAGTGGCAGCGCCAAAGTTTGAGAAGATAAAGCTGTACATCACCATAGTTATCGTATGATCTTGTTACCTTTCATTCAAGTAGCTAGCGAAGGCTGTCTTTGAGTCTCAGATTTTAGGAGATCCCACATTCTCCTGACGCTCACACTTCTGTCTGGACCTCAAGTTCTTATCGCTAGACAATACATGGCAATAGTTACTTTCAGAGGTCCAGGATTTTGAGAACCATTCTGATGCCGTTATTCAGTGGAGCTAACTAGTGCTCAAAGTGATCAAGGTACCACTGTAAGTGACTATCAGCTGAAACATATGAATAATTTCATTAAGAGGTAACCTTGCCATTGTCCATGGCTTGTTTTTGTAGGGTGAAAGGGGAAGTGATGGCTCACCAGGCCTGAATGGTGCCCAGGGTCAACAAGGACCCCAGGGACCCCCTGGCTTTGCCGGAGCACAAGGAGCCACCGGACCTCGTGGATTGGATGGATCACCAGGACAGCAGGGAGAGAAAGTAAGTGAAAAATTACAGACATCCCACAAGTTTTTCATTGCCACAGCTGTTAGATCTTACTGTGGCTGGGGGTGGGGTGCCATCTTATTATGACCAGGGACCAGGATGTGTTTCCTCATCGGTAAAGTCGTCGAATCTTCCTGCTTTTCTCAGGAATTCGGAAGACTTTTTATGTTATGTTATGTAAAGAGGAGGCAGTGTGGCCTGGTTGATAAGTGCCCGCTTTCTTTACTCGAGGTCGAGGGTTCGAGTCCCACCAGGTCACACTGCTAAACCATTGAGCCAGGTTTCTAGCTCCTCAGCTTCGTTTTAACCCTATATTAATAAAGCATAAGAATATTTCCAGGTGATCAGTGCAATGGGCCCACATGCGAGCCTTGCGCACATCTGGTACAACATGTATCATACCGCCTGCAATTATTTTTTAATATGTTATGTGGGACGTTCTCATTACATTAGAAAGTCTGCAGCATTTAATGTTTTACTATGCCAATCTGCTATTCATTGGGTCACATGATCATGTCTTCTTAGTAAAATTTAGCAAAACAACTGTATCAATAACTCGGCCAAATTTCGTTTGAAAGAAATTCTCAAGATGAAGTTTAAAAATGCAGTTACAGTTTTCATTTTATGCAAAAGTCCTATTTTTCGACTACCCCTCATGCAAAAGTGGAACATTTTTGAAAACTATTCGTAACAACATGTTGGAAAACAGCATGTGAAAGTTTCACAATAATCCGATCAACGAATTTTGAAACACGGTGTTCCAAAGTTGGCCAAATTTGGCCATTATTCTAGGGTCCTGCATAACCTTGATATGTACGATCTTGAAATTTCCTCCAGGCAGGTTATGTGTCCGTTGAGTATAAGGCTGTGAAACTTTTGATAGGTTGAGCAAGACTGATCTGTAAATGTTGGGGAGTCATGGCGTGCATACCACACCTAGAGACTACTGAGCTGGTGTCATATGTGCTCTGGTGTTTGAATGCAAACTGATCTGTCTTTAACAAGGACTGACTTTCTTAAACTTATCAACTATTATACGCGTTAACAGGGTGAGCCTGGAGCAGATGGTGCCATCGGTTCCCAGGGGCCTCAAGGACCGCCCGGTGCGATGGGCCAACGGGGAGATCGTGGTCTTAACGGAGCAAATGGAAAACCGGTAAGACTATAGGTTCATTTTTTAGAAATGTATAAGTGCATTCATTTATAGCAAATGTCGGTAGTATGCAGGATAGTATTTTTGATATTCAATTTGTGTCAGAATAGACAAGTAGCATAAGGTATTATAAAATTGTTTCATCTAATTGTTTATTTATTAACACAAACTTTTGACATTGGACATGCGATGACTTCCTATTGGTCATTCTTGGAATTAGTTGTGAATTCTAATTGTTTTTCACCACAGAAGGTTGTTGCATGCTAAGCTTGCTTATGTTTGCAGGGTGAAGATGGTGAACCTGGATTACCTGGTGAACCCGGCCCAATAGGACCCCAGGTGAGTAGGTCGCTAAAATGCCATCCGTACAAGTTACCCTGGATGCAGCTACTCTAGGAACGAGTTGTTGATAGGTTTAGGAGTAACGCTGATAATTTGAGCACTCAGTGCTGAAAATGTGTACTTGTTATTATGGTGCTGTGACCCAGATTTGAAGTTGCAATTAGGCCAGCAAGCATGAATGGACGGATGTTTTTGATACACGCAGACACGCAGACACATATATGATGGTACCTGTCTCCGTCATCTTGTAATTCATGCGTCTAACATCCGTTGCTATCAATATCTCTCAAATCCCTTGGAGTATCTTAATACAATTTGGGAGATGTGCTAATTCCTTGGAAGCAGATGACGGATTAGGATGGGTTTCAGACCCATCTCTAGTGGCAATTTTGCATTTGCCTCTGTATCTTAAAGTTCATTTTCATGAAATGAGGTGGAAAGATATCCGTTTAAAAGACAATGATGCCTCATGATGCCTCCTCGTTTAAAAGACAATGATGCCTCATGATGCCTCCCCGTTTAAAAGACAACGATGCCTCATGATGCCTCCCCGTTTAAAAGACAATGATGCCTCATGATGCCTCCCCGTTTTGGGATGAACGTGACGTATTCTCAGCCACCTTCATGCCATTTTGAAATTTTTAAGTCAAGTTTTTGACATCCACCTTACTATCTGCCAAACCTGCGAAAGGTTCATTATGAGGACTGGAGATGTGTTCCTGATGAGAAGATCGGGGCTGGTATTGATTTGTGGGTTTGACCACGCTGGCTCCCCTTGGTGGCGATTTTTTGTGTCTGCGGCTGCATTTGCCAGATTAACTATTGTGGTGTCGACATGTCCCAGTAGCATTCCTTGGCATCTGTGGCTGTATCTCATAAGCCTTTGGAAATTTGTCTAGTTTATTCAAATCATAGATACTCCAACTATATGGATGAGGCGGATTACTACTTTTCCTCCTATTGCTGATTTGTTTTTTCATGTTTGCATTTTTAGATTTCCTTGATTTGTTGTCATAAAACTTGGTTAATAGTTTTCTATTTGGGAGATCAAGACGATGACACCTTTCAGTTTTTGGACAGATTTTACACTCTTCATTATTTAATTGACTTAAATAACCATTTTTATGATACTGATAAATATCTCTAGAGGCATGCGGTTTGCGGTGTTCTCGTTAAATATCAAAATACTCTTTGACTCTGAAAGATTGCGTGTTGGCTAATAAATATTACAGGATGCTCGTTGTTAAAGGTCCACCCAGCACCATCTTTGAAACAATCAATTTGATTTGTTATGGGGTGGGACCCTTTGTTTTGATTACTTCAAATGCATAGTGCTTTATTTGAGTTGAAAGTTCATGACCTTGAATTGACCTAATTGGCAATGAACAGAGATTCAGTAAGCACCCGGGTAAACGATGTATGTAACTATTGAATGAACATTTTACCAGGGTCAATCTGGAGAGCCTGGAAGCATTGGAGCACCTGGTAACCCAGGGCAACAGGGTCCTGCGGGACAGCCAGGAGAACAGGGACTTCGTGGCGAACCTGGTGATAGAGGGTCTCAAGGGAAACCAGGACTTCCCGGAATGCGAGGATCGAGGGTACGTAATTACGATCACGTCACTGAGCAAGAACCTATGTCACACATTCTGTTTGAAAAGCAATTGTGTTGTGGCAAAACACTGGTTACATATTAGAGAGAAATCGTTCATTATTATTATTATTATTATTATTGTTGTTGTTATTATTATTGTGATGTGTTCATAAGCAAGTAGAAGTTATACTTTTAAAATAAGGTGAACCCAACTTCCAACATGCGTGCAAGTCGCTTAACAGAAAAGAAAAAATAACTCGCCATACCTACAGCAACTCCAACTATTTTACATTATATTTTTCCTGGTGAAAACAGCACTTGGTCGAATGCAGTTAAGAAATTGTGATGTAGTTTTGACTCACAATTTTTTACTTGTCTGAACTTAAACATAAAAAAGCACCATTGAATGAATTAACATTATCACTTGTAAAAATTTGACACCTAATATGATAAGCAGTTGTAGTATATTGAGAGAATTACTTTGGTTATTTGCATCTGTGCAATGTGCCCCATCAAGTAAATGTCATGGCAACCACAGTGTACATGATTGGTGCCAACGTTTTGAAAATCCTGAGTGACTGAAAATTAATATTTGTAATAGTGTTAATAGAATTGCACAGGCACATGGTAAATGCAGTGGCACTTTCTTCCTTTTAACAACTAAATTTATATTCACACGAGCCCTTAAAAACCTAGCTGCAGAAGCATTTTAACATAGCACAACAGCAGTGCTATTTTACTGTGGTAAAAATTTTGTTGTTAAATTGTTCTGGAATGGTGTCCATCAAAGTTTGGTGGATATTTACTGAAGAATGTTGAAGTTTAGTTTAAAAACCTTACCAAAGAGGCCTAAATTTGCATTCAGTTTTTTAAACAAAAATTGCCCTTCCCGAAGTATAAGGTGTTTGTGTATTAGTTAATATTATTATGTATAATTGTTCTTTGTAGGGTTCTCCTGGGAGTCCAGGACGTGATGGCCATCGGGGTGAACCTGGCGAACCGGTAATTGATTCTTTAAGGGGAAGGAAACCATTTTTGATGTTACGTTTGGTAAAAAAAATACAGATCTTGTAATCTTGGAAAGACATTTTTCTGGTGTAGGTTTCGTTCCCCTGTCGTATATCTACTGTCCACGGAATAATGGAAAGTGATGTAATTGGCCCGATAAAGAGCAGACATCGTGGTTCTACATTCACTTGCATTGAGGACACATAATATCCTACATCCTGTTGAACAGTCTGTGCTGGTGATTCATGTTTGAACAATGGAAGTGAATGCAGAATTAAAATGCGGGCGCTTTTTGGTCCATTTACGGCACTTTTTGTTTTTCCACATATATTACTTACTTGTCGAGGGAATATTTATTAACACGGGAAAAATGTCTCCACAACTTAACCATGGATACGCTTTTGTATTATGTGTGCTTCACAAATGGTTGCTTTTGCCTATATTGGTCTTCTCAATGAATTGCACATTGAGCTTGAAGTTGAGCATCCTGTATGACAGACCACTTTAGTTGCTGTAGTTGCTTGAAATAAGGAAAGTTTAATGAATAAGTTTCTGGATGTTCAAACTTAGCAAGGGTAATTGCAAAAGGTTCTTAGCGATTTCATCCAATATTTTCAATCTTGGCAACTTTATTAAGTAAGACGGTGCATGATATCAAGACCTCTTGATAATTACGTGATTTATGTCTTGGTATCTGCAGGATTGTGACGGTTCTCATTTCTGAATTCAGGGTTCCCGAGGAGATGCCGGGGCAGACGGTCCACCTGGCCAATCAGGAATGCAGGGTCCTGCGGGAAACCCTGGACTACGCGGTGATAGGGGACTTCCGGTAAGTTAACATTTGGATATTAATCTGTGTGATGTGATTTGTTTGTGATTGAAAGGAAATCTGTGTTATTGATACTTGGAATTTCTAATGGTAAGCCTTGGAGCATAATTATATTCTGGCCGACGGCATTTTTTTGTGTTTTTTTTTAAGTCAAGATGGCAATTGTCGGTGCCTCAAAAACCCATAAACAACCCGTTTTTCCTTTCAGTTGAACAGGAAATTAGTGCTATGTTGTGTGGGATGCAGTAAATGATAACATATAAGTGTCACTGTGTTTCAAAAAGTGGCAAATTTTGATGGTGTGGTGGGATGGTGGGAAAAAATTCAAAAAGTGGGATAGTCTGCCAAGAGTAAGATAATTTGGCATCACAAAGTATTGGATTGGATTTTTTAAACTTTTCATGGTTTAAATTTTATTTCCTGGGCATAGGTAAATACTACAGGTAATATTCACTGTTCAGAAATCAAATAACAACAAAGTATCTAGGTAATACAATTTGGTAAGGGTAAAAAAGATGGTGCTTACAATACATATTCCAGGGCGAAGCTGGTCTACCTGGAGAAGAGGGTCCGAAGGGTAACACAGGATCCCCTGGAGCTAGGGGAGAGAAGGGGGAGCCAGGACCACAAGGCTCGCCTGGAGAACAGGTAAGACTCAATTTTAGTGGAACACTTTTTGTTCCAGTACTGTTGACACTACGTACACCTTTGTAACAAAATCAAACCTACTACTGGCACATAATCAAACCTACTACTGGCACATAATCATATAGGTTATTAAACTTGAGGTCGCAGATTTTCAATGTCTTAACGGTAACTTTCCAGGGTTGTCAACTGTTGTTATTGCTACGCTTGTGGTTGCCATAGATTTGTCAGTTTTTGTCTCGTCTCTAAATAGTGAACACCTATATCATAGCTTAGTTCTTGATTGATAAAATACCGTGTTTGCNATGGTGTGGTGGGATGGTGGGAAAAAATTCAAAAAGTGGGATAGTCTGCCAAGAGTAAGATAATTTGGCATCACAAAGTATTGGATTGGATTTTTTAAACTTTTCATGGTTTAAATTTTATTTCCTGGGCATAGGTAAATACTACAGGTAATATTCACTGTTCAGAAATCAAATAACAACAAAGTATCTAGGTAATACAATTTGGTAAGGGTAAAAAAGATGGTGCTTACAATACATATTCCAGGGCGAAGCTGGTCTACCTGGAGAAGAGGGTCCGAAGGGTAACACAGGATCCCCTGGAGCTAGGGGAGAGAAGGGGGAGCCAGGACCACAAGGCTCGCCTGGAGAACAGGTAAGACGCAATTTTAGTGGAACACTTTTTGTTCCAGTACTGTTGACACTATGTACACCTTTGTAACAAAATCAAATCTACTACTGGCACATAATCATATAGGTTTTAAACTTGAGGTCGCAGATTTTCAATGTCTTAACGGTAACTTTCCAGGGTTGTCAACTGTTGTTATTGCTACGCTTCTGGTTGCCATAGATTTGTCAGTTTTTGTCTCGTCTCTAAATACTGAACGCCTATATCATAGCTTAATTCTTGGTTGATAAAATACCGTGTTTGCACTCCATGTATGTGCTGTATAATATCACTTTTGAAATCCTTGTCAAATGGTGATCGTGTTTAGTTTTTGAATTGCCAAAATCACCCAACTAAACCGAAGTTACGACAATCTATTCTTTCTGAACGCACAAATTTGCTTTGAGTTTGACTACGTTCACACGTGATCTGTAATAAACCTGGTGGATAATTGGCCTGCCTGTTGTCATACCAGACAAAAGACGGTGCTTGGCAGCTAACAACGGAAGCTAGATCTTATCACACGCTCACAACCCTCTACGGCTGGTAAAGTCACTGAACGGGAAAACGCCGTCATGTTTGGTGGTCAGACATAATGCTTTCTAGCACTTTCTGGACTTTACTCTAATTATTGTACATTATATTTTTCATCATAAAAATTAAAAAGGCACGAATTTGCTTCGATTTGCACGTTGCACCTACAACCACTAGTATTGACTTTTCAGGGTAACCCAGGGACTAAAGGTGATGCTGGCCAGACCGGACCACAGGGTCCCCCTGGGGCTGCTGGTGATCAAGGTCCACCGGGAGCTGATGGTCAGCCCGGCCCTCCTGGATTAAATGGGAAGAGTGGTCCCAGAGGAGCACGTGGTGACAGGGTAACCATACACAGTGCCGTCTGCATATAGCATATCATTATGCCATCAAGATTTTTGTTCTGATTATTGTCAGAATATATTGTACAGTAGTTTTTTAACTAAACTGGACAGACTTCACAGCAGAATTAATATTTGGCACTATTGTTGAACTTTTGTCGGAGGTTACTGTGTCTCGATAACACCTTTCTGGTAGTTGACTTCGCAGTTTCGACAATATGCAAAGAGCAACACCTGTTGAGAATTTGTGGAACTACTGAAACAAATTCTAGTTGAAAAAATGTATGTTTAGTCGCATTTTTGTACATTTAATTATAGTTCGACATTGTCCAATTTAGTTTGAGAACTGCTGTAAGTTTATGGTGCATGTGTTCTGTATGTCGTTCATACATCTTCTGTCTAATATTTTTTTTGCTTCTTCGCTGTCTGGTTTTATCACTGGGAAACCTTTTGACGGGTCTTTAAGCTTGACACAAAGATGGTTCACACGATTTATGTTCTTGGAGACCCCGATTATCTGCGATAACGCAAAACAAACTCCTTATTTCATGAAATTAAAGATTTCAAACATGATTTACATATTTTCGTGCCTATAGATAACATAATTCTGATTTCTTTTTTTAATTACCAAAAATTGCAAAAATAATCCATGTACAGTGCTGGCCTTAAATTGATTGACAATCATTTTGCAACAGATATGTTGAGTAATTTTCCATTCTGTCAGACGGTGGCACTGTTCTGACTTGATAATAAACATGGCATGCTGCAAGTTTTAGATTATAGACAGTTGACACTCTCTCCTGATGGTGGTCATACAACTTACTTACCGGAAGTAAAACCATGTCTTACACCAGGTGACGCTAGTGAATAGTAACTTATCAGCTAATGGTGTTGGTCATGTGATTGCAAATTTTGCCCATTGGGAATATAGAGAGTTGACAGTCTATGGTAAAACACAACTGCTGCCTAATACACTGGGAAAAGTATGAAGGCAATTCTGAGAGTTCAGGGTGTATATTTTGACCTGAAATCAAAGTAAAAAATATTTTGGACATTTTGCTTTCTCCTGTAATACAAACTCATAATAATTAATGTATTACTTTGTGCTCGAGTATGTCATGGATAATGCAAGCGAGTTTGTAGTCCAAATTCCTCCCTCATGACCCCTACTAAGCATGAACTTAAGATTTGAGTTCAAACTTGAGCACCCCTTACATTTGGCAGTTTGTGGGCCAGGATCAACCCTCTGCATTGTTCTTGTATATTGTTTGAATTCAAATTGTATCCATCAAACTAAAAGAGCGTGTTTTGTTTTGAACTGAGAGGCCTGACAGGGTGAAAGCATCTCCAGCTCAAACCAGATTGCTCATTCATTTGATTTCTTGTACATTGAACAAAATAATTCTAACGCTGTTCCAAAAGTGTTATTTATTAATAAAATACCCATACTCAATTTTAGGGAGAACAAGGTTTGCCAGGTGAGGCAGGTGGCGCTGGTCCCGCTGGACCTCAGGGTTTGAGAGGTGAACCAGGCGAAGCAGGCCCATTGGGTGCCCCTGGCAACCCAGGAGTAGATGGCACCACAGGTCCAGCAGGACTTCCAGGACCACCAGTAAGTACAGACGTAGGAGCCCTATTGCAGCAACCTCATCAGAACATTCGAGTGCATCGTAACATCTCAGTGAAAATGGGTTGTGCACGGGGACTTGTATCTTAGGCCAACTTGGAAACTGTGCCATGAATGCGACATAGGATTGTTAGTGCATGCAACGTTTAGTTAGTTCCTTCTCAGGTGTGAAATCATGCTGTGTATTGACTGGGCTGTACTCAATAATTATTCAGTTCACATAGTACCCGTAACATTTTGCACATGGACGCATATAACATGACACGTGGGCACACATAATGTGATACGTGAGCAAAAAACAATGTGACACGTGGTTACACGCACAATGTGAGACGTGGGCACATACAACGTGACACGTGGGCACATACAATGTGACACGTGGGCACCCACAACATGACGCATAAATACTCACAGCGGGACACACGGGCACTTCGGACATGACACATGAGCACATATGGTACGAAATGTGAATGCATACAGCCCGACTCAGTGCATGAACTCATACAAAAAGGCACATAAAATAGCATGACAATATGACATGCAAGCACACGCAACACATCATGTGGGCATATACAATATGACTGATACCTTGGTGGATACAAAAAGGCACAATACAACGCATCACCATGACACATACAATATGACACATGGACATATAGTGTGACTTGCTATGTATAAATGTGTGGAATCGATATTTAATGAATGTGTAGCTACAGCAGATGCCAAAAGTACGTGTATTCAGACAAAATGACCCATAATTCCTGTCATGATGGCTGGGCAGAAGCCAAATTCATTGTCAGAGTAGTCTCCCCTGATGACCGTCAGAGTAGTCTCCCCTGATGACCGAGAATGAAGGGGAATTAACAGGGAAGTTAGTAAAGTGGGTAAGCCGTTTTGTAAATAGATTTGTGGCACCGTAATAGTAATTTTTGCTGTGAACAGAATTTGCTGTCAGGAAGGGAAAACAGTGTTATGTCTGATAACTTTTGTCTTATACTGTAGTATTAACAAGGAAGCAGCCATAAGAATACACCATGGTTGTTCTTACCAGTCATTTTTGCTGTTAACAGATTTATACGTCATGACGGGGAAAATGGCATTTGTCTGATTACTATTGTCTTGTACTGTAGCAGAAGTGGCGTAACTCGGAAAAGTAGTTTCTAGTAAATACTCGTGTGTTTTTGATTTTCCTTGAGAATTAGGCACTTCAAGATTTTAGGGGCATTCTGAAGAACAAGAAGCCAGCAAACTCTTCACTGCTTTAAGTACACTTTTCTACACTGGATTGTTCATAAAGGGCTAAAAGAAGGTCACCCCCACCTGGTGGTAGTTCAGTGGATGATTGGTTTTGCTCCTGGCATGGTGTTCTGACTAGAAGAAGTCTGTATCGTATGCCTGAGTGCACCTATAGGTTAACAAATAAACTATAATTTTAAGGAATCTATAAAGGACCTTTTTATGCTAATTGCTACCATACTTCTTGCCTTACAGGGTGGTCAAGGTGTTCCTGGCGAGAGTGGGAGTGATGGCCTTCCTGGGGAAAAGGTAGGTTTAATGTTTTTTGAAAATGCATCATCTTGACGGCCACATCCCGTTGCTCCCAACTTATTCTATCCCCCAACAACAAGTTGGGAAGTTTACCCCCATAGCCAATATCTTACATGACTAATTAACTCCAGTCTGGCATTTATGGTTGGAGGGCCTGCGCTCTTTTGTTCGATAATTGCTCTAATCACCGATCAGATTGTATCTAGACTGACTGGGCTGGGCTGATAAAAATGAGAGTTAAGTTATAACGTATTTGAGCTTAAACCAATAGCATTTCTGAATTCCTCGTCAAATACTGATCATGTTCCGTTTTTGAATCACCAAAATCGCCCAACTACAACAGAAGTTAAGACAATCTATTCTGTCCAAACGGACGCACTGGGTTTGACTGTGTTCTGAATACGTGTTCGGTAATAGCATGCAACCACCATACATTACCTTTGAAGCCTGGGAGATATTTGGTCTGCTTGTTATCATACGGGACAAAAGACTGAGCTGGGCAGTTAACAAAAGAGCCAGATGTTATCGCATGTTCAGCACCCCTCACGTCTGGAAAAGATAGTGAATGATAGAACGCTGTAATGTGCTGAGTTAATATAAGGCAACACCTTAGTGTTGTAAACTACATTCCAAACAATACTATTTCCGCATAACATCATTTTTAATATGCTGATTTTTAAACATAAATATTTTTTGTAGTTTTTGGCAATGCACCAACAAAATGGCTGCCAACTCTGAATTGCATTGACCTTCATTTTTGAAAAAAACAACATAATATTAAATATGCAAATACTTACAGGACTGTAATTATCAATTGGAGTAAAATTTAAATGTCACCGTGGTTCTTTGTTAATGATTGGCTGCTTGCTATGGTTTCCATCATGTTGTTTAGTCTCTCAGTAACTAAGTGACTTGTATTTTATGCAAAATTTCCAGAGACTGTAAACAAAATTGTTTTCTATCAATTTCAAAATCATTCCCCTATTAAAGACATTCTCGGATATATGGCCTTGTTAATGTTTTGAATTTTTGACAACAAAAAGGCGAGCCGGGTCTTCAATATTTTAGCAATCATATGTAAGTTTGAATTCGAAACAGTAATTACCTAAAGTTTTAAACTAAAAATTGAACTGACAGAGGACCCAAGTCACCGTGCATTGTGAAACGCATGCAACTTGTCTTGTTTTGTTTGACAAATTGACATTCATGACATTCACAACATTCTATTCTATAACTTGCCCTAATATTTTAGGGTGACCCTGGTGACCCAGGAAGAGATGGCAAAGATGGTAAAGATGGTGATCAGGTGAGTACAGCAGAATTATTGCAAGAGTTGGCCTATCAACACCTCCCTTGCCATAACCAGGTTTCAAGCGTGATGAACACTGGTGATCTCATGTAGTCAATTCTCCAGTTAAACAATTAACGGAAACTGTGATGTGCCACATACACAAAGTACTGTGGGTTAGCAGTATCAGAAGAAGAGTCTGACATGGATAAATGATCTATAGAAAACACTTCATTTTTGTTGTATTTCAAACAGCCAGAAGTTTAGTTCATATAAATAGCTAGCATCTATCCAAAATCAATTGTCATACGATAGCTGCGTGACACTTCAGGGCCCTTACGCACCTGATGAGGAAAGGTGCTTAATTATAGAGAGGGGGATTCCTGTTACCACCAGTTCTTCCCCCCTCCCCGTTCGTCACCCATCATCAGCAATGTCTCACATAACAAAAGCTAACATTTTGCAGGAGTGATTCTAACCTTGAGGGGGGTTCTATTATCATTGGGCGTGGATTTCAGGACCTGAAACAGGCAATTTCACCTAAAGTTTGAATATTTTCATGGGGAATGGGATTGATATTCGTCCCCAAAATCACAGCACTGAGGACCCTGCACTTTCTGGCTTCTGAACTGATAGACTCGTATCCCACAAATCTATGCTCAGGGATGCACGGGCATCAATTTGCATTATCCGTAAAAAAATGTACTGCATGACAACATTGGTGTTTGTTTGGTAGTCGCACGACTCTCGCAATGCACTTGTGGCAAAGAGTTGTTGCAACATGTATTGTCACACTCAACACCCGAGCTACAATATGTGCCAAGTTTGACAATATGTACCTAGTGTGGCAAATGTACCAAGTGTGACAATATGTTCAGTCAGTATCAACACACAGTCACCCAGGCAACAATTTGTGTCGAATGCGATAGTAGAAGTCTATCCTTAGGTAGCAGAAGCAGTGAAGCTTTGCCGATGAATCATGTTATTGGCTGCCATTTTGTTAGTAAACTTCTTTTGCACAATCTTGATTTTGGATTCACTATCCTTGCATCTATGAAACGCTGCCCCAGGTGATCTGTTACCTCTGGAATGTTTGAGTTTTTTTGACAGCATTTTTTATCAGTTTTGGCGAACAAGATCGTAGTACTTGAAGCTGTTTTAAACATTTCCAGTTGATAAAAATGAAATTAATTCAATGTGATTCTTCACATCAGACATTTGACGGAGTGAGCAATTTCTTCTGGTTGTTCAGTACTGGAATGTGTGGATGAACCAGCTCTGGTTCATAACAATACTTTGAGGGATGGTGCCCTATGATTGTCAGCGTTCTTTTTTAAAGAAGGTGATCGTTTGTTCTTTACAGGGTGCTGAAGGTCCGCAGGGATTGCCTGGTGAGCAGGGAGATACGGGTGAACCTGGAGAGAAGGGTGACCAGGGGACCCCTGGGGAACCAGGACGAGCAGGCGCACAAGGACCCCAAGGAAGTGTTGGTCTAATAGGCGTACCGGGTGATCCTGGAGAGAAGGTTTGTCAGATTTGCTGTAAATGTTGCTAGACTGACATAGCAATTGTTGAATACTGTGTCTTGCAGCAACCTTCCACTCAGGAGGTAAATGGCCCCGCTAAAGATCCTCGTCTTGTGTCGAAACTCACTAGCAGTGGGCAAACGTATCAACCTAGTGGTTATTGAACTCAGTCTTGATACCTTACTAGCACAGGTCAGTTTCACTAGAACTTCATCATGGCATTTGACAGAAATTTCTGTTGACCTCTTTTCGTAAATTCTTAGCTGGAATCTTCCTGTAAGTTCATAACTGATAAACGTCCTATGTTTGAGTGACCCCTCACACAAAAGTGGAATATTTTCAAAATAATTTCTGACTGCATTTTGGAGAACCATGCATTAATCAAAGAATTCGAATGCTTTATATGGATTCGATCAGCCATTTTTTGAGTTTAATGTTTCAAATTTAGTCATATTTGGACATTTTTCTAGGGTTCTACTTAACCTTAATCTTGTATTAGTCATTTTTATGTTCATTCAGCATTGAACATTTTGTCATGCAACACAAATAGTGGTAGACCTTGTTGATTTTGCTTTAGGGTGCAGATGGAAGTCCTGGACGACCAGGTAGCCCAGGCAGCCGAGGAGATCCTGGAGAAAAAGGAGATGCGGGCTTACCGGGTGAAGTTGGTCCACAAGGAGCTCCGGTACAGTAGTCACTTGTGCAGAGAACGAAGTCACTATGATGTGGCGACTTTAGTGACAGAACTTGCTTGTCTGAAATTCTGTGATGTTTCGTTGCATTTTAAGAATTCTGTGACAAATAGGCAGTTGGTGTTCTGTTGGTTTATTTACTGTTATTTTATGCTGCATCAAGTTGTGATTCCTTTTCCACAATTATTGTAAAATTATGAAATTTATCATTATCACTGACAAATATTGTGTCTCGCATTTGTGGCAAAAACAAAGTTGATGTGACTGAAAATAGTTGTGACAATTGAGACTTTCTTCTCCAGGGCTTGGAATTTTCCGCGGAAACGCGGATTTCCGCTTTTTTCAAATGTGCTTTCCGCTTTTTTTATAATATTTCCGCGTAAAAAAATCGGATTTGATATAAAATTTCCACGGCATTCCTTTCTTACCGCGGCGTTGCAAACGACGTTCACCTCGAAAAGCGGAAGTTGCTCTTTATGTTTCGGAGGAACGTAAATTGTCAACATTGCCGGGGCATCTGGGACAGCGTGGTGGGATTTTCAATGGCGTCTCGTGTTATTGTTAAGCGCGGTGACAAATACTACCGCCCTGCAGCCAAAAATGTGTGGGTTGGGAGTGGACAGGCGAGCTAAAAGGACGCAGATACATGCTACTGATGGTGGTAACGTTTTTTATTTTTTATTTTTTTTTTTTTAGTCCTCCCGATTTTTGTCGGGGAAAGGTTCACATCGCCCATTTCAAGGCTGGTTATCGGGCATGATTTGGGCCGTAAAAGTTTCAAAGTTTCCGCGTTTCTTGTCATTGGTCATTCCAAGCCCTGCTTATCACTCTTTGAAAATTTTGTGATTTGACAAATTATGTGTTGCCATTGAACCTGATTCCATTTTCTACTGGTTCCTCTTGAAGGCGTTCAGAAGGTGAATGATGAGGTCGTGTCACAGTTTCAATGGGTTTGTGTAAGTTTAGGGGACCCTCTCGGCTAGAAAAGCACTTTTACCCAAATTAGAAGTAACATGGATTCAAAACTATTAGCTTGGATATAGCCTGCGCTAAGTCGCAGTGTATTTTAAGTCTAATGCTAAATACATCGGCCTTGGTTTCATCAAATGTTTGCCAGACAACTACGAGAATTGGCAGTTTGCAATAAAATCACAAAAACCTTGGACAAAGACAATATCTTCAAGAAGTTTATCCTATCCAGAAAAAATCCCAAAATACATTTTTCATCCGTAAACCTGTAATGCGCTTTTAACACAGAGCAGCAAATACCTTGGATTATCTAACCAATACATCATTTTAGCCTAACTGACCAGTCATTTCAGCGGCAGCCACTTCAATGGTGGATCTATTGTGTTGTGAATGGGGAGGGGGGAAAGTGCAACCACAAATTTCAAACTAAACATGTCTGTGGAATCCCTGAATTATGACTACAGTGTACTGTAGGAATCCGACTACATGCTTGGTGAAATTCTGTAATCAGGCCTCTAACCTACATTACAATATTTAAGTTTATGCTGAACAAAAAGTGTGTGCAATTTAACAAATCGAATCGAGTTTGTGTATCGGCGTCTGAGAAATAATTCACACCTGTATAGTCGTTAGATGTTTGATTTACCTTCTTATGGTCTGCTGTATATCGGAGGGCATTCTTACTACAAGATGACTCAGTAGTTGCACATGCCAGTCGCATTTTGCATAATAATGATATGTGCTAATTAGTCATAAGACCTCGTCAAATACAGGATACCTTTGTGGAGGCTTGTTTTAATCTGACTTTTAATCAGACGTAATATTTTTCTTAGTTAATAAAAATTTCACGTATCAGCGTCATAGTATATGGAAGAATAATTGCGATGTTGTCATAGTGATTTATGGTAACACGCATTTGACCAATGAGTTTAAAGGCACCGTTCTTTCATAGGGTCCACAAGGTGCTCGTGGAGCGCCTGGGGATGAAGGTGCGCCAGGTAAAGATGGCAATGATGGCCAACCAGGACTTCCAGGAACTCCGGGACGACAGGGTCAGCAGGGACCACAAGGAGCTGCCGGACCAGATGGGGAGCGAGGCTTGCCAGGAGAAGCGGTATGATGTCCTCTTGCATGTATTTTGTTGGCTGTTTACTTGAAACTATCAGGACCTTAGCCGCTCCATTCATGTGCTTCTTATTTTTGCAGTTATAGATGCCTATATTAATTCTAAAACATTTTGTGCAATACAAATAGACGACAGTCCTGGGATTGTTCCACCTTTGTAGCATTAAAAACAGTGAAAGAGTCTATCACCATCTTACATAGTCAACTATAAGTGTAATTATATAGTTATCGTTTCTCGTCTTATCCTCATTAGGGAATCGTGGGCGAAAGAGGTAATCCTGGATCTCCTGGTGATCAGGGTCAGCAGGGTCCGCAAGGTCCGCAGGGTTTCACAGGGGAGCCTGGAGAAAAGGGCAGAGATGTAGGTAGATTCTGTGGACTTGTTGTCTTGTTCCACGTGTTGTCTTGTTTCACCTGCTGCGTGGCATAGATGACGATCAAACATTACTAATACATAGGCATTTAAAGGAAAACTTAAAACTTGGGCAATTTGACGTGATCTACCGAGATTTCAGTGCAACCATGACTCAGCACAATTCGTACCGTACACTCAGTTTTTTAAAGATTTATACTTACCAATTATGTTTAATTATCGATAGTAGTTCACAAATTAAATAAACACTTTTTTCACAGAAAAGCATTGATTTCTTTATTACGTTGGTTTTTTATTGTGCCAACTTGGCTCTTGTGTGATTACGGTTAGTTGATAATGTGTTTGTCTACTGACCAATCAAAAATGGTAAATCCAAAGTGAAGTGCCATAATAAGATAATACATGCCTTAGTACAGCTGAGGCTTATAATCTTTCTGATGTTGGAACCTTTCATTTATTTGCTCTATAACAAATTTTAGCATTCAGCAATTCCCGCAAACATGATCGCTGGCTTAAATTCGAGATAGCTTGAACGAATTTGGAATTCTGTGTTTGAAGGATCAAAACAAATGTTCCAACAAAAGCGAAACTGACAATGATTTTCAAAGATGGCGTTGGTATGAGCCATTAATGTTTTACCACATTCTTGTTGTTCAAACAGCTACACTGTTTTCCAGGGACGACCTGGCGCAACTGGCCCTATGGGGCCATCTGGAGCCCAGGGCCCCCCTGGACAGCTTGGTGGACCAGGTGCTCCAGGACCTACTGGTCCCGCTGGTGCAAGGGTGAGTTTTCACCTGTTCAAAGCCTAGACTAGGTCTCGCACATGAGAGGTGTTACTAGACCAGACATTTCATTTTCCTGTACGCACTGTTTTTTCACTCTTCATAAAATTTTAAAAGTTCATAAAACTATTCTTCTGCCTCATCCACCTGTGGCAGTTCTTTCACGAATGCAGCATCAGAAATTCATAACTGAGTTTAATTTAATTGCTGTATTGAGTTTTGTTGGAAAGGTTAATGGGTATGAAGTTTGGCTCAGTGGACGTATTTATCAAAGCAAAGCGAAATGAGGGTACTCACTCATATTATCTAAAGTCCTTTCTTATCTAGTGGCAGGTAGGAAATCAGGAAAGTCAAATATTTGTTCAAGATGGACTAGAAGACAATCAGTTCTTAATAAAAGTGACACTTTTGTTTTTATCTAATTTATATAGTTTGCAATTTAGCAATCTATGCTGTTATATGTTATTATGTTCTTGTAAAACATATCGACAGTAAAACCTGATACTAACATTAATGAAGATATCATTTTCAGGTACTTTATTCTTTTAAAATGTTCGCCCTTGCAGGAGCATCTCATTTTTTGTATCATTCAAAATGACTCAATTCTAACGGTCATCTCGGTACAAGTGCTAACATTAAAAACGTCTGTTTTAGGGCGGCCCTGGTGTAATGGGGCTGCGAGGTGAGCCTGGAGACCCCGGAAAAGACGGTCAACCTGGTCTGCCTGGTCCGCCTGGTGAACCTGGGAGCACTGGACAGGATGTAAGCTACACTACACATTATCACATGATTCTCCATACACTGTAAGGAGGATAGATACGGGTTCTGGGCTCAATGATTAAAAGCATAAAGAATCATTCAGACATTCCAGTTGGCTTGAAAATATTAATTTTGATTATTTTTTTATTAGTTGAAGTTGATAAATGCCTTTGTAACTGTTGCTACGATTTTGTTTTATTTTGCATTTGCCTTGGTATCTGCCAAGTTCCTATATGAAATTTGACAAATAAGCTATTATGATGAAGACGACGACACCTGACGAACTTAGCCTATGCTGCATCTCTTAGTGGCCTCCTTGCTGTTTTTGGCAAGGTCTTCATCATCCGCCTCCCTATCCATCAAGCTGCTTGAGGAATCATAATGAAAGGTGACAGATATGTTCCTGATGCTTCCTCTAGTGGAAGTTTAATGATCACCATATCTTGTATTTGTTTTGTATGCTATGCACACAGTGGACACATATCAATGCTTTGTGTGTGGCTGTTTTTGCAGGGACCTCAAGGCACCGAAGGCGCTATGGGACGTACCGGTGAGCCTGGTGAGAGAGGCCCCCAGGGTTCAGCTGGAGCCCCAGGGCCTCAGGGATTGACTGGAAGACAAGGCCAACAAGGACCCGAGGGACGAGCCGGTCCTGCCGGTCCTGCTGGTGATAAGGCAAGTTAAGCATTTGCTACAACTGTATGTGAACGTGAATTGTGAAACGCGATTGCATGGTTTAACACCAGTGTAATTTACTGCCTGTGATGTATTCGTCTATTTGTTTGACGTGTACAGTTCTCTTACTTTGTGACTAGTTGGCCTTTTGTTCAAAACTATGCAATATTACATAGCTCTAAACTATGCTATACTTAATGACCTTTTTGCATAGTTTGTCATGACTTGCACTACCTATGCTATGCCACGTGAAACTATAATGTTCATTTTGCACTGTTAAATAATTGTATTCTCAACTATAGTGTAATAAATGTCTACTTTATAATGGAGGCCCATGCGATGAATGATAATACATGTTGTGTGCCAGCTAATCCTGGTGTGTGTGATAGTCATTCTCATAAAATATTTCATTTCATAGTTAGTGCGTGATTGAGTACAACACTTGGGAACAAATAAGTGTGCTTGTGTTTCACATGCAGTCGCATGTGCTCAATTTTGTTAGGCACAACTTCACATATATGCAGGTTGGAATATTAGCAGTATGTTACACCATGCACTAAATAATTATTCAGAGAAAACGGAATCCAACAATTATTTGACTTGTTATTTTGTTTCCAGGGTGACAGGGGTGTTGCAGGACCGGAGGGTCCAGAGGGACGTGTGGGGGCACCGGTAAGAATTAGAGGGCGATGACTTTCACTTAATTTAGGTTGAATGAAAACAGCGTTTTAACAAGAAATGGTTTTAAAATTTTGCAGCTTAGAAATTTCCAATCTATTATGGTTGCTGTTCCCCTTTTTTACCATTTTTGGATAGTTTTGAATTGTTCGGAATTGACAATGTTTGAATGTATTCCACAAACAAGCTGAGGTCATAGCCATTTGATTGCCAGTTTAAGAGGCTTTCCGGTTACACCAATTAAAATTCTGAACTAGTTGTTGGAAAATGCAAGGACACTCGGCTTTGAGGATTTCTCTATCTAGTTCAAAGTTCATGGCTTTTTAGATGTATAATATAAAAAATGTATCCTTTGAACTTGAGCCATTTTTTGCCAAAGTCACGTCTAGCAACTTTAAAAAAGATTCAATAAATGTCGTCGGTATTGTTTCTACATGCACGACATTGATTTTTCTGGTAACCATGGAAACGTATGCATTTATCACTCCTCTAATCCATGTTAGCCAAGAATAACAATGAACTGCCGGATGTTCAACAAACAATGCGGAATTTTCAGAAGTTAACGCTTGTTTTCGGCAATCATTTGAATCATTGAAGTCACTGTGCTCTATTGAGTCGATGTTGTCCTTATGATAGCGAGTGTAGCAATTAAGGTGTTGCTGGATCGTTTATGACGCTTCTATTGTTTTTGGCATAGTTCATTTCAAGGAAATATTGTATTAAGTCATTAAGACAGTCAGGGATTTGTATGACCAGTAAAACTTTTGGTAAAAATGATTTAACTTTTGTTTTAAAGTTCTCGAAGATGACCATCTATTTATGAGTTGTGTTCAGTTTGAATCTGTTGATGATCGTGGACTGTAAACAAATGTCTTCAGTATTGCCAAATTGTAGTTTGAGAATCTTGTATGTCATAGGGTCCAACTGGTGAAACAGGCGCACCTGGAGAACGAGGCGTTGCTGGCCCTGCAGGAGACAAAGGGTTCACAGGATCTCCTGGGTTATCTGGACCTCCTGGACCTCCGGTAAATGGCCTCACTATTGGGTGGTCCTTTATATTCCTACGCCACATCGGTACAGACGCATCTGAGCAGGGGGCATTCGACCCCCTGGTCTCCCACAGGATCCATACCAGCTCATTGGCAAAATTGCTTCAATTGGCCGTCTGTCCTCTGAGCCTTTTCAACACTGTTTTAACGCACCATGAAACAGTAGTCTCACCTGAATAGTACCTGTAACAGTTTGATAAGCCAATGATGTGCCTTGCAGTCATTTGCCACTATTTAAACAAGTGTGTGTTTTCTGATGTTACAGAGTTCAATACTTGTGCTCTGATTTTTTAAAATAACTACTTGATTGTGGTTTATCCTCAGAATATTCTATATGCAGTTCATCTTTTTCTTCACATTCAGGGTGGACAGGGAGAACGCGGCCCCGAAGGACCACTTGGCAAGCCAGGGCCCCGGGTAAGTAGAGAAATCAGAATTAGTTGATTCCCTGTGACATTGTGGAATTCTGTGACACAACTTGTTGACCTGAAATTCTTTGACATTTTGTGACATTTTGAGAATTTCGTGACAAAACAGGACAACCTTGCTGAGTCACGTAGACTTGTCTGTTAGTGTTGTGTCGGGTGTTCAGTTATTATGTGGTGGTTCGTTTTTTACAATTTAACCAAAATTATGAAATTGATTGTTATTACTTGCATATATGTCTCTTATATGTGACAAAAACAAAGTTGACTTGTACATGCAAAAAGCACAGAAATGTTGTGCCAGTCAAGACTTCCCCGGGACATTTTCAAAATTTTGAGATGTCCCAAACTGTGATTGCCATTAAATATGAATCCTTTCTCTGCAGGCCATGAAGGCATCATGCCGTCAAGCACGTGTAGTGTTATGTATAAGATGAAATCTTTGGCCATTTCCCCTTAGTTGAATCTTCTGTCACACAAACTGATTCTAACATCTTCAACTACAACTACACCAACAATTCTAAGATAGTCTATCGTGTCAGAGACAAGTTAATTTTTTTACTTTTAACCAATCGAGGTTGTGTGGAAACTTATTGACTAGTCTGTGTGTGTAGCACGAAACTATGAGTTTCAATTGAGTAAAAGCATATTTTTGTGAGAGTAGAAAGTGTTTAGAATTTGATTTCCTTCCAATCTTGCTATTAATTACACGTCTTTTAATAAAATTTAGCAAAAAAATATCTAAAGCAAAACTGTAGTATCAATAATATGACTGAGTTTTGTTTTTTCTTCTGAGGTAAGGCATTTATTAATCTCCCAACCAGTACATAGTTGTACAGCAATATGAAATCTAGTCAAGTACATTAAAAATATTAGAAACATTATCGAATCCTATAAAAGCTAATATATTATTATTAATAGTAAATAATTTTTCCAGGTTGTGGTAATCACAAATCTCCCGTAATGAGTGAATTTTGGTCAATATAAGTGTTCAAGATGGAATCTCAAAAGCAGTTACTGTTTTTAACATTACTATTTCGTTTTTATTTTACTTAATACTTAGAAAGTCCTGCATTTTTATACCCCTTGCTGCAAAAGTGGAACATTGTAATTACAATTTCTGAGAGTTTTTGAAGAACTGTGCATCAATCATAGTATGTGTAACTTTTGTGTAAATCCGGCCAGCAATTTGTGAGATATTATGTTTCCAAGTTCTATAAACTTGGACGTTGGACATTTTTTAGTATTCTACATCACGTCAACATGTAATTTATCTTTGCTGTCATTGAGCCACTGTTCATTGTCACACTGTCTCAAGAGGGGCTTCAACAGACCAATCTGACGTTCACCTTTTCACAATTAATCATTCTATTTAAAAGTCATACTTCATTATTTTATTCTTGGAGACAACTGTGTAACCTGTCAGGGTAGCTGGGCTGTATAATTTTTTCAGAAAAGCAAGATCCAGTGAACGGAGCACGTGATTGCTCTTACTTCTCTCGTGACTGTCTTGTGTTGACGTAGTGCACCAAAAATTAAACATGGATAGGGATAAGCCACTGGATAGAAGATCCCTTCTTCAGAGTAATCAACTATTTATTGAGTGTGCTATAATATATCCTTGTGTTCACGTTTAATTCCAGGGTCCTGCTGGCAGTCGTGGATCGAGAGGAACCAGTGGAACGCGTGGTCCACCCGGACCAATGGGTACAATGGTAAGCCTTTCTCAATGGATTATTCGACAATCTTTGAGGCACGCATGTATTACAATGAGGGATGCATCAAAGGCTTTGCGAGAGTCAAGAAAAGCTCACCAGAAGTGCATCATTATAACATAACATGATATGGTTGTAGATTTCAGATGTACTTCCTATGAGTTTCATTTTTTTTTGGTATTTAGTTTCAGTTCTGTTCTGAAACTTTAATATCTCCTATACTCTGATCAAATAGTCAGTTAATTTGCAAAAATGGTAGGTGCTCTATCCCTCCAGTAACCAGTTTCTAATTTCCTTTAGTTTCTGCAACAACTTTTCGCCACACTGAGTTTTTTTGACATTTTCCACTGATAGTTTTGTTGAGTTCTAGCAGTTCCTATCGATATGTATACATGGTTGCCGCTAACGCTGACACACTTGTCATTACAGGGTATGCCTGGTGAACAAGGTGACGATGGTCGTGATGGATCCCCTGGTGCACCTGGACGCCAAGGTCCACCTGTAAGTCGCCTGCTGCTATAAACAATACTCTGGGCTTCGTTTCAGGAAAAGTGACTTAAGACTAATAGACATTAATACGGTCTTGCGTTTCCACTTGATAATGACGGGATAATTTTTTACATTGTGATTTTTAGCACCTAAAAGCCGATTGGAAATAATTTAAACAGATTATGTCTGAGTAACTAGCAGTTAGGGGTACATTCTCGATACTTCCTTGGTTTGCTACAACGAGTTTTGATCATTTGTCAGAAATAGTTATGTGGAGTGTTTGAACAAATTTCTTACTTAAGTCTTAACTAACTTTTCACGAAACAGAGACCCCTGGTGTTAGAAACGTCATCTGTCACTTAGTGTCTTCATGTCGAGTGCATTTTGCTTATGATAAGTGATGTGCCTACTGTGATAGTGGTCAAAGCGAACCTGTCATGACAAGCCACTTAGTGGGCACGTTATATAGCAATAACATTATTCTCATGTCCAGAAACCATTTCTAATCTGAATAAAGAAACCGGATGAGACTGTTTTTGTAATCATGGCTTTAAGTGGCCTAAATCGAGTCAGTTTCTAACACAAGGCATGGATTGATGGCTGCCCTTTTAGCCCTGTCTACGCACTGGATTTTTTGTACATTGTACAACTGTTGGACTTTGTAGACAAGTATCTTGTCACGACTTTTTGTCTCGGAATGTTGTACGCGAGTGTGCAGACAGTGGTCCAAATGGCACATGTAATGCCATTGCATGAACATGTCTTACTTGAGATCTGTGCAATATATTTTTCATTCTGGAAATGTGAGATTCATTCTGGTTCCATTCTGCTGGGAATAGAAGATTTCCCACAATGCAATCCTAACATAGTGCATGGGATTTTTTACACTAGTCCTTTGATGAATTTGAATCCAATGAGGATTCATAGCTAAGAGAATGTGACTTTGACTGCATGTACATTGTATGAATACCAAGTGATTTGGACTCTTATTTTGCTTAGGGTCAGCCTGGTTCTGGTTGTGCATTCCGTGCACCAGCTCAAGTGGCATATGGTGGTGGAAGTTTCAAAGGACCTAACCCCTATTTCAGCCGTGGCTTCAGGGTAAATATTGGCTATTGCACACTCTCAATGACTTGTAATTGTATAGAAATTGAATTTCAACATAACAATCTGCACATCCTGTGGTGCAGAAGAATGAGGGGAAATTTCTGTGCTGAAATTTTTGCACATTCTGTTGAGAAATGGAGAAGGTACGACCAGCTGAGTGCAGAATTTCCATGTGCGATGCAACAAAAGTCTGAAATGCAGTGAAAAACACTTGATTTTGAAGAAAACATTATGGAAATTTGGCTGCCGAAAAAAAATCTGATGCTTCAGGCACAAATTGAAAACGTAGAGTTTAAACTAGAAATTTTTTGGGTTTTCCTTTCAAATAATAATTACGGCAGGGACAAGAAGCATTAATTCGACAGTCATCTTGGGGACATTTTTAATTTTACGGTTGTGAAATTCTTGTAGCTACTGGTGAGTTTTGATGCCAATGACATTCATGATGTTGGCCTACACGAATCCTTGAGAAGTTGATCCAACCGTTTTGGTACTTGATTAATATTCCGTTGCTATTTTCAGGGTGATGATCCTAACGTGAGCGACCAAGAATGGTTTGTAAGTACTTTGGGTTATTTATTTCTAGAGGTTAGGACTGGTCCTGCTTTCTGTCTCTGGTGCTCTTTTTAATGCAAGCTGCATTGATCTCTTTTTAAAGCCTTGCTGACCGGTGCCATTTGGTACGTAAGCTGACACAGTATTTGCAAGTGTCAAAGTTGAACCTAGGCGATTGGCATAGGCACTGGTCAGGGGGCAGACAAAAGAAGTACGAAGTAAAACATGTAGACGAGAGAAAATTTAAGAAGACTGGGTTGACCCTTTTGGGGACAAGACAAAGACATTTTGAGGGGACCCCAGTTTTTTGGCAGAATAACACATTTGAAAGTGTGCTTTGCAGTGAAACACACTTTGAAAAAGTCTGAGGAAACAGTTTTCCATTGGGATTCATATTTTTAAACTCAGAAGAAAATTGTTAGGGAATACCAAGCTGTTTTTCTCAACGGACTCCATCTCTAGGAAGGGATAAAGGAGTCTTCTAATTCTTTCCTTTTCGGTTATTTTTTTGAAATTTACTTGATAGGTTACCCGTGTTTTTTCCCACAGGACAATCTTGATGCTGGAACCAAGCTCAGTATTATGTTGGAAGTCTCTGAGAAGCCAACTGGTACTAAAGAGTCGCCAGCAAGAACGTGCAAACAGTTGGCTGAAAACTTCCCTGACAAGCCAAATGGTGAGCGTTTCTGTGACCTCATGCCTGACTTTCCTTGTGTTTTGCTGACCTATGGTACCGGGAAACGTCTTAGGTGCGGTGCTCATTTCAGCAAAGGTCTTGTGCCCAGTCATGATGGCATTCTGCCATTCAGTAACTTTTCCAGACGTGAGGGGTGCTGAACGTGCGATAACATCTGGCTCTTTTGTTAACTGCCCAGCTCAGTATTTTGTCTCGTATGATAACAAGCAGGCCAATTATCTCCCAGGCTTCAACGGGTTACTGAAACGTGGCAAAATGGAGTGTCTTAACTTCTGTTGTAGTTGGGCTATTTTGGCGATTCAAAAACTAAACATGATCAACATTTGACAATTAGAAATTCAGAAATGCTATTGGTTTATGTTCAAATATGTTATAACTTAACTTTCGTTTTTAGCAGCACAGCCCAGTCAGGCTAGATAGGATCTGATTGGAGATTAGAGCAATTATCAAACAAAAGAGAGCAGGCCCTACAACCATAAATGCCAGAATGGAGTTAATCAGTCGTGTAAGATATTGGCTGCAGGGGTGAACTTCCCGACATGTTGTTGGGCTATAGAATCGAACAAGTTGAGAGCAACGGGAAAACGCCGTAATGCATATTGAAGACCGTTGTTTCTTACTTTGTTTATGAAAATGTCCCTGAAATGGGAAAACATATTATGAGTAAAGTTATGTAGGCCTTATTAACAAGTCTGCGGCACTTAGTCTATTATCTACAAAAGTATGAGAATTTAGTCGGTAAAATTCTATTTGCAGATTGGCTTTTGCAACCTTGCTAACTTTGTTGCTAATCATTGTTGGTCATGAGGGAAAACCTCTTGTATCGTAGCAAGGTTGCGAGTGTAATAGAAAATACCAGTACATAGTATATGATCTCGCATCACTTTGCCTGATCTCGTCAAACTCTCCTGAAAAACAGGCATCATGACTGAGCTAAACCAGCGATAATAAAAAAATGTATATTAAGTCTTTTGAAACATGTACACTCTGATCATGACTTACAAACATGCACACTCTATGCAAGCAGGATTTCTCTGAGTAATTGTTTAGGCTTTGCATAATTTAGCCAGAAGCATTCTCATAGTCTGTTCATACAATTGAAGAAATCAACAAATTTGCCGGAGTCTTTTAGAAGGTTATTCATTTGTGCCACGTAGCTGTGTTAACGCGTGTATTTACCGTGGTAACCTGTACAATGTCCACGGCTTATTTGTAGGCGACTACTGGATTAACCCCAAGCTGGGTAAAATCAACGAGGCCATTCTTGTCCACTGCAACTTGAAGACAGGTGAAACATGCGTGTACCCCAAACCCAGTAAGGTGCGTCTTGTGCTATTTCAAGGTTTACGTACTCCCTTGATTTATCATCATTGAAAGGATACAAACATCGAAGCTCCCTAAGTTTGGTTTTGTATGAAAAGTATGCTGGTAACAATTACAGCACCTCGCCAACAGAGGTCGTGTTGCTACCCTTAAATGTCGCTGCTGAGGTATGTCAGTCCTAGTTGAAGCTGACGATCAACTTTCTGCTTCCTGCAGTCAATGTTAAGAAATATATTGAGAATGGCACTTCCTGATATGAATAAGTTGATAAGTGAGTTTAAGCACTAGCTTAAAAGGTCATAGGTCGCCAACCGCATTTGAGAAAAAGGATTAGCTGCCTGCGTGCTTACCCGCAGTTATGCTACTGCTTAAAAAACTATATTAAATGGTTTTGTTTGTTCGCACAGTGTTAGCCAATGAATGGGGAAGAATGAAGCATTATAATATGGGTTGTATTGTATATTTCAGGCACGCAAGGACAATTATTATCAAGGAAAGAGTGAACATGTTTGGTTTGGAGAAATGCAGAATGGATTCTCAGTAGGTGTTCAGTTTCTTGCTTTAAAGCATGCCGATAGCCTTTTAACAGAATGTTCTTATTAAGCTTTTTGAGCATGGCGGTACCCATGTTTGACCACCACACTCAGGTTTGGAACTCCGATGCTCAAATCAGTCATCAGTTAAGACTACACCAATTTTAAATGGTCTCAACCTGTTTAAGGCCGAGTCACTGCTTTCACATTCTTCAATCTAGTGCCCACTGCATTCTGAATCTTGCCATGTTATGGAAACCACTACTAAAAATATTGTAATTGTTCACAAAAATTAACCAAGAACAGCGACTCCTTTGGTCTCCTTTTGACACTTAGCTGAACATTGCAGATGATGGCTTTTGTCCTTCCCTACGTACTCAACATTAATGCTGGTGTGAAAACCAGATAATCACTAAAAATGATGTAAAATTTCAAGAGCAGGTAAAATTAGACAATGTAAAAGAGGAAACACCTTAAAATCCAGTAAAATTATTCATTAAAAAAAACACTAGCTTTCGAACCTTAGTGGGTGTCCCTTTATCAGGTACGCAGATGACCCTTTCACACCACTTGTCTTCCTACATGTACCTATAATGAAGAGCAGCTCCAATTTGGATTAAGACGCTTTGAAATAGCTGTGCCCGCAGTGCGAAACTCTCCTTTCAAAATCACTTACTCCAAGTTTGTTTCTATCCTTTGAATTTTTCAGTTTACCTACAAAATTGATAATGTTCAACTGAGATACCTACAGATGTTGAGCGAAAATGGCCGACAGCGCATCACGTACCACTGCCGTAACTCAGTCGCGTACTACGATAAGTCAACGAGCAGTTACAGTAAAGCTGCCAAACTTCTAGCATACAATCTGTTCGACCTGGAGGCCACAAGGTCAAAGTTCAAGTACAATGTTGTGGAAGATGGGTGCCAGGTAAGCATGGTCGTTTAACTAGGCAACACATGTATGTGTCACGTACGCAAATTGATTTCCAGTGACCTCGGCTATAGTGTATAACTTAGAACATAAATCTGTACCCAGGGTCAAATCTCCGAAATCAGACTCGACTCAGATGCAGACTTGAAAATTAACCAATCACATTGCATGTTTCGAGTTCAAGTGTGTTGCGCAATTGGTCAATTTTCAAGTAATGTTTTGAGTAGCCTACAGACCTTAGGCTCTGGGCTCTTATTGTCAACACTATATCCAATTCTTCTTGATTATCTGGTATTATCTCAAGTGTACAAGTTTAACCTTTCATGAGAGTTGAATGCAAAACAAGCATACCGTAGTGTCGCCTATTAGCACCGCAGGCCTTTAATAAGCGCCAGGTAAAGGCTAGTTAGAAACATTGTTAAACAAGGTCCAGGTCCCAAAACAGCACTGGTGGGGAGTAGCAATTCAAGACTAATTAAAAGAACAAATCTGACAGCAGTTAACTGTTATACTGGATACTAGTCTACAGCCTTCTGTTAACTACATGCATGCAAGTCAACATAATGTCTGGAAATAAATGCATAGGTCTGTTGCAAGCCTTAAAAGTGATGGGTGTCAGAAAGGTTGTTTTAAAAAACATATATAAGTCAGTCTTGCACTTGTCTGGATATGGTTGGTGAGACGAACACTCTTCAAAACATTTATAAAAACTTTTCAAATGTAACATTCAGTTAGTAACAACAGTCAATTGTAAGTGAGTGCTGGGTCACCAAAACTGGCATTGTTGAATAAGCTCTGGATTTTGATTAAGAGTCGTGTCAAAGAATGTCTTTGAAAAACTACCCACCGCCATGCTCATATGCAACACTGTGGTTGGCAGATTTAGGGGGGGGGAGTATGGCCCCTCTGTAGATTGAAGCGAAAATAAAATGCTGTCAGCATCACAATTGGAGGTATTATGTGTACTCTTTGATTGGAAATTCATGATTAACCCCTAAGAACATGACAACTTTTTGCGTATTGTTATCACGACTTGGGTAAATATTCTATAAGTATGCAGTAGACACTCTGGACCAAGTGAAGTTGATTACAGTTTGAGCTTAACAAGTATTATTGTCTTTCTTGGTACAGCGTGGCTTGTCCGCAGTTGTGAAATTACAGTACATTCTTACTTTTGTTTTCAGCACCGAGATCACAAGTGGGACAAAACAGTCTTCGAAGTGTCTACAACGAAAACCATGCGTCTACCAGTTTTGGACATAGCGCCATACGATATAGGAGGAAAGAATCAAAAGTTTGGCATAGACATCGGCCCGGTCTGTTTCTTATAGGCGAGATAGTACTTGTGAAGAACTCGGAGTTTCTAAACATCGAGGCCAACTCTATTTCCATAAATCTGTGGGGTTTTTTGATTTTGTATTCTAAATGTTGAGATTTTGTTTACGGCTTTTACTGTATATTGGATCTTGAATGAAACTTTGGTGGTCAATTCTGTAAGTTTCAGCCTACAAGCAATTGCAATGGTGTCTACGTCCAGACTAATTGACAGCTTTACATGGTCTCTAGTGTTCAACAGAGGAATTGACCATCATAGAGTTGTAAACGAATTTTAACACTGCCACACAAGGTCCGCTAAACTGGATCTTTAGAACAATTGAAGAGACTGGAATTTAGACTTTGAATACATCCTAGAGATAGAATGTCAATTTAAGCTGCTGTATTGGCAAAGCCAGTGCGAAAAGCCAGCATGCGTAGCCTGCTATCAAACAACTTCAACGAGCTTACGACAAGAAGCAATCACGTGGTTGCATGATGTCCTATGACGAATGTAAACGTGATGAGCCAGTCTTCGTCTCGTCAAACCTGCTCATTGCAATTGAAAACACACAGATGCATCTCCTGTCAAAGGACATGTGCCTTATCATTGGACTCTTATAGGCTTTCATCTGTAGTTACAGTATACCAAGTACTTGTTAAAATTTAAGTTAATCTCAAGATGAACTCAACTCTTGTGATGTAGTCATTTAATATTTTAATTGTGATAAAAAGCTATAAACTGCCATGGGCGATAGACTGCCATCTGTCGCCCTACCTGATTTCTCAATGGTGCTGGAAGAATGTAGATATAGGTTTTCTACCTCTTTACAAAGAGCGTATTATCTTGTAGTCTGCTGAAAGTGAGGCGAAAATAAAGAGGTAACTAAAGATGGCGCTTTGTTTCACAAGCACAACAACTATCAGTTGTTTCCTTTCTGTTTGTAACCACAGCAACCGTCCTATGAGCAAAATAAAAAGTAGGAATAACCCATACAGAAGCAACCTCCGAGAATGACCTTGTTCTAGTAAAGGCTATGCTGTGCATCTCTTCAGATACAGACTTACGAACATTCACAGTTGCTGTTTGGTTCACATTTTCAGTTCACATAATGACAACTGGCAAACCCTAACACTGTTTTGTAATATAAACATACTGTAGACACCAAATGGATTACTCTCTCCGTTTTTCTCAGTAACAACTGATCTATGCACACCGAATCTGGGTACAAAGGCGATCAGGAACTTGCGAGTTTCAGCCTACAACACAGTATTAACAAGCATAGCTGTAGAGTTGAGACAAGGCCTGGATGCGTAATCTACAGCCTCAAGCATCGTGCGCGATGGCATGATTCATGAAGATGCTCAAGCTCTTTGTTCACCGGCAGAGCTCATCAAAGAAGCATTCAGTCGTGCTACATGACTTACGTTTCTTTGGGTAATCGTGGTTGCCAACTTCGAACATTACATCTAAGACATGGCTGTGACTTTCAAATGAAATCTCCAAATAGGTCTACCAGCTATGATTTACGCGCTGTTTTCCGTCACGCGTAGGTGAAATGTTCCTATTTTGCACTGGTGGCGGACTGAGATACATGTACATGTATTTCGAAAATTGGGACTTCTGCTGTTTGAATTCAATAGATGCATAAAAAAATGTATATAGAAGCTGTGGCAGCTGAGGGTTTTCAAAGCTAAAGCATTCACTAAAGAGTAGTGCCAGTCACGGTATCCTATTGAGAAGCAGGCATGCGATCCCGTAGACGCGAGAAGCTCGCGGATCTGCAAGATCACGGAAGACTTCGCGAGATTTTTGCGTCTACGGAACAACCCAGGTGAACACAAAGTGACGTCATATGCCTCAGAAGGTACACCTTCGCATTGAGAGCTCCGTTCGAAGGAGAACACCGTGATTTGCACCGCTGCTTACTTCTATAGTTTTAGTCGTCAATAGTTTGTGGCATTGTTTGCATAAACACTAAGTCACTTCGTGCCGGTGGTAGACTGGCACGTCTTGTGTTTTCCCGCACACTATATGCAAACATCGCTGTTTTTTGTTGACGGAATTACAAAACAACGAACGAGTTGGCCAGTGAAAACACGGACGACATTGTGCATGCCTTTTGGTTGCCCGAGAGATACTCCATCCAGCAAACAGCAATCTTCCATCCACTTGTCTCAGTAAACATCTCTTTATTTTACTTGGAGATGTGCTAAATTTTACCTATTGCAAAACTTCATAATCATACAATAGGCCTAGATGTCAATTCAGTTAAATCATAATGACACACAATCGAATAGACATAAGAGAAGCAAATTTTTATTCTTTCAGAATCTTGACCATCGTCTGAAATCCGACTACCTTAACATAAAAAGATAGTCTATTCGTAATGTTATCAGTTTTGTCTTTAACTAAAAGTCAGAAATCTGACTACGAATAGAATACGAAATACTGTCTTTTGAGGTCGAATTGTAGACGTTTGCCTTTCTGTCCTAGTTGTTCACGTGAAGCAGGCCAAGCCATCCGCAGACTGTAGATTTTTAGCCGAAAGTCAAAAAACAAAAGCTAATAGATACTGTACGACGAGATAAGAAGCCAGGACTACTTATCCATACCCAGCTAACCCGTTGCAGGTGTATTTCGCCCCATGGCTGGCAAAAATTGTTCTCCAGGCTATAAAGCCTGGCACCATTTTTTTGATTTAGGCTAATTAGGCTACTGTTATAAATCCAGTCTCATGAAATGATTTCTAGACTTGAGAAGAGCTGGCAGGCCATTACTTCTCCAGACCACGCCCATTATTAGTAGCTCGTCACGGCGGGTTAGTTTCAGTTGTCAAAAACAGTATGGCTGTCAGCGTCGGAATTCCGAACGATTTGTTGAAAACAATTTAAATTCAAACAAAGCATTAGACCAAAAACACAGGGGAAGAAACTTGGTTTTTAACACTAATGGTCGGTTGATAACGTCTTTGGGCAGCTCTTGAGGTCCCAAATCTATGGGGCCTAAGCTTCGAGTCCCTTACCTTGCATTTATTACAATGATGTAAGCGAAATTCTATTGGAAGGCCCACTTGGCCACAACGTATACGTGCTGTGTGTTGGCGTCACAGATAACAAAAGATTACGCAACTGGAATGTGAACTGCGTAGTTGTGTACTTTCTCGTCGTTTCGCGATCCATAAAATATATTTGTATCTACAAAATCAGTTTTGAAAAGTAAGTACTCTATGCATACCTAGGGCTAGGCTGTACACTCTGTACGTACATGCATGCTTGCAAACTGAATGGAACAACTTTTGTATTGCTAGTAAGCTGCGTAGATTCGCATCTCCGATATTTTCTTATGGATAGTGAGCCGAAATCTTGCTTGCCGAACTTCCATGTCGGAGGAAACTGAAAAGTGACTTCGCGGCCAATACATGTATATGCTTGTGCGCAAGACCACGGATTTTGTGCATTGAGAAATGTATGACCCGTGTACATGTAGTCTGTATGGTTGTACTTCGGTCCAGTGTAATTTTGTAAACATTAGACAACTCCAACGCCTAAGCCAGACTGTGACTAACCTGTCATAATCGATTCATAAATTAATGCTCGTGGATTAGCCACGAAGCCAAAAAAAAACCTTCTCTCTATTTTCTCTTAAAACCCATCGATGTTAAACATTCAAAGACGGCTACTACATGTATTCACTTATCAATTTTAGAAACAGTCATGTGGTTCATTTGCCTTTCGCATTTTTGACTTTGAAACGTGTACGCTAAACAGGCGTGTTGGCGGTTTACGACTCCAATTATCTCATCCAACACGTTCAGTGAAGCCCTTTACTCGAAAAGCGATGGCGTCATCAAGTCTTTGATGTGTAGAGGAATCCACTGGATACACTGAAGTAAACAGTGCACCCTTTCCCGTCCACTTGTGTGCAAAACTTGTTAGCGTAAGATTTGCCTAATGAAGAAACGACACTTTGACAGGGAAAATTGTTGATAAGCAAGAACTGGTAGATCGTACATACCTGCCTGGAAAGGAACTTCAAGGAAAATAACAGATGATGATTCTCTGCTCCCAACGTCAATCATCAGCAAAATGGCGTGTTCAAACCATGTTTCGGCGCTCCAACGCTAGGCCCCCAAAGTTGATCAGGCTCCGGTTTGACGGAGATTCTTTCACTGTTTGGTCTTCTGTAACCACAACCATGACGATGCTAATTCCGCTGCGGCTGCCATCGACTTCATCATAGGCCTCTTTGACTTAGTTGAAATTCCCAGCATCCAAGACATCCTCCACATGCTTGATGCCACAAAACCTCTAGCTCCTACCTCAACTGGTAAACTGAAGCACCTCCATTCCGGGCATTCCTCGAGCATTCATGGCTCAGCTCGCTGTACTTCAAAGCTTTCCTCTCCTGGACTTCCTGTATCCTGGTTTCCTATGGCACAGCTAACTCCACCAAGACTATCACCTTCGCTGTACCTGACCACAAAATAATGCCAGGTCTTAAACATGTTGAAGCTATATGGGTAGGGAATCTGCTTTGTTTCCCCATATCTGCCTCCATGCACCAATCATTACCTTTATAAGGTACCTCCTGTGTTACTGATGCCCCTCTTGCAACTCGCTGACATATAGTCAATACGCTTGTTCACTGCCTTGCACTTGGTTCTTCTCTCCAGGTCTAGTGTGTGGGCAATTTCCTTAAGGACCTTGTTGTGACGCCAAGTGTACTTCCTCTCAGCCAGGGCCACCCTGCCACACTGAGAACTAGACATGCTGTAGAGCCTCTACTTCACCACAATTGCTGCATCTGTCGTCGTCCTCCTTTTCCCGTAGCTTCAGGTTATTCCCCGTTGGTAAGATGTCATACACTAAGCGTATTAAAAACCTCATCCTTTGCTACTCGGTGTGGAGAAGGTCTGCTGCTGTTATTGTCCTTCCCGGCACTCCGTCCCAGGTGGTCCATTCGCACTGTCTCTTCATACCAATTGCTCGAGCGACACGCTTCTCTACTTCGTCCCTACGAATTTCCCTGAGTATCAAATCGCTCCTCTCCTTCCCCTTTATCGCCTTCCATCTCGTGGATGGTACAAAACCCAGACCCTACAGATTGTACCATGTCCTTATGCCGGAGGTATATACTATGGAAATATTGCCCCTTACGAACATCAAATTCAATTTTTAACTATCTTCTATCCCATGTCCAATTTGCAGAATCAGCCAAGCCAAATTTGTAAGTTTAAACACTTTAACTTTTTGCAGTTATATAATAAAATACAACGCTTTGTGATATCAAAACATAAAAAACTGTCTCTTGAAAATGGTCACAGTCTGTGGTCTACGACCCAAAGCCTTTTACAGATATTTCGTCTAACAGGTGCTCTCGTCCGAGGACACCAATCCAAAGTAATTTACAATGCCCCTTCCAATGGCACTCACCTTATGCGTCGTGCATTCACATCGACTTGCCGAGCTTCTGGGCATGCGTGACTATGAATGTGAAAAGACTGTTGCAGCACTGCAGTCGGTCATTGAAAATTTCAAAAAACGGCAATTGTTAATGGTTTTAACCCAAATTAAAAAATCGCTGCCGTAATATTTGTTCGTTACGTGTCAATTTTAATCGACGGTTTCTTTTAAGGTTGTACATGGATTTACTATCTTCTCAGTCCAAAGACTCATCCGTCATCCTCCCACGAATACAGGGATACTCGATAACAGAACAACTGAAGCCAAGATCAAGCTTTCAAGTTAGCCAGAACAGTCTCAACAATCCTCAATTGCCAACAATACATAGAGATCCTAGACTATGTAAGAGTGTTGATTTTAAAGTATGTAGAAAGAAGACTCTACCAAAAATTCAAAGTGAACCCGAGACCAACAATCGTCTTATTCTACCCCCGTTGGTTAAACAGTCGATATCTACAAAACGAGTCACTAAGAAAAAGAAACTCATTTCTAGAAAAAGTTCTGAGGGCAAAGGAGAACATCTCAAAGAGACAAAGACCGAATTAAAGTCATTTTTAAAATCTGAAAGACCCAGTGGCACACCGTGTCGAAGAAGGTTAACTGACTTCTACAACATAGATTTTGATGCTGACATTGAAAATTATAAGAGAAGGTTTAGACAAGAACGTGTGAACATTGCTCGGAAATCATGGGAGGTAGCCATGCGAAGAGAGCGCCGCAAAACAACGGTCCTTATGAATTCTGTTACGAATTCGAGGCCATTGGTAAACAACAAAGATCTTAGACACTGGGAATCCTCAAAAACGCCAACGCGCAACAGACCCTCCCGAATCACTTGCAATCCTGTCCAGCAGGCTCATAGCATACCGTCGGTAGGACTGGAAATTGTACGGGAACCGAAACAACCTGGTTATGCCAAAGTCAGCAGAACACGTCTTCACGAAACAGCCGTCTCTACAAGCAACGTAGAGGCAAGCAACGACAAGAAGAAAAATATATGTAAATTTGCCATTGACGACAGTGGATCACTTGATAAGATAGAAGACAAAAATAGAATTTTTATGACACAGCCAAACTTAATCAAAAGCCATACTGTCGTCGGAAGTAATGTACACAGTGATTTTTCCATTGGAAAAAATAGGACACAACCGAAAGTAAAACGCCAAAAGCAATCTACCAAACAAAGTCTACACCAATCAAAAAAAGATCTGGAATCCCGTTTTCTTCAAGACAGAAGCAGGTGGGAGACTACTTCGTTACCAACGTTCGAAAAGCGTCGGAAGCGCCTTTCAGAAAGCGTACAGCTAAAACCGAGAAGAAGTATCGCAGTGCAGCGAGATTACAAAACGCAAAGTATTCGAGAACCACCAAAGGACAAATTTGATCTATTTTCTTTGCCAAAACAGAGCGACCCGGCGATGCAAGAAGTTTGCGCAGAAGACTATAAGAAAAGCTCTGGGAGAAGAGGTGGAATGACCCGAAAGCAAATTGTTTCGCACTTGGAAGAAATTAATGTAAGTATACCCATAATCAGAGATTAGATTACATGCATACTATCTCTTCCTGATACTACGAACTCAAGACGATTGTTCTGTGCTCGTGTACACAATAGTCAAATCGTGAGTTTCTACTACAACTTGACACGTGACATGCGCGCAAATGGGGGGCTCGGGAGGCTCGAATGATCCCCCACCCATTTGGCGAAGTGGACAAAAAGGTCCGTCTCAGAGAAACAAAAAGTCCGAAAAAGTAGAAAACGAGACAAAAGTCCACTGAAAGGTCTACATTATCAAAATTCGAGCCCCCTATTTTAGGCTGGGTGCGCGCATGCTTGATGAGCCTTACACATGGACTACAGACTCAAGTAAAAGCTTAAGATTTCGAGTTTCAAACTGCCTTGCAGAAGCCTGGAACGCGAAAAGCAAGATAAATTGCATTATTTAAAGTAGTTCTCTGCAATTGCAACAGAATTCAACCTGGCCACCAGGCATTTTAAATTTACGGTTTGCTCGTTATGATTTCGAATTTCTGTTTATGTCAAAGCATGTTTCTTTTAGTTTCAAATTTCAAAAGGCTATCTGTCAACTGCTTGTCACGTTGTCGATTTTCTCCCACAAGGCAAAGCACGTCTCATTATTTGGTTTGCAACACAAAGACATGAAAAATGAGACGTTTGGCCTTAGATGTAAACAAAAATGCTGACTTCAAGCAGCAGCCAGTCCGATTAAGAGGCAATTGATTAAGTCCTAACTTTTGAAAATTAATTATAACGATATCCTGGTATTCAAATATATTCTAAAATACACACGTCTGCTTCACTGGCTTGCCTCATACTGTGCTGTCACTCCCAGATTACTGCCAGCACATACGATAATCTGCCGTTTATATCCATCTTGCCAGCCAGCTGTTTGTCGAATCGCTGTGAGCACATGCGCGCATTTATTATAAGTGGTAGGGAGTTTTTCCTTAAGGCGTGCTACAAAAATCGTGGATTTTGTTATTTTTTCAGGAAATTTCTTCACAGGGGAAAATGAATTACTCTGTTGTAGACGTTGCGAGACAATACTTTCTTCAGGAACAATTTAAAAGATATTTTTGACGAGCTCTTTAAAGTGCTTAAATCAACAATTTCATATTAAAACACCAATAAAATAACCCCACCAGTCGACTGGCTGTCAAAGTAAAACACCCGTAAACACTACCTAAAATATGTTAATGAGCTGATATCGAGGTACGAGCATTTATTGGTCGAAACATACTACGTAAAATCGGGACGAGCAATGACAGCACTCTATGGTTTTTAATGTGGAACGTCGTCAGATGTTGCTGCTCGTTTTCCCTTGGTTTACAGTATAATGAAGAATGTCGAGGCGTTGCGTTTGTAGTGGTTGGAAAAACTTAGTATTTGACTACGCTGCAACTCTTTTCATTTTCTCTCGGTACATCTGAGAAGTGCGGATGTGGCAAAAGTTTGTACAAAAAACTAGTGTGTTGACACACTGGCGTTGGGTATGTTTATACGTCATACTGGTGTCCGTGAAGCTAAGAAATTTTCAATTGAAGTCGCTTTTCTTGTATTTTCCCGTTTTTGGGATCTTGAACTCTTGATTGTGATATGCAGTGCTATAACGGAATGTACACCTGTAGTCACTTGTTAAAACAAGTCAAAAGGTGGTTTCTTTGCTTAAAAGCACGTTAATATTCAAGACGCCATCGAGTGCATAGTATACGATTAGACAGCCATTCACGTAAATCAATTTCGAACACATTACCTTTAATTCGCCCCTAGGTGTAAGATAATAATAATTTCGAGTACTGTACTTAATTTGCAAATTTCACATTTTGCGGTTCAATTTTTAGCTGTTCCTCCAATGATTTATATCAACCTTTGTTGAATCATCAAGCATTGTTTACACTGTACTGTTTGGGAAACGCTACAGCAACGTATGCGAAACTGAACTTGCCTTCCCAAAGAAGCTTTCATTGAGACATCACCGCTATGAAATGATCTGAATTTGTTTTTAGTCCAAATGGGAAATGGTTTCTAGGCTTGCCGAAAAAAATGGCAGTTCCTTATTACTGAAACATTGCTCAGAGCACAAGATGACACGCCGTGACGACAAAGCAATCTGAACATAATAAGTGGCCTCCCTCGCAAAGACGAACTGTTACTTCTTTCCAAACCAGAAATGGCCGCTAATTTGACTAAGGAAACAAGTTAGGCCAATTTTAAAAAGGTAAAAGGTCGCAATCGTTTTTGTGACGGAAGGAGGGATTAGGGGATTCAAGTTTAAGATGTGCACTGGGAACAAAACAGGTGAATATTGTTTATACTTCACGATTGACTGTAACGATAACCGACATCCTTCTGGCGTATATAGAGGGTTTTAAAGGCGATCAATATGGAATCCATTTCTCTTATTGAATTTTTTCTGCAACAGTTGCTAATTTCAATCAGTTAAAGAACCAGAGCAACGTTCCGTAGAGAAGTTTTCTTGAGAGAAAAGGTAGATAACACAAGCCTTCGCAAGATATCGCCATAAATTACAAGCGAAGCACGTGATCGCTCTAGGTTTGCACGCGACTATCTTGCAATTACGGAATGCGACCCATGTTTTTAGCGATCAACATTATGTTTCAGCTTAACGGAGAGGAGAATCTCATTTTGAAAAGCCGGAAAGAGTGGTTGCGCAGAAGTTTTCAAGACGTGTGCCGGAAGTTCGTATTGAACATGAATTTTATTGCTGCTATGATGGACAAACATTCTACACAACTGCTCTACGTTAACCCCACCGTTCAAACGGTAAGCGGACACTCCGTAGTACGCACTCCTATCGAACTTATTTAAAATGAATTCGTCGTATCAACTACAGTACTGGGACTCACAACAGGAATGACACATTTCTCGCAAACACTTTAATGTGAACTCTTTATATAATTTTGTTTATTCGAAATTATTATTATTAAGTCAACATTGTCATAAATTTTCAGGACGAGAAATCGTTTTCGAAGTACTATTTCAAGCAGCACTTTGGGGTCCAACATTCTCTCACTAAAAAAGCGAAGGAAATCTTACAGACACTGCCCTCAAAACGGACGGAGCAAGATATCGACTACATTTATGTAAGCTTCAGCAAGTCCAAACACACAAAACGCCAGTTCTTGCGAGTCTTTCATATCGTTTTCTCCTACACAATTTTAAAATTCATTGCATCAACGCAAACTTAGAGCTGCATTTCGCACCGTTTAGCTGGCAGAAAACGAAAATCGAATTAGGCTTTAGTTAAAACTCCTAAAATTGACCTCTTATTCCTTACCGTGGCAGCATTACTAACAAAAACACTGAAACCGTCAGCTACTCAAGTTTATTGTACATGCAGTTGGCCATCCCAAAAATTGCGAATCATGAAATGACGTATGCGCGCAATGCCTATGACTTGAGTTGCTTACTTATTCGGTAACAATACAAGATCTCATGAGCGTGGTGATACTTTTAATCTCCTAAGCGTTTTGATTAAGAATTCAGCATCGACAACTAAACAGTGTTAATGAAAATGCAGCTTCAATCGTTAGCTGTATTGCCAAGTTCTGGTAAAACGAGACTAGTATGAACGGTACAAGCAAAACGTTCAATTTCAATTAAAATTCCATAAATAGAAATTACAATGACGTCAACCAGCTTCATTTGGCATCGCTAACTTACAGTTTATTACTGAACTTTATAAATTATATTGAATCCTGTTAAGGTAATGCAACTATTTATATCACACAGGGACATTCCATTTCACATACATGTAATACCGAGCGTCGAATGTTTTTGATCGTGGCCCTTAAAAGGATACCGAACCCGGTTTTGGTGCATTAACAGATGAAAAACGACTTTTCCACTCCAACTGTCTGAAAAAAACATTGCCTGTAATCCCCCATAACCCTCAACAGCTTGGAAGAAATTTGAAAACTCCTTTCAAAGTCTGCTAAACGGTCAAGCATGACTTAAGCTTTCAGCGAATTTACACGGCAACTGTGGCGAAAGACCACCCCGACTCAACACCCCAATGACCAATCTGTGATTGAGGGAGTACATGTATGAGTTTTTGGTTGTTTCCTGTTTTCATCGTTGGAGATTGACGTCACTGATGCATTAACGACTGACAGAGCGAGGATTGGCTGAAATCATCAAAACAGTGTTTAGTATCATTTTAAGAATCGACTGGTGAACTAAGACAAGTAAACACTTCTCGTTTAATGCGTAATCGGGGTAGATTTGAGCTCATAGATAATTACTTTAGTTTAATTAACAGTTTCTTTCTTAGTCTGAAACTGACCTTTTTGCCGATATAGCGTTCAATTTAAATTTAAAACGATAACTGACTGTGACAATATTAGCTGATAACCATAGGACCCAGGTTGTTACACTGCAGCCCCTAACAGTGACCTCTATCGTTAACAAATAACAGACCTTGATCAAGTCTTTCCCGTGCCTGAGGAAATTCCCTTCAGAGACTCGGATGGAGATAGCCAGGTACGCCTCCTACGAAACATTTGGCCAAGGGAGAGTGTTGCTGAAGGACGGTCACAAAATCACCGCCTGCTATTTCCTGCTTTCCGGCTGCGTCGTCGCCCATCAAGGTCGAGTAAAACCAGAAGAAATAGAGCAAGGTGGGATTTTCAAAAACTTATATACCGGTAGTAAAATTAATTCAAATGTTATGAGTTGGACATAGAAACACAAGGGCTTTTTAGCGAGGTCCCAGTGTTACTGAACGCTGTCTGGGCTTGCTTAGAGTTGCGTAATCGGCGTACCCTGCAGGAGGCCTACGCCATTGCGCCCAACTGACTAGTGGCTTCGCCCTACTGTGTGCCTGCACAAAAAATAAATAATTATGTTCATTATATTGTATTTTCGGCGTAGAACACTGGACGTAGAAATTTCTTAGTTTTATGCGTTAGTAGTTTTCGGAATTCTACTTTAAACTACACCTGTACGACAAAAGGATACCAAACTCGGGTTTTGGCCTATTAGCAGATACAACGAGTTTCCCATACAGTTCTCTGTAACGCTAGACATCCCTAAAAAACTGGAGGAAAATTTTAAAACCTTTCAAAGTCTGCTAAGCGGGAAAGCGTGACCTATGCTGTTGGCGAATTACACGGCAACTGTAGGACAATATGTCCAATCTTGGACATACGGATTATGAGTTTTTAGTTGATTTGTGCCTTTAACTTGGAAGGTTGACGGCAATGATTCATTAGCAGGAGGCAAAGCGAGGATTGGTTGAAATCATCAAAAAAGGGTTGAGTATTCCTTTTGTAAGTCATGTCAATGTTGAATGCGTTACCCTACACCAGTATGACAAAAGCATCAGCTTACACGGGGGCTGATTTTTCGCGCAGCACCACTTTTTCACGAATATGTAGCCTAGCTAATTTCGGTGTACGCCGGCGGCACGCCGTACAAAGCAACTTCACGCAGCACCGGTGCAAAATCCACTCTCACACCATCGATAAGATGGAAGGTGTACGTGTTGGCGTAGGCGGAAAAAGAAGGTCAAACGATCAGTGAATTATATGTCGGTTCACAAAGTGTAAACTTTTATCAAAGATTTAATGCCGTGGTTGCAATCCTTTAGTAAAGAAGCATCTGCAGGCAATGCACCAGTGGGACGACCAAAAAGCTCAAACTGTCTTATTGTTATGTATATTGAATGCCTAATTACCCAATGAAGTGGCCGTGCACGATCATGGCACCATATGTCACTCACGCATTTTAGAAATTTAGGATAACTTATCGCATGCACATCTTGTTAATCACCCATGATACTAGCAATTAAAGATAATGTAGTCAAGGTGTTTATGAATGAAAACGTTAACTCCAAACGATCTGTTTAAGACGACGAAAGAGAAGATGGAGATTCCGGAGCCGAGTTTGGAGGTGAATTCCGACCAGGCGCAAGTTTTGGGGACATCGCAATATTGAAACAGAGTACACAAGACATGACGGTAGTTACAAAATGTAAGTGTTCTTGTTTACCTTCCTTTTTCCATCACTGAGACGCGCATAACCCCTCGTGTGTCTAGCCTACCTTCCTGTGATGAGTTGCCACCTGAGCCAAAGTTCTCAAACCAAATTCATTTTCTTTCACACTTTTTTGTCGCGCTTGACACATACTGTGTGTGGTACGGGCGGCAATATGTATGAAGTGCCACACCAGCCTATATGTGGCAACAGATCCGTTAAGACTCTCTTAGATCCGAGATGCAGACGGATAAAAGAGCCTATTTGGTCATAAAAAGTCTCTCAGTCATGAACAGGGACGATGGAGGGTATAACTTATCTAAAATTTGAAACAGCCTAATCACCACGCCACCTAGTGTCCAATAACTTTGGAAGATGGCTGCTTACATGAGCCGAAACCGTAAAGGTATTATGCTTTTCTGGTTGTGAAAATAAAAAAAAAACTATCAATTTGAATTCCGATCATCGATTATGAAAAACGATACACATTCGGCAGTTGTACGACCACAACAAGGACACTCGATTACTTCCAGCAAGGAAATGTGAAGTTCTTCGCATAGCAAGAGAGGACTTTGAGCCCATACTGCAGCGCCATCTAAGGCAGGAGAAGACCCGCAATTTCGAAGGGCTTTTGATGATGCCAATGTTTCGTTTGACACCCCACGCAGTTCTCCATGAACTGATCAACAAGCCCGGCGCAGTATCCAGGGTTACGTTTTCGAAAAATGAGGTAGGCAGTGCACTGAAACACAAAACAATGTACCATGCAGCTGTCTAACTGTGTCGCATTTTTGGCACATTTTAATTCTGTGAAAGTTTTAAAAACCACGAGTACAAATTTGTTCACGTAGTGATAAAGATGAATCATTATTAAAATGGAATGTTACATTTTTGGGGGAGTGTTTGGATAATTTGGTATTTTTAATTGAGAGGCAATTAAAACATTTTAATAGATTGTTATCAAAACAAATTAATAAAAAATACAATCCGAGAGACCGGAAGTATGACGTTGTGAAAAAGTAGTCAAGTCAATATAAACACTGTGTTTCAGAAGCTCCGTTTCATTACCAGTTTCTGTCATATTGATCAAGTCAAATGACAAATTGCTATGTGCCGGGGTTGGGACCGAACATCGGCGAACGTCTCGGTCATTAAGCACAATTATCAATGGGCACGGAAAAGCGACAGAACACACCTTACTTACTGCGTCACACTTCCGGTTCCAAAAAAGTTATTTTTATTAATTTCAAATGAATCAAAAGCGCCTTCCAAAAGGTTCCATCCCTATTAACAGGACTGAAGCTGTCATAGGTGACAGTACATAGCAACACATTACCACTGCACGGGAACGTTTTTTAAACAGAATAATCGTGAAAGTCAATATGGAATACACAATACCTTGACAACCCTCGCGATGTCACACATTATGATCTCAGTAGTGGCTACGTAATTGTGAAACCGCTCCGACTATTAGCAATTTAGTTTTTTACGTTTACATCTGTACCTTCGGAGGTCCTCAATCGATGTTCATAAAATTTGATAATTACATGTAGGCATCTATAAGTGAGATGACGCTATTCTTCCGTTTTCGGATGGATTCGAAGTACTTTGTGCCACCCAGTGGACATTTTTACTGTTTTCAAGTCTGTTTTTGACGCCCGACCCTCTGTCAACCAAACCGCTCTAGGAATGATTGCGAAAATTGGCATTTCAATATGTTCTTACTGTGAAGAGGGAAACTGACGATGATTTTCCGACGACTTCCGACTACTGTGTTGCCTCCTAGTGGCAGTTTTGTTTGGCTGAATCTCCTGAACCCTCTGCAGGATCTTTATTAAATTTAGCAAGTATACATGTATTATGAAGTTGACATCGAACGACAATGACTTTCAGGCGGATCCGACAATGTGCCCTTTGGTGGCCATTTCATTTTTTCGTTTTCCTGTTTCTCTGAAGCTGTTGATTAGGGTTGGGTTGTGCGATTATCGGCTAGGTAAATTTGATTGTTGCATGATGTGAGGTTTACTGTGCAACAATAAAAGCGTGACGCGTGATAATGCGACGTCATTGTTGCTATACGGCGTATAACTTTTATGCAACTGGGCCCAGATTTTTATAAAATATTGTACACAGCTTTCTATTGAAATGATGACACGTGCCTGTTTTCAGATGGATTCGAGATATTTTGCGCCATCTAGTGGCCATTTTACTGTGTTATAGTTTGTTTTTGGCAGCCACCCCTTGTCAAACAAACCACTCCCACTCTAAGGATGATTGTGAAAATTGGCATATACTTTCTTTGTCTGAAGAGGACGGTTGGCGATGACTTTCCGACGTCTTTCATCTACTTT
>NMRA01000039.1:277390-297847 GCA_002633005.1 Phoronis australis | reverse complement strand
ATCACACATCACACACACACAGACACACACACACACACACACACACACACACACACAGACACACACACACACAAACGCACACATTTCACCGAAAACTCAATTTCACAAACCAAAAACACCAAATGTACTTTTCTCGTCTAAATTTCTTTTTAAAGAGGAAAATCCCAGACCATCTTTGCAGAAGTATGTATCCTAATCAATTTTTACAATTATATTTTTCAAATGTGAAATAAATTTCTAATTCTTTTTTGAAAAGTGTTGGAAGTTCTACTTTCAGCTTTCTACAGTATGTATGATTTTTGGCAAAAAGAACGATAAGATTCAACACTTCCTTCGCTCTTTCAGTTTTACCAAATACAACGTCTGAAAATTTTTTTGCGTGAATATAATATTCAGCTACACTTTTCCAAACAGGCTTAGTTAACAAAAGTGCAACCCTAAAATAAATGTTCTAAGCTTTCAGGTTCATTCCTATAAAAGGTACATCGGTTAGTTGGAGAAATACCAATTCGCATTAAAAAGTTATTTGTTGCTAGAATTCTATGTACAATTCTCATTTGAAACCATCTGAGTGTAACATTTGAAGTACAAAAACAAAAGTTTGAAAACATAACTTCCATTCGGTCATTGGTCTTGCAAAACCAAATGTATTTTCTCATATTTCTAATCCTTTTGGTTCTTGAAACAAAGTTGTCAGAAAAAATATCATACATATCACGAGTACCTTTCGAAATTTTCGTCAAAATTTGCCAGAGTTGTGGGATAACTGGTTGACACGCTTTTGCACTTGAAAACGATATACTTTTGAAAGTTAATTTCAAGCAATTCCGTCTTCGTCAAATAAATCACCTAAGAATCTCACACTAGGTGTTGCTCTTATAGTTAGAGCGATAAGCACACACGCTACTACTTTGCTTCACACACCACCGCAGCAACCAGATGCAACGGACTGACACTCGGAAATTCAGTTCAAACGTGTTCTTCCAATGTTCGTAAATTTATGCCTTGGCCTTCTCTAGACATAGTCAAATTCACGATTTAAAATTTGTCACTTTTCGAAATTTTAGGTTTTGAAAGGAGGTGGGAACGATCCAGGAAACCAGACCCACTTCTGTTATATTCTTTCGGGAGAGTGCTACCTGAGCAAGGACGTCTACACGCTGAAAACGAAGTTGAGGAGAGGCAAAAGTGTCATCTCCAAAATAAGCACAGACCTGTCGGAGCTAACGGATATTTCTATGAAACAAAAAGGCAGCAAGTTGGCGAGACACGTCATCACTGCTCTCACCCTTGGACCTGGTTGTGCATTTTCAGTGGGTAAGATTGTAGTATTACTTGTTAGCGAATGACTTACAGGCTTTCGTGACTTCTTCAAGGTTCACACAGGGACTAATGCGATGACAAAGATGGAGGATGATTCTTTTCCAATGCAATATGCAGACATCCGATATAATCTTGTTGTGCTACGGCTATGACTTGTTACATTACTGCGCCGTATTGTTTGTCATGATAGGATGTGCGACCATTAATCATCAGCATCTACCCTGATTCAAATAGACCTATCACAAGCGCCACCCCCTTGCGAAATGTCGACCAACAAACAATAAGTTTTACCCGGCACACGTGTTGTTTGTCGGGTAAAATGGTGGCTTGGAAACGAAGGTGTGTCAAAAACGCTGCGCTCTGATTGGTCAGTTAAGCCGTGACTCAATGTCATGGCTATAGGTCAATTACTGACCAAAAAGTGCATGACAGGTGCGAGTACTTTCGCTGGCGCAGCAGCGAATAAATGGCCCGACGAAACAGGTCAGTGGCCCGCCACACTGATCAAATCTTTGAATCGGCTCAAACATTGCCCAAACGGTAGGCACACATCAAATAGACTTTCAAATTTCACATGCCATTCAGTTGGTCTTGAGTCAAGTCTCGAGTGAAATTCGGTGGTGTCACACCCAACTTTTTTCAACATACACTGTACATGTACTCTCCAGCACAACTACCTTAAATCCAGAGAGGTCATTAAAACCATTAATACGATTAATTTTCGACAACTTTCAGGGGAAAACTTTTCAAATACATACATAGTGGCGAAAACCGTTGGTGAATACATGATGGTGCAGAAATCCGAGCTGGATACCAGCCAAGAATGTGATTTGATGTACGAGAGGAACGCGCTTGAGGGTCGAATGCCTAGCAACGAAGCAATGCTGCAGAAGTATCGAACGAATAGGCAATGGTTTAAGTACCGGAAGAGCCTGGTGAACAACGTCTGGTCAAAATTGAAGAAAAAAATAAATACCAGCTTGGACGACGTTCCGCGTTATTTCAAGTCCAATGGAAGGTTACCCGTGCACACTTCTCATTCGACTGTCATTTCCTCCTATACAGAGTGAATAAACAGATTCTTTACTGGTTTAGCGTGCAGTAATTGAATACAGAGCAACAAAACAATTTCGATGACAGAACACCAAACCCTTTGGAAGGAAAATCCTTTTTTGCCTAAAAAAGCTTTTCATCGAAATCTGTTTATTGTCAAATTGTATTACATGTATTGGTCGAGAATGTACTTTGACCAGAGAAAAGATTTGGTCGTTTCAATCCGCACCATGAACTGAAATAAGTTATGCAGTAATTGATCGTTCTCTTCTGGCCAGAACGTAATTTAATAGCATTTAGATCTTAAGGAGTTGGACAAATTGAAACATTTACTGCCATTGCCAATACGACAAAGAAAGTTTTCATTAACTACCTCCCACACACCATTTCGTAGTTTCAAATTTCCACTTGGAAGACTTTATTTAACAGCGCCCTCATGTGATCAGAGTGGCGAGAAAAATGTCAACGCCATGGCACAAGGGACGGGGCCTAATCTCTGCTCGAAATATAAATTAATTTTGACACTCTCTGTTCTATTTCTGTGTGAACTCAAGATGACCTCTTTGCTTTTCTGTGCTGAAGTATGTCGTGGTTTATGCTGATGACTGTCGAGTTCAAGTTAACACCCCTGGATTCGAATTAAAAACACGAGAAAGAAACCTGCGATTTCGAGAAAAAAATGAAATGTCGACATCAGATTCAAACTCATATCACTGGAGTCATCCAGTGCAAGCTAGGATTGGACATTCACCCACACCACCATAATGTACTCGAGCACAGAATAACAGACGTCGTATCGTGACTCCGCACGAAAGTAGAAATATTGCAGAAAAAAGTAAAACAAGTTCGATTTCGAGAGCACAGATCAGACCCCTGGCCCAGGAATTTAAGGTGTGAACGCTACTGTGCATGCCCTTTAGTTTTCAAATGTTATAACGACCATGGAGGCGTACACGTTTCCACGGGATTGTAGAATGACTCCCTTGCCAAACATCAACTTCCGGTGCATCAAGACTGATTACAATGTTTACTAGATTCCAATCGGACTTCAAAAGGCGCGCAAAAATTGGTATAACTCCAAAATAAATGTTTCCATAACGTATGGCGGGACAACAATCATCACTTCAAGACCCATCTTCAACACACGCTTTCACGCAGGCGGAAAATAAACTATGGGAAAGACACCTGACTGTCCCTTTGAACAATCCATCAAAACTCGCTTCAACTGTAAAGGCTCATTTCGGCTTTATTCTATTTCATTTCCATAGACGACAAAGACGTTGACGTTGCTGCGTTCTATGTTTATGTTTAGAACATTCCCGGTAAGCTCGAATGTGCAAGCAATGATGTCGTATAGTGCTTGCAATTGGCGAATTAGAGACTGTGTTGAATTTGACATTGATAACGCCTCTTCCAACCAACGATTCTGGAAAGTGTAAACGTTATCTCCGCATGTGCGAACTTCTGTCATACGGCTTTGACTTTGAAAGTCCGTCACGAGGCTTAGCGTATGACTGAATTCCCCACAGGCGCAGACGTCGCTCACCTTCAAGGGGATCGCTAAAACAACCTCGGGTACCGCGTAGCCCAATATTTTACCTCGGTGGCATCTCACGTCTACGCATATGCCAATTTCAATCATTTCAAAAAGTCACTAACTCACAACATGGAGACGGTTAGAGTTAAAGCTAGGGTTCAGCATGAGTTCAGTCACTTTCTTCCGGTTTTGTTTGATTTTCTTGACTTCGCATGCATGGAATGAAGAACTATGAGTAATGAATCCCATAATGCATGGTTCTAGGTATTTTGAATGAGGAAATTAATTAAGAATGACCATTATAGGTGCATTATCTATTTGCGACTAGAAGTAGATTGGTGGTGAGAAAAACACAGGCTGATGATAATGTTTCAAATATGGTCTAAATTTGAGCAGCTAGTTTTAGTGCTCAGCTCATTTTCAAAGTTTTTTAAGATCAGCAAAACTAATACCACTTGTAATTAGGGAACACTGATTTGTTTACAAATCACGACCTAGTCGCTCGATTTCATCAAGGATGAAGTCTAAATCGGACTCCTTTAAATCAGGCCTTATCAAAATAATGCGAAAGAAGTTCACAAATGAATCTTTGTGTCTTGTGAGAGGCTGATACGCCAGCATCATGTTTCCAGAGTGCATCATTCTTTCCTTGACAGCTGGCGCCACCTGGGTTCGGGAAGAAACAGAAATTCCTGCAAATCGGCGTACACGTATGTGTTACGGTGTTCTTGGAGTGAGGGTTCGAAGAACTTACTCTTTGTCGAACCCATCACAATATCACAGACATATATGTAACAGGCAAAAATTCGAACGCCTAAAACGGTTTGACCATAGAACTCTAGCCCTGGAATGCTAACAGTTACTCCGATCTCGCGGCCTCTGATGATGCGTGGGGAATGCGTGAGAGTTGTTGGCATTCGTTTGTTCCAGTGTATGTACCTGGTATGAAATTTACAGTCATTAAAACTTTCGACAACTCCGCAGTTTTCCAACCAGGTATAGATAAATACCACAGATAACAGTATGACTACTTCTCAGAAATCGAATTAACAAAACACGGCAACTGGGCAAGAGGTAAATATATATATCGAAAGTTACTCAAAACCAGTTTTTAGGAACTAAACTTTTCATTTAGACAAAACGTAACTTCTTTCCGTAAATACTGTATCATAACTTTAACGCCCAAAAACGTCTTGTTTTGAAAAACTCCTGGCATGTAGTATGACAGGTTGTCGAAAGTGGTTCTACGACTGGAGCTGAAAAGATATGAGAGGCCTAACTGCTCCCGGCGTCTACCCAGGGTCACAGGCCGGTGCTTACAAAGAATGACCAGTGTCACTGTCTGGTTTGTTGACTAATTTTGACGAGAAATCGCTGATTGTATGGAACCCTACATGTACTTCAAAGAGTCTGGCTTGATGAACAATAATAACAAAAATGAAGCAATGAAATTAAGCTTTATTTGATAGCTACAACTCTCCATTAAAACTCAGTCGAGCAGGCAGCCGGAGATTCTCAGTGCAAAATCCCGCGGCTAGGTCACGTGCGGGAGTTGGCATTCCAGGGCTAGATGGTTCGGCTCAAACGAGGACGTGTCGCAAAACAAGCATCTACTGTGCATACGGGAATCTGACGACAGGAATAACACCATAGTCTGAGAGTCTTCGGTGGACCAGAGGACAATTTTTCAGAAATAAGCAACACTGAAATTTTTGCCAACAGAGCAGTATCAAGACACGTATATCTAATTTAAGGATGAACTCATTCCACCAATCATCTGCAATATAATTAGGCCTTTGAAGCCCAGGCACAGCAGGGTACGTTACCTTTGCCAGTTTCTTCCACCATTCCTCTGTCCTCTCCTTCTCTCTCAGGCTTGGTGGAATATACCAGAAACCGACGTTACAAAACGGGATCTGCAATTTAAGCAACTTCATAATTACGTCAGGTTTTTCGGTAGACGGCATCTGAAATATTTTTTGGTCTTGAAAATAACCAGCAACATCAAACAACAGTCCAAGCAAGGATTGGTTTCCGGAAAACGCGTGTATTATTTAGCCATGTACCGTTTCACTTGATGGGAAACTTCAAATAAAAAGACGTAAATCTTTTGAAAATTTCACCTCAAACTACATCCGTAGTATCTTGGCTTGAAAGACTACCAAAAACATTTCCTCACTGCTCCTTAAAGACATTCCTGTGGTTTCGTGTCACAGGTATCTCCACACAATCTCAAACCCTTTCATGCAATCTAAAGCATTTTTAACCCTCCACGACTGAGCAAACTTCACACGAAAGTTTCCAGATAGGGTGCAAACTTTTAGGCTTGACCCTGCCCAAAGATTGAATTAGTAGCAGGTACAGTAATATCCATCAACTCACTAAAACGGCATATCGATAATAACGTTTTCTCAAGTTGAGGTTAGTATACTATGGTATATATTGTATATCCGTAACGATTCCGGACTTAAATCTACAGACCCGAGTCTCCTTACCTCTTCCAGAACAGGAACGAAGCCGTCTCGGTCTTTGACTTTCTCCAGGAAAACCCTTCAAGTATTCCAAAGCAAGAATACAGTGACCGATTGCATGAAACAATCTCTATTCGGGACTCAACTAACTTTCCCTAAACCTTTTGCGAATTTGTTTCATTCATAACTCACATGTGTAATGTTTTTCTATCATTTTATCTTCATTGTGATCCCCTATTTTCCTAATGACATTTTCTAATAATATAACTACAAACAGAACCCTTAATTCAACCAAAATATTTAAGGATTTAATCCTTAAACTGTGGGCATTTCATGAAAAGGTCCCTATTTATTTCCAGTAATATTGAGAATTTGACATAGAGTTCACTCATACCAATGAGCTAGATTATTGCTCAAACTAACAGCATGACAATTAGTGTTTTCACAAGCCCAGAAACTGAATACACATCAGATTAGGTATTTGGTCGAGCCCCATTTGAAACTGTTTCGTGCAACCGTGAACAGGACTCTTTGAGCTAACAAGCAGAAATCATGGGCTGCGCAGCACTGAAGTAAGTAAGGGCTATAACACCCCAGCCCCCTATGATGCGCCACCCATGTTGGCGAGATGTGGGGCGCGATGATACAACTGTGAAAGTATTTGTTGCACAATACAACACTTAAAAGTACAGCACGAGGCGCGTGCATTGGCTTTGCTCGGGCGCGTCACAGTCAGCGGCTGCATGCGATCATACACTATCATAGATGGACAAAATCTGTGATGTTACGCATAAGTTCTGACGTCATTATTCACTAGCGACACCTGGCAGATATAGCAAGCAATGATTCCGGAAAGTACGTCGTCTAATAATCATGGTCATTTCGTCGGGATTTGGATCGGCGATTTCGTGAACTCACAGCCGTGTTTAAATAACTTGAACGCTCGTAAAACGTTAACTTCTCAAAAACCAATCTCGCACTTCAATAACAGTTTACTTGACGTTTCATCTTAAGCTCGAATGCACGCCGGTGCCACTCAAAATTTCAGGAGTTTACTATTGAAATACATTGAACAACGTTTCACTGCCGAAATCATCATTTTTTCGTTGTACCAGTCAGTAAAATAGATGGAAGAATTTCCTGTCACAATACACTAACCGTAAGCTGAGCTTGCTATGTTTAGAGGGTGGCGCCTCCTCTAGAATATTTCGCAAGAAAATGTTGGAGTTGCTAATCTGTTGTTTGTCTATAATCTATAATGTGACTGAGTTCGTCTGTTCCGCCGGTCTGTAAGCCGGAAGTTGGCATAAAAAACCACAGGTATTTCTTGGCTGCTTGACCCGGTGGAACCGGCGAAGTCAATCAAGAGCAGCAAATGACAAAGGACATTGTACATGCGCGTATTTATGCCCGTACGCCTACGTGTGAAACTGCGCTATATAACGGAAGTTTTAAAAACTATTTTGCGAGTGAACCTTGACTTATCCGTTATAAAATGGCAGCTGTTGATGAGTATTTACATTTAAATAGTAAATAGAAATCAGTAAGAATGAAAAAAACACAAACAAGAACTCCCGGTTTAAAGGGACAATCTTGGCAAGAAAAGTAATTACACAGAAATTTGCCGCCAGCGAAGACTCGAACTCATTAACTCTGCAGTGCAGCCCAATGCCACGCGTTAAGTAGCAGAGTATTTTAAGGGTACTTAAATTGGTAAAGGCTCCAATCTTAATTTGCGCGAATGTCTGGCAGACAACGGTGATTTAGTGTGACAAAATCGCAGAGTATTTTACTGTTTTACAGCACTGGTCAACGCTAACAATATCAAAAAGTCAACCCCATTCCACAATAATCACAAAATCGCGCTTCTTGGCTGCACAAGCAATAATGTCCCTTTAAGACATATGCATAGAGTAGATAAAAACCTTCGCCCCTACATAAAGCTTAGGCTTAGTAGTACATGTACATATGAAAGGCGCGTTTCTCGTCAATTCCTCAAAGTTAATGTGGTGTAGTTGTACTCTTTCCAGATGTAATTATGCCAATGTAGGATGTGGGAAGGAAGGGGGAAAGCTTCGGCCACAATTTCCAAAGGAAATATGGCCATTACCCTTAAAAACGGCATGCCAACGCTTTTTTGTCGTGGGGAGAGGGAGGGGAGAGGGGTGCCATTATCCCGACCTCACTGAACCTATCGTTTGTGGCTGAGAAATTGTTTTCGCCACCTAATTAAGCACATTTTCAAACCAACATATAGCCACCATCTTTATATTATCAATTACAGGCCGACCTACTGCGAGGTTTCGAAAGCTTTGTCAACTTCACTCTCGATTTTCTTATCTCCCTTCGCTTTCCACAGCAGCCATATCTTTAGTGCGTCCCCTTTTCTGCCACACAGCAACGACCTGTCACCTACAAAAGTAGTTGTAGAACACGTTCACAGAAATCTCCCCAATGGACAAAAGAAAGGAGGAAAATCGTTGGCACTATTCTATTGAGAAATCATTTCTCCATTTTAATAGAAATTAAAATGTAAAACTCCCAACTAAGGTGAGAGGTAAAGTAGGTGAAGTGATGACTCGCACGAGCACAGCGGATTTTCTGGCACAGAACTTTTCTCTCTTTTAAATTTCGCGAAATAGTAGTGAGAAAGCTAGTTTACGGTCATGTAGGACCCTAGAAAAATGTTCTACCTTGATTAACTTCTGAACAATATATATCTGACAACAGGTTCATATGAAACTTTCAGATATACTTTGCGCACTGTTCTTCAAAACACTGTAAGGAATTGTTCTAAAACGTTGCATTTTTGCATGATTGAGTGACTTCCAAAATATAACTTAAATGGTTTTTGCGAAAAAAAATAAATAAAAACGGTAACAGCATTTTTAAGACTTTATCTTGAACATTTATATCATATGAGATTTGGTTATTTAATTGGTCCTATCATTTTGCTACAAAGTACTTTGCTTTTACTAAAAATCATGGACAGGTAAAATCAGTATTGGCAGACTGATACAAAGTCCGCTATCATATTCTACGGAATTTCTGCTATCAGAAAATATATACTTTTGCAAAGTTAAATTCTAAAGTTTAGTTTTTCATGTGGCTCAATGCACAGGGGTGCCAATAGAGTCCTAGATCAACTGTAATTTAAAAAGGATGGTGTGCCACATGTGGTTAGTGTAAATTATAAAATTTGAAAAAAAAGGATTTATTTAGTTGAAAATATATATTGGAAATAAGTTGTAGCCAATTTAAAGCCGGCTTAAGTATAAGTGAAAGATTCTACACACGTCCGATTTCAATGGGTGAACCCCAGCTTGCACAATGCGACGTTAGTAGATTGCCGGTGTCGCCTTCAGCCATACGGGCTTCACTCGACAAACGCGATTTATTTTTTGTACATAATTCTCAACTGCCAAACGCGACCTCATGTTCCACTTTCTTTGCTTTACAACAAAAAGATCTACAGCTTGAGTGGTTTTTACACTCTCTAGGCGAAATTAAGCATATAAGGATCAGTATGCGATCCAATGAAAACCTTGAAAAATCTATTTCAATAACAGTGGCCACAAAGTCATAAATTTAGTCACGACTAATTCATGACTCACACAAAACCTGAATAAGATATACAATTTGTAATTGAGTAATCACGTCTGTTCCCCTGTCACGTCCACGAATTCTCAACGATTCAAAAATTATAAACGCTTGTGGCGTGCCGATATCGCGAGAAACCGATAGGGTACCGCGACGTATAATCGTCTTCATATTCTGAAAGCTTACTGTTTTTCTTTAATTCTTAGAAATCAAAAAAAACAACAAAATATTGATCCATTGGAGAAACTTCTAATTTAAAAGCTAATAAATTTACTGCCCTCTCAGTCTGTGGGCGGCAGAACAATAAATAATGGTGTTTAGATACAACATTAAACTCTCATATTTAATGGGCGCCAATCCATGGGAGGAAGTTTCATAAATGGCCGTTTTCAGCTGGAACCATAATTCTACCTATGGTCAAGTGAATGTCCTAGTCATTCATTACGGTCGACCTTTAAACATGTATATGACCGTGCTGCTGACTGGAAGGTGCAAGTAACGATTTTTACGATTAAAGATATTATTACCAAAATAATAAAACATGTCAGCTAAAAACGAAAAGCATGTACTTACTGAAAACATTTAAATATAACATATCTGTCTGTTTATCTATCTATATTTCAATTTGATATTAAATAATATACACTCATTCACTAAATAGTGGCTTATCTGATTCCCAATTTATACGAAATTGTGGTCTACATCTTGTCGCAGATAATCTGATGGTTTTCACTTGCTTGCTTTTGTTGCATGTCACTTTTTATTCCAATCTGACTACAGTTAAAAGGATACCAAACATACCAAACCCGGTTTTGGCCAATTGACAGATACTAAAAACGACCTTCCCATAAAGTTCTCTGAAACACTCTGTAACGCTCGTCAACCTTCAAAAGTTTGGAGGAAAATATGAAAACTCCTTTCAAAGTCTGCTAAACGGGCAAGTGTGACTTAGCTTCTAGCGAATTACACGGCAATTGTGGAGAAAGACTACCACCAAGGGCTTTAATCCCAATCTGTGACATAGAGAGTATAAGTTTTTAATTGATTCCTGCCTTTAACTTGGAAGATTGATGTCAATGATACATTAGCAGGTGACAGAACGAGGAACAGGGATAAGTGTACTTTTAACCATATACAGTTGGTTAAGTAAAGGTATACATGCAAGTTGAACTGACCAACATCGTAACTGACGTCATAGCATTTGTCTGGTTGGAAGAGATATTCTGCGTGGGCACTGTTACATTCCGCCAAAAGACCCTAGAGAGGAAGAAAAAGTGGGAGCTTAGGAACTGACTAATGCAGTCACAAGAAGACACACATTCAATGGTCACTAAGATTTTTCAGTTTAAGGACCTTTGTCTAGCCATAGACACCAGCTCAATGATTAGTACGATTAGCATCGGCAATATTCTCCAAGGATTCTCCATATACCGCCATGATGCGGTGGCAACAATATATCACCTACTTGACACAACTTCCAACAGCCGGTGCGAGTCGGGGCTATTCTTTCTTGCGAGCCCCTAAGTAAGCCGTACAGTAACTTGTTTAGCTTAATGAATAATCCGGCACTGGTTCTATGTGTTAGGCAGACGGAAATACTCTAGCAAAGACGCGAATTACAACGAATTATAAGAAAATTTCACAGCACCTTCTGTTTAAGTACCAAAGCTGAGCATTGAACTGGGGCTCCGATCATCTTGTGCAGACACCAGGCGAAAGAGTCTGATCTGGAACAAGTAAGCATCACATAGTTTATGAAAATAATCATCCTTTGACTGATTTTTGTACGGAGAGCAAAAATCGATGCCCGCGTACCACAGAGCAAAAAAGACTTGTGAAGAACCCAGAAAGTGTTAGAGGAAGGCGATCGTATTCTAGGTACATGTAAGCTGGTACCCGATTTTGGATAGACTGCAACCAGTTTCCAGGAATTTATGAACATTTGAACAGTTGGCTGCTAAAATGAAGTGATCTACACAAATATTATATCTGCTTCTGCTTGCTGTGGTACTGGGGATGCCAGCTTATGATTACGACGTCTATTGCTGTTCGTGATATATCAATATCCCTGCAAGTTCATTGTGCACTCAATAAGAAGCCGAATTTCAACAACCACCAACACTGACAATGGCCTAAGCGCAAAAATCTAGTTTGAAGGACGTGAATTTTAGAAAGAAGGTAAACGAAGGCGGGACCCCGAAAATCAGATGTCCTTCTAAGACATGTGAAAGAGTCCCCGAGTCCCTCTAAACCACCTCTGAGCTCATTGTCTGAATTTGAAAGGAACATCTGGGCAATCCATGAATAATGCGCCAGTGCGGTGGCACATTGAGCCTGGTGACCCCTCTCTCCGCAGAACATTAGTTATACCAGGCGACTGAAACATGATTTTAATACCTTTCCAAGCAACAGTACGAGGGAGCTAGATTACCGGTATTCAGTTGCCGGTTGGATATGGCGTCATGTTACAGTATACAGAAGAAAAGTTTCAATCGGCAGCGTCGCTATGGAGGGAGGTGTATTGGTGGCAGGCGGTTGGGTGCCAACTTACAACGTATATACGGGTTGGAGTTCCACCGCCGAAGTCGAAAGTCTCTTTGTCTCCTTGGTGGGTGGTCTATTCCCAGAGTTGCCGTGTAACATGCTAAAAGCGTAGGTCACGCTTGCTCGTTTAACAGACTTCCAAAGGAGCTTTCAAGTTTCCTCCAAATTCTTGAGGGTTGTCTAGCGTTACAAAAGTTTATTTGGAAACAATTTACCTTTCAACCCCTTTCATCAAGTGCCTGTGTTTCTTTGTCACTAGCGCCGTGCCTCCCCATGCAGCCTACAGTAACGAAAACATTCTATTTTTTGGAACTTAACTATTGAAATTAGACCTCAGTATACCCTTTTGACACGCCGGTGTGAATAAACATGCACCTGATACAGGTTACTGCTACATCAAACGAAATAATGATTTGCTAGATGCAAAGGGAAGCACATGTAAAACTATGGATCTTGCATTTTTACTTTCAGTGTCTAAATACAGTGTGTGTTAGCTGTTTTTTAGTATCTGTTGGTCAAGATGTCTATGATATCAGGAGCTACACACTCAATGTCCAATATCTGGGTAGGACTACGGCTCAGTTGGCACAACCCTACTCTCATTCTAAGGTATTTACCCACAATGCAAAACATTTCAAGAACCTGTCCTGGCTGCTACACCATCTGCAAATGTACTAGTCGCAAACTCATTTCATAATTAATATTTCATTCTTCATTGTAATGTGTTTTAATTTTGCAAAGCTGATGAAACTGGAGAAAGGAGCAAATAAGAGAGTAGGACATTTTGAAACGTATGTCAGTCACGCACTGCAGTTTTCTAGGTCTTTGAAAGAGTCCATTGGAAGCGTGCGATTGGTAGGTAAAATTTAGTTCTCACACTGCGTCTGAATAACAGTTTCGCGCACTTCATGCCTATCTCAGGCTGTTATTTCTCCCCGCCCCCTACTTAGATTGCCACCGTGCATAATGCATGCTCCCCAATCAATGAGGAAATTGTTCTTAACCTGTTGAATAATGTTATTGAACGGTGTGTATTACAGTGTATAAGCGACTTATTTCAGTTACTTACATCAACATGAAGCCAAATCCCATGCCTTTGACAAATGTCTGCCAACTCATCCAGGGGATCAAACGCACCGAGAACTGTCGTTCCGCTAGTCGCCATCATAAACAAGGGGACAGCGCCCTTGGAATAGGAAGAGAAAATTTTACGCAAACAAAAACGCGACCTGTCGACGAATTCGCGGTATGGTTCAACTTGCATGTGGTCTATTTATATATTCTGACAAGTCTGCATTCATAAACATACCACTGCAGTTACACTAAAACAAGAATCTGAAACCTTTCTGGTTTTCAAGAACATGTCAAACATCTCCGATGGAGCCACAGTAATGTGACTAATAGCGGGAACCTACATGTAAGTATGAGCTGAAGGACATTCTTTCTCTCCGGGATATAATGTACATGTATGTGCTCGTGACGGCTACTTTCCATTGAAAATACGAATTTTGTCACATTGACGAGATGTATTACGTACTAGCCTAGTAAGTAACAATGAAATCTGGAATTGGTATATCGTCGATTCTCAGGGAACCACCTCATCGCCACAGCTACAGGGATTTTCCATAAATAAGCCCATCCGATGAAACGCCCATGGGCGTTTATTCGGCAAATTATGCCGAGTACAGTCAATGGGCGTTTATTTGGTGTTACAACTTGTGGTGTCAAGTGTCCAGACAGTGGGGCGTTTATTTGGAAATTTTCCTCTTAAAAGTCGGCTCAGCGTCAACTTTTTGTCACAAATTCAGTTTTGTGGAGCACTTCTCGTTGATAAAAAACGAACAAGGTGTTGGTTAACTATGCATTTATTAACATAAATTAAAAAACGCAGTTTTATAATGTCAATTCAGCAAAACTATGACATTCCGTTTACATACCCCCTTTTCCGAATACACACCCGTGCGTTTTTTGGTGTTGCTAAAACGGCTGAAATTTTTTATTTCGCGAATACACGTCCATGGGCTTATCTACGGAAATTCCCGGTATCTCTTGGAAAATATTGCTGTTGTATGTGAACCTACCTGCTGCTTAGACTCAAGCACTCTTTTCTCGAATTCCTCCGGAATAATAGCGCCGTTTTTGTTGGTCGGAACAGATACCAAGGAGTCGAGACCAAATCCGAGGAAACTAGCACCCTTTTTAAGTGAATAGTGGCCCTATTTACAAAGAACGAGAGATATTACAAACTTAACTTGTTCCCGTTAGAAAAGAGGCTTGGATTCTAACATCATCTCACTAGAGGTGCAGCGACCTACACTGTATCGAAAAGAGGTGCATGAACGTGGTTAAGGTCGTCCACTTCAAACAACCCAGAGGACCTGAGCATCTGGACACAAGACATAATCTTTTTATACGAAACCGAACTTGAAATATTTGCAACCTTTCCCATTCTACTTTGGTAAGAACTCAAGATAAGTGTCTGTACTCGAGTACACTGTGGTTTACGGGATGGCTGTGTAAACCTAGAAAGGTAAATGACAATAAATCCGACGCCCTGAGGATCTGGGCCCAAGATCTAATCTTTTCACTCGAAATCGAACTCGAAAATACTTTTGTCATTTACCTTTCTTCTTTACTACGAAGTTAAGATAATTATCTGCTATTCTGTGCACATCACTGCGAGTCCAAAGTCGCACTTGATATCCCCTATATATGAGCTACACATTCGAGTAAAAACTCAAGATTTCGAGTAAAAACTCGAACTTTCGAGTTCAATCTCGAACTTAAGACTCTACTGCTGTGTTCATCAAGTGCAAATTTGGATTACAGTCACCCATGTAAATCCACATTATACTCGAGCACAGAATAGTGGACACTTATCTTGGGATCTTAGCTACTGGTGCTATCTTTCTGGACCAGAAGAAAGCTTTCGCTGCACATAGCCTCACACCCAATTACCTTACTACTAAACTCAAGGCAGCCAAAGATTCTCACAGTTACACTACTAGAGCTGCCTTGTACCAGTTAAACCCAAAAACAGCCGAGTGCGGCAAAAGAACTTTTGCCTGCAGAGGTGTTTTCGCTTACAACGAGTTGGAGATTGCAGTCGCGAACGCGTGCAATGTCCACGTCTTCAAACAGAATCACTGAGACTTTGTGCGTGGTTCCTTACTGTAGGCCTCAGCTTATCACTATTTTACTCTATTCTAACTTATTTTTTCACCAAATTCTACACATTAACTAATTTTACACTAATTTATTTCATTTATTATCTTTTCAATCTAATTTTATATAGCTGTCTGTATTTTACTTCATGTAATTATTTCCGACTGGGCCCACTTGAAAATCAATGTATTCGCTGAAGTGGTCACCCAGTCTTTTAAAGAAGTTTAAATAAATAATTAGATATAGTAAAAATAGACGCTGAGGTTGGCCAGTAATGAAATATATAAAATGAACACAGAAAAATCAGGAACCGTAACTGGGAATCGAAAACCTAGAATGAAACAAGAGAACAAAAAGACTAAATCATATGAAAATTATCCAGAAATTTCGATTTCGCCAAGAAGAATTATCGCCGTACTAACGTAGTGTATTTACCTCTTGTGAGTAATAAAGGTGGAACTTGGGAGCGTTTTTCATCCCAGTCTGCTTGATGCTCCTGTCATAGGTGAACCTAGCAATATGTATTGCAAAGTAGTTCGACATTGTTCCACCTGAAAATACGCATGATGTTTTAAAGTACTTCAAAAATATGTAGCAAACTTCCTTACTTCCACTGCGAAAAATAATATTTTTGGACTGGTACAGGTGAACATTACCAATAAGGCTTCGTTAGTGGGCCTACGCTACAAAAATCCATATGTTCCTGAGGGCACGTTACATATGGTAATGCACAATTCGTACACACACGTTCGGAATGGACCCCGCATTTCTTCAGTTGCTATTTTTCTGGGGAATTACATGAATGTCTTACAGCTGCCAAACAACCTACAGCAACTGAAAATCACCAAATAAACTCTAAACAAGCCAATAAAGCCGTGAAATCCCCTGGACGGAGTAAAGAATAGTCACTGATAGCAGAAAACTAGTCGGGTGGTGGTTCTTTCCATGAAAGCAGAACAGCAATTCGACGTCATGTCCTACGACAACCCAGTGCAATTACCTGGGCAAAATATACCATCACCATCAGGATAACCCACGAGCTGGCAAATCTTGTTTATCATGTAATGCTCCGCCATTATGAATACGGGCGCAACTTCAAAGGTGTGCCTGAAATGGGTGTAAATAAGGATCCCGTCACGTACGATCAATGAGAAACAACACGGAGACAAAACAGGCAAGCGATTTTACACTAGTAGGGTATAGTGCAATGTTGGTGTAAGCAATAACATGTCACAATACGAAATTAACATTGAAAGGGTATTCGAGGAGATAGTATCTATTCCAACAACAAATCATGATCTTTATAAAAGAATCGAAGCCCAGTAAATGGTGTTAGTAAGGTCCCCATCTCCCGCTCTTTATATAATCCGATAAAGCATGGGAGTATCTTTAGAAAGAGTCCCACATGATTACCTGGCTGCATACATTTTCAAACAAAAGCGTTGTTTCACTAAGCGCCCTCTGCTAGATTTCGAGTTCCCCACTAATTCAAAGACATAGCTTCATAGATTACTCGCTCAATAATTCAAAAGTTTGGCGCCTGTTAACCACAGACCTCCGACAGATTCCCCGGATATACCCATGCAACAATCTGAACAGTCCAACATTTTACATAAAAGAAATGAAAAGTTTTTAATATACCTGACTTCCTAATTGGCCACACGATTAGGACCCAAACATCGAACTTACTAAATATCGAGTCCCGACTCACTAGGTCGAAAGATGACATCTTAGCAAACGAAACGTCATTTCAATTACAAGAACGTATAAAAAGACACTTGTATTGTTAACCTTAAAGGTAAACCTACACATTGGTGTTAAGGGCTTCTGTGATCCAAGCTCCTGCTAAACCATAAGGATCAATGCCACTGTAGAGCTGATTGAAGAAGTTGCGATGTCCTGGACAAAAAAACGACATTTTTCCATTAAACAGTGTAACGCTAGGTCTATACTACATTGTCATCCTACTACTTTCATGGTAAATATGGTATGAAGGTATAGTCACAGGGTACGTTACAGGGTACGTTTCAGTTGTTTTCTCAAAGATGGTGAGATGGTGCGAGCAAATGATGTCCTGTCTGAAGCTGTCATCAGAAATGGCCGGTTAGCGGAGCACGTCTGCAGCGGGTGTATTCGGCTTCATAAATCAATGACCGCGGGTTCAGGTACACGTACCAAATCAGGTAACAGATGAACCATGAGGAAGTCCCAAGCCGCACAACTCGCCAGGTTTGAACGAGTTCACTCAGTGCGTACACTTAGAAATCACCAATTGTTGCATGTATCACTTACATTCATAACTCATTATTTCATGTAAAACATTTTTTCTTATTTTAGCTCCTATAAAATGTCAATTTATGAAGTGGTAAAACACAAGAACTTCGTCTTCCTTTGAGGTGGTGATAGTGGTAGGCTAAGATTTCTTGAATGTTTTAGTCTATTTACACTAACCTTTAGTCTAAATTGGCACGACCTGTTGGTAAGTCATTTCACCGGCCATCTTCAGGTGTTACCGCGTTCTTGGAAGAACAAGTACACCATTAATGTCACTGATTTCGGGTTTATTTTTATTTATGCGTGAACGGGCATTTTGCAACTATCTAAATTGCTCGGTGACCAGCGTGAACACACATAAGCACTCAAAGGAGCTGATTGGTTCAGGGAGTGGATCACAGCTACATGGGTCCGCTAATGAATAGGCACAGAATGGTGCTCCAACACAGCGACAGAAAACTGTCCGAGCAGGTGTGGTCCCTCTAAGAAGGTGTGCGAATTGGTTATGCTCCACGAGGGTTGTCCTGCAAACAACTTTTATAACCGGATGTTCAGTTAGGAAGTGCATCGTACCTGATTTCACACTGTGCTTCATAGCTGTTTTACACAGTTGTAGAAGTTTGTCATCTGAGGTTCCATCTTCGCCAATTTCGAAATCTATCTGCCTCTTGAAAAACAGCAGTTGAATTAAGTCACAACTTTAGTAAAGGACACGACTGCTTCATATCATAGTACCCCGACCTCAGCACTGGATAAGAATGTGAAATGGTTGAAGAAGTACTGCCAATGTGGCAGTGTGTTTAATGTGGTACAGTACTCTTATCCAAACTGTCGTGGTTTCAATCCCTGACTGCTGCAGTCACGTGGCTGAGTCCTTGAGCAAGGTACTTAAAAGGATACAAAACCCTGTTTTAGTGATATCAACCAATGCTCGTTCTGTCCCTAGTAGGCTACACCATTGGCCTCTCACTTGAGAGCCAAAAACAAGATTCAACTAAAAACACAGGCCCGTAGCCAGGAGGGTTCGGGGGGCGGGTGCGATCGAACCCCCCGCGGAAAAGGTCCAGCCCCAGCCTATCCGTTAAAGATAGGATACAGATGTACAGCAACAACAAAATTGTTGCAGCTACTGGCACTACTAACTACAATGATGACAAATTGAATAATAATTTTGAATTTGCTTCTGATTCAAAGCGCTTCACAAAATCATCTGGCCGTACCGTGCCAACTTCACCCAAGTGGTGTTTGCGTAGATGACAAGATCAATGCTGACGATTGGAGGAGGCTTGTTATCCATCGGCATTAAAAGTGCGCGGTGGTTACAGCATAGGCTAACAAGGGTGCCTACAAGTATGTGTCTTTACATAACTACGGTATGTAGCAGCGAGAGAGCTCCCGAAATACTGCGGTGTGAATGCCTTAATCGATCAAAAAACAAAACAGCAGAAGATAGGTTTGTTATCTGCTATTTTAGCATACTTGCTAGGATAATATCGTATAAGTGCAAGCATTTTCAAATTTGGAATTTAAAGTCGTCACGTATCGTGTGAGATTTAATTCCGCCAGCAAAGCATTAGAATGCAACCGTTGAGGTTTTGAGTTCTATTCGGAGTAGCCACAGATACACAAAATGCCACTTGGGTCGTGCCACAGTCGTCAAATCCGTTCGAAAACCAACGTCAGTCGTGCTCTTCTTAAAAGAAAGACATCTGTCAATTTCCATCACGATCATTTGAGCGGTTTGGCAGGTAGATAGGTGGACGTCAAACACAGAAAAACAATAAGGCCACAAGGTAGTGCAGAATACGGCGAATCAATCCAAAGTGGGAAGGCCTCCTAGTTTCTTTAATAGAAAGCTTTTTGCCAAATATCATGAAAATCTGCTAAGGACTTGTTAAGAACCTCTCAAAAGTTTTGGAGAGACAGCAGCGGACGCCAGACGCTCGGCAATACGCGACCACATAATATTATGTGCATGTGGGCGCATAAAAATGGCCTCGTATCTGATGCCATGTTCACTGCCAAGATTGTTCAAGATGTGCTGCCCGTAAAATGAAGAAAGACCAAAACTGTGTTACCATGATCTCATCAGGTTGGAGAAATTCAGTGACTTTCAACCCATTGTTCACGTGGCATCCTGTTATGCAGGTAGATTCGACCATAGCTTTGTGGACGTTTTCCAGAAATTTGAACGTTGCCGATGATGTCTGCATATCGTTTCCTGCGGAATATCACAAAATTCAACAAAACAATTCTGGCATGCATCCAATCGTTTCATTTCAACTCACAACGTCACCAGTCAGTGGAAACAGAACAGGTGATTTTCTACAATTGTTGTTTTTGTATCTGTCCATTTAGGCTTTGATGCTTTCAGTGATGTTAGGACGTGTGTGCGAGCGTACATGTACGTGGTGTGTGTGTGTGTGTGCGTGGAGTGTGTGCGCGTGGTGTGTGAAAGCGTGCGTGCGCGTGGTGTGTGTGTGTGCGTGG
>NMRA01000039.1:260283-277365 GCA_002633005.1 Phoronis australis | reverse complement strand
TGTGCGTGGTGTGTGCGCGCGTGGTGTGTGCGCGCGTGGTGTGTGTGTGTCTGCGTGGTGTGTGTGTGTGTGAGTGTGCCTGTGCGTGTGCATATGTATGCGTATGCATATTTTACATGGGACAACCATTGGAGCCAAAGCACTTGTTTACTTTCTGACAATTACGTTGGCGCACACTAGAATTATTTCACTGAGACGTGCCGTCTTTAAAACAAATATGGAATTCCTAAACATGTAAAATTGTTAGTGAAGTGTACCGCACACAGTTGCGAGTACTTGTACAGGTTACAAAATTCTACAGACATATCTTTGGAGATTTTTGCAATTTGATTTCCGTTTGTAGTCGCCAATAAATTGCTTACATGGTACAGTGTATCATTAATAGACTCTGCCTGCTCCTACTGTTTTGCTCATAATAAAAGTTTTCATAACAAAATCAATAAAGTAGTAAAAATAAGGAAACTAAACTAAAACTCACTTACAAAACCGTTCTCTAATCGTCCACGTAAATTGAACAATTAAATTATCATGCGTCAATGCGTCTTCAGTCCATTTCTCTACTTAACCGTAACGGTAAAAAGTTGAAGATTTACTGGCAACCTGCACTTACATTCACGCTTATTCGATACAATTCGTCATTTCCGAACGACGTTATAAAGTACCTTGGACCAATATGTATATTACTCCCAGAAAGTACTAAGTGTAGTGACGTACATAATAACCTCGCGCGGAGATGGACGAAGTTTGTATCGAATGAGTAAGCTTTTACAATGTATGCAACTTACCTGCCATGTTGCTGAGAAAAGCAGACCTTGAGTTGTTCAGAGTGGAATTCTCGATGGGATATAACCTAAACACATAATGACCAGTTTTACCCCAGAGCAATGTTCGACGTAACATGATATCGGTTCACGATATCAGCACATGTTCGAGATGTGTTAATATCTGAAAACACAAAAGATAAACAAGAAGAATGGAATGAAGAGTAGTAGTTCGTGTCGCCTCGTATCCTCGAGAAGAACTAGATAGGGATGCACGGTCGCTTGGTAGATACCATGTGCATTCACCAGTTTCGTAGTACATGATAAGTGTTGACCTAGTGCACATGTCATTCTGAACACCTCGGGAGTTTTCGTACACAAGTCAAATTATCCCTCGAAGCTGTTTCGAAACTACGCATATGCAAGCTTCAATCATAATAGCAAGTCACGTGACTCTCAAAATGGAGAATGCCGTCGAGTGCCCTGGAATTCCCGTGTCAGTTGTGATCTATGGTGGATCCAGTCTGCCCTGGTCTCGAGAGCCAGTAGTTTAAATACTACTTAACTAAGTGGCATCACGGGATGGACCCACTCTGTATGTACATACATGTATATGTCCATCTCTCTACGACGAGCTAAATATAACGAGCTAACTGACCACGCGATGGACCCACCCTGCATGTATTGTCCATCTCCCAATAACTCAAAATTCTTGCATAACTGCCACTAGTCCTGTATTATTGCATAACTGCCACTATTCCTGGGTTTTCAATATCAGAGCACTATTCCTGGATTTAACTACTACAGAGGTAGGCAATGACNAGTTTCGTAGTACATGATAAGTGTTGACCTAGTGCACATGTCATTCTGAACACCTCGTGAGTTTTCGTACACAAGTCAAATTATCCCTCGAAGCTGTTTCGAAACTACGCATATGCAAGCTTCAATCATAATAGCAAGTCACGTGACTCTCAAAATGGAGAATGCCGTCGAGTGCCCTGGAATTCCCGTGTCAGGTGATAAAAAGGGTAAGCACAACACCAGGGAGCAGACTGGTTAAGATTTACGCCACATACAGGTTTTGAGAACTCTTAGGTCATGATTTTATCTGACGTCTCTTGACGGAATCCCTTTTCTGAACGATCAAAGTTTGTATATGAGCAGATGTGAAACAGCTCCGAGGAAGAATTAATTTTGAGGCTGTGAAAATTGCAAAGGTGTTCCGAATGTAAATATGTACGTTAAAACGGTAATGATAGTAAACATAAAAAGACAAGCGTATCATACCCTTGACAAAGAGCGCATCGCTCGAACCGTGGGAATATTTTAATATATTTTAGTAGCGACCCTCGTCGTTTTATTTTCGCTATTTTATATTCTTATCCGTCGATAACTGCACGGCATTCCAACATCTATTTGATTTGTTTACGCTAAAACGCTGAAGGAAAAGTCGCGGATTTTGTGCCGAATGACCATGGGACGGGCCACAGCGCACACGATGAGCTTACGTCCCGAAAAATGCAATTAGGCCACTTTTACAACAGCCCCACAAGTGTAAAGCTAAAATAAGGCGGAACTCCTCTGGAAGTGTACTCTACCGACAGATTCTCCAAGATGTGTATTTGATCATACTTTACTATTTCAACGGAAGCAATCATATGCAAAGTAGTGGAGCCACATAATCAAACTTGATCCTGCGAGGGAGGCACGCTGCGGTACATCAACGACGGTTACCAGGCCTTTGAGCACATTCATAGGTTTTGCCAGTTCACTGACACGTCACAATTCACTAACAGAGGTAGGATCAATTCATTGAGATGCCGATTCTTCTAGTAGTTGTTTCGTACTCTTACAGCCGATTTCACAAAGGTGGTTTAAAGTTAAGCCTGGTTTAAACTGGACTTAGACCAGGTTTAAAGATAATCTGCATTTCATAAAGGTGGTTTTAGACCAATGGCTTTGTAAAACCTGGTTTAACTCCAGTTTAGACCTGGTCTAAGTCAGATTTCATTTCACCAACGAGGTATATTACTTAGACCTGTATTAAGATCTTAAACCAGGTTTACCTTTAGACTTGGTCAGACTCAGGTTTAATACTATTAAATATGGCAGACTTGTACGGAGGTGCAACTGAATGATGATGTGGTGTGCATTTACGACGCAGTTTTAGAGCGAAAACGGATTATTTTCAATATTCAGTTTGAGGACGACACAAAATTAGACGTAACAGGAGGGACCAAGAATTTTTAATGGGGGGAGGGGTCGGATCAAGGATTTTTAAAAGGAGGGCCTGGGTCAACAATTTGGAAATTATAGATTTTATATCACTAAAATGAAGGGAAAAAGGGGTCAGGACCCTTGAATCCCTGGATCAGCCTTTACGTAGAACAGTACGTACCGAAGGGTGTCCTTCGTATTTTCTCAGAATATGATGGTTCGAGCAGAGCGTCATCGTCACAAGCGCTACGCCTATGACTAAAACGGCATATAATGTTTATTCTGGCCAATTTCCATGTCAATTGGTCCCCGACATTAGGTTGTCGAACAAGGGTCCTGCCCCAGTGGCGGGTTTAGAGGGTGGACAAGGGGGGACTTGACCCCGATAAAATTCTCCCAGATTCCATTTGGCAGTTCGAGGGTGCAAATGCCTGACGGGCAAAATCCTGGCTAATACTCTGCCCTGCCAACCTAACTCAAAATCCTGTATCCGCCCCTGTTCCCCCCCCCCCTTTGGCCACAGAAATGTAAAATGACACGGAAATAAACGTTTGCATTTACAATGTTGCGGTTAATCGTGAACAAGTACTTTAATGTGTGTGCTTGTGTTGGACACAGGCAATACAAAATGAAAAATATCTCCTCATGATATCCTAGATCTGCCACTGGGTCCCTCGCCGTTTTTCACAGAAGAAATTTTATTTCTGACCTTTATTCTGGATCAATATCTCTCGAAGACTGCTGCTTACGTTGACTTGATTTGGCACCAATTTTCTTGTTCTAGACTATGACATTGGTTTTTTCTCTGAACAGTTATGGGAGGGATCATTTTTCCTTGTGAGAAAAGCTTTTAGCCCTTTTTCGCAAATGTCTGCACTAATTCTACTGCTGTGTGCCATTGCGCACCCACTTGATCAAGGTTTCATTGAAGCACTTCCATAGTTTCTTTGTTGGGTTAATCCGGATCAAAACAGTAGGGAGTATTTTTGGTTGTCGTTAAAACATGTGTGACGGAATTGTACATTGCATGATATTCACATAAGACAATGATTCTTATATGTGAGCTCCGGCCTCAGTGGCAGACACTTGTATACAATTAATATTTTTTCTCACTGTTGTGTTTCTCAGAACGTTGATTTTGTGGACAACTCCATAGCAAATTGCCTGTCAGGATAAATTTACACGTCACTGATTTTGTGTGGCATTTCTGTTCGGTCATGCTATTGACACCTCTCACTCACTATAATATTGATTTTAATTTCTAGGCACTTGTTCTGTTCTCTGTCAGTCAGGTGCACAATCTACAACTACATGTGATTTTTGTTGTGGGTTTCAGAATGATTCCCCCATATCATTAATAAGTTATAACTGTTTTAGCTTGCCCCGTTAAAAAATCACGCTGAGCACTGTCTGTCACCATAATTTAGTTTATAATGAGTTTCAAGTTCAAATAATCCCTGTGAAAACTGGTGTTTCAACTGTGAGAAAGTTTACTTCAATTCAGAAGACACCACCGAAAATATGAGCTGATCAGTCATTACTGGGTGGCCTATAGTGGTAAGAACTCATAGCCTTTTATCAATTCTAAAACGTGTTACAGCTAAATTATCCATAGTGAGAGATCTTCAATACATCTTTTTTTGTTTTCTTCAGCGAATTGGAGTGTTCAAACTCTTATTTTTCACCTTCTTTTGTCCATTAGTATTTGGTCATATTTCCTCTGTACATATCTTTAGGTCAATCATTATCTATATGTGTTTTGTATTTACTTGCAACAGAACTAACTGGTTTCCCAAGATTGAATTTATATGTTGTGCTTTTCAACTAAGTTGCTATTTATGTACCTGTAAGCGAGCCTATGATATAATTTTGTTTTTTAAAAATGACTCCCCTAATTGTCCAGACTACCTTATTCATTTAACAACCATTGAATTTTCAACAAGCATTGGTGTATTAATTGTTAAATACGGCTATCCTTTGAGTGCCTCGAGTAGTGTGAGTTTCACTGGTCTTACAATGTTTTCTCGCGCATGGTCACAGTTCAATTCTTCTCACCGGTATCGAATGAGATATCACGCTATGCGGGTTCAGCTTACTGATGTGTCTTACTATTGTTTACATAACACCTGTATGGATTACGGAATCGTCATTGGCATGTGCCTCCTTTTAGCTGGCGATGTTGAAGAAAATCCTGGGCCTGAAGACAATACTACCTTTAAAATCTTATTTTCAAATATTAACAGCATTAAATCCAACAATTTCTCCAGATTCCAACTTCTAAAAAACTTTGTTCTGTCTTACGATTAAATGATTGTCGCTCTTTGTGAAACCTCTAATGTTACCAAAGACGACCTTGATAATGAACTAATCATTCCCGGTTACAGTGTAGTCTTATCACAGTAACAGTGGCCGTGGCATCATCTTATTCACTAAAAACACACTCTCACTTAAATTATGTCCTAGCTGAACTTGTCCTCAGTTATGCAACTGCTGGATCGAATTTTATTTCGATCACAGAAAAATTTACTATGGGTTGTTTTATCGCTCACCTTCTCAATCTCCAACTGAAAGAAAACTCTACTTCAAAGCCCTAGCCGATCAGTTAGCGGAACATAACCGCAATAGCGTTAGTATAATCATAAATTGTGATTTCAATGCCCGAAACTCTACATGGTACAACGATGATCATGACAATACGGCCGGACTACAATTGTTTGATATCTTATTGTCTAATGACTGCATACAACTAATTAATGAGCCAACCCGTATCACCGACGTTTCTCATTCATGTATTGACTCTGTATAACAAACAATTTGAGTATCATTGACTCATGTTCTGTACTACCTCCTGTTGGCAATTCTGATAACCACACAATCGAAACCACTCTAACACTTAAAAAACCGGTTAAAGAACAACACACCACTCGAACCAATTGGAAATATGATCAAGTCGACACCGATAAATTGAGTCAGGATATCACCAACACTGACCGGGATTCCATATTGAACACTGGCGACATTGATGACACTGCTTCACTATTCACTAGTACTCTCTATGAAATTTTAAAAAACAACATCCCATCAACTGAAAAGAAAATTAAACACAACTGCCAACCGTGGTTCAACGATAATGTTAAACGGGCAATCCGCACAAGAAACAGACTTTACAGCTCTTTCAGAAGATCTAACAACACTATAATCTACAACAGATACAAGGAGCAGTCACGTCTGGTTGAAACTTTAGTAAATCAAGCCAAAGCTGATCACCGACACAAGCTTTTTCAACAAATTAAAAGCGCAAGCAAGAACTCCAAAGAATACTGGAACATCATCAATAAAATACGCGGCAGCCAACAACAATCCTCCTATCCTGTCATCAACTATAATGGTAATCTAGCCTCAAGTACTAGTGACAAGTGTGATTTGTTTCTCAAAATTTTCACGAACAAAAGCCACATTACACCAACTGAAGTATGTAACTTTCCCTTTCTTCATGAACGTTGTCTCAATCAACTGTCTGACATCCCGGCTAATCAAACTGATGTCCGGAAGTATCTCAGTGAAATTGACCCCAATAAGAATGATGGCACAGCTTTAATAACCAGCAAGATGATCAAAATGATTGCCAACGAAATTACCATGCCCCTGACCAATCTGTTTAACAAACTTCTTCAGCTAGGTATATACCCGTCTTCTTGGAAACATGGAATTATGGTCCCTATGCACAAAAAAGGCTCCAAAACTGAAATTTCAAATTATCGCCCAATAACATTACTTAACACCCTGTCCAAAATCTTTGAGAAGATCATTGCTCAAAGTATTCTTACATTTCTCAAACAAAACAACTTGATCTATCATCGTCAATTTGGTTTTTTGCGTGGGAACAGCACCGTGGCACAACTTGTTGAAATAGTACATGAGATTCATTTACATTTTGAGAAGGGAGAGAGTGTCAGGTCCATTTTTCTAGATATAGCTTCTGCTTTCGACTGTGTCCCTCACGACCTTCTACTTCACAAACTTCGATCCTATGGCATTACTGGTAATCTTTTAAACATGATCACCTCATATCTCTCCGAAAGAACATACAGTGTTCGTGTCGATGGCGTACTTTCAATTTTATCCCATCCTGGATTTGTAAACGCAGGTGTACCGCAGGGTAGCGTATTGGGCCCTCTTCTCTTCTTGGTTTATATTAATGACCTTCCTGATAACCTGTCATGTAGCACATACCTTTATGCAGATGACACGGCGCTTTTTTACCCCTTCGCAGGGAGCAGCCCTGAATGTTCTTTGCAGCTTCAACACGACTTAAATAAACTAAGCTATTGGTCACAAGAATGGAGAATGAATTTTAAACCAGAAAAAAGCGTTGACCTTACCTTCTCCAAATCTATTAATGCTCTCTTCCTTGTTGACCCGTCTTATGACCTTAAACTTAATGATGAAATCATTCCTAGAAAACAGTCGCACAGACATCTGGGTATACTGTTAGATGAAAAACTCTCATTCACCCCTCACGTTCGGGAGCTCGTACAAAAAACTCAGGAACTAATTAACCCACTTAAGCTTGTCTCTCGTCATCTGAATTCTACACATTTAGAAGTTTTGTTCAAGTCCTTTGTACTTCCACACATTGATTATTGTGATATTATATATCAGTCTGCCAATACGGGTGCACTCCAACATTTGGAGAAGTTACAATATCAAGCCGCCTTACTCATAACCGGAGCTTACAGGGGATCCAATAGTGTTAAGGTTTTGAATAGTCTCAAGTGGCCCAAACTGTCTACTCGACGCAATCTTCACATGACCACATTTACTTTCAAGGTAATAAACAATGTCAACAACGTGTCTGTCAAAAAAAATATTCGATCTATATACTAGACAAGGCCATCGTAGTTATTTGAGATCCTCCACCCCATCTGCAATTCCTCCGTCGTTCAGTCAGGCATTCAGAAGGTCTACAGTCATGATGTGCATCAACAGGTGGAATTCTCTTCCAGTCTCTGTTAAGGAAAGCAACTCTTTTACGAGTATAAAAAATACTTTTAGAACTGTTTTTCATAATTTTGATAACTCAACACCCTTGACTCAATTCTCCCTTACCCGCGATAACGAAATAGCAGTGTGCAGATCAAGATGTGGCCTTTTCCTCAACTCTGACAAGTTCAGGCACAACTTTAGTAATGTCTCTCCAAACTGTAAATGTGGAGACCATCAATCTTATCCTCATATTTTCTTCAAATGTCCCCTCATCGAATACCTGAGAGACTCTTTCGTGCACTCAATGAAAACCAATCAATTGTTAACGCTCTCAATTCTTGTAATAATATCCCTACTAGAGTTACATCATTTAAGCAAAGATTTAAGAATCGCTCAAATACATGTATCCATTTGTGACAGTCCCTTCTGAACACCACAGATAGTTTCGTGACCTCAAATTTCACCTCGCAACTGAACATTATCTGCGCATGAGCAGACTTCAGTCATACGGGAAGCCATAAGACTTTCAGTGGTTAGGTGGCACTGAACAGTTAGAGTGCGGCCGCTGCCAATTTGCACTGTCTCTCGAAATATTAAAATCTAGGGATAGGCCAGACTTGGTGGCATTTTTAGTTAGGTGTTGTATGTAGGCCAAGTGAATGTGGTTTGTTTGTATTTGTGAACATGCTGAGGATTAAAAAAGGCCACTTTCTCGGCTGTAGCTGCACTCTTCTTCAAGATGGTGGCCCCCTGTTGCAATTGTGCATTGCTGTGTATCAACTGAGAAATTGGCCGCAATTTCAGGAAGCCCTCAAACAAGCCAGATTTGCAAAAAAAAAACTAGTTGGTTGAGAGTACTTTTGGACCACATTTTTGGAATCGGTGGGAAATTTGATTTCAGAATCTAATGTTGGCTTCAGTTGAGCATCGGAAGGAAGGTTGTGGTTTTGGGGTGAAAAGTGCCGATTTTAACTTTTTTGCCCATATTTTTCTTAGACTAGCTTGGTTTCCACTGGGAGTGAAAGGGTCAAAATTACAAGAGAGAACAAAGTTTCTGTGCTCATCTGTAGGGCTTGTGATGTGAAATGACTCAAAACTTTTCTGTGTTTGCATGCAGTTCTTGACAGAGTGAAGAAAGGGTGAAGAGTCCATTGACGTGTGTTCTCATAGGCAAACCCCTGTGAGAACTGTTCAGTCCCTCCTTAATTGATAGGCCGTATGACTGAAGTTCGCACATGCACACCTCCAAAGATAAAATTGTAGATGATTATATTCCAGGCTGCGTTCAGAGTAAAGCAAAATTACTGAGTTTTCGAGAAGCACGATGTGACCGCATTCCTCGCATCGTCTTGGGTCTACTGAACGTAGCCCTAGGACAATGGAGGACCTCGGGTAGTTGTCGTAGCCTCAAGTACGAGGGTACATAAATACCCGAGAAAATCAAATATTTTTGAAATTCCAGTGGCACTTACAAAGGTGAGTAGAAACTTCATGTTTACAACGTTTCGCCTTTATTCTAAAGGCATCACCAGGTAATACAAGTAACAGAACAGGTACAGCTGCCTACACATGCCGTTGCGTCACGAAGGACTGTGCACACCGTAGTGTATCGTGGGTAGAAAGATACTACACACTTGGTTGCGTCACGAAGGACTATGACCAGCAAGTACATTGCCGCAGTACAGTGTGTCTTAGTACCGGTATCGACCAAAAGGACTATCATCCATCGAGTGTCCTACAGCTTGGATAGCACTGTTCGATTGTTTATGCTTAATATTGAAGTTGGCATCCTTACAGAGGGCGCTAGCATAGTTACTCCCTTTCTTTATCAGTGTAATTAATTAACAACAGGTTTCACTTGTTTCAATTAGTAGTTATTATACAATAAATTGAATATCCACACACAATCACAAAGCATAGCTATCTTTTAAAATAAACCAACAGTCAACTTTTGACATCATGGGTTTCCACGACATGTTTGATGAATTCTAGGGGAGCCGACTCGTGGGCGAGACGGTTTCGCCACTGGATAAGTGGGTATCTTCAATAATTGAGTGTACCACGTGGACCTCTGCAAACCCAAGATATACACCCTCTGCTTGAACTGCTAGGTTGTAATTCATTTCCGTTTCATCACAATCATAAGACCGTGTTTTACTTGTTTATTATCTTTCCAACTATATAAATTCACAAGTGTTCTACTTCGGCAGATTTATAACCTTTAGAAGCTCTCGTGTGTCATCTCTTCTAGAGTTCAAGTTATGTATATGCAGTTTAGTTTTTTCTGACTGCTTGTCTCTGTCTCTCAATATACAATGTACATAAGGCTCGCATTGTCGGAGCATTTATGACCAAGCATCATCTGCAAATAACATTTAACTCAGTAAAAACACAATGTTTCGGAAATTGTACATCCAACAGCGGAATTCAACTCTTGTGTTCAACCTGCCACTGACTGGGTCGCGTGATCATTTCTTTTCTTGTAAAACTAAGCAAAAGACACATAAGGGTACTTAATAACATAATCGAATTTGTTTTGATACAAAGAACCAAAGACGAAATTTTAAAACCGATTTTGTTTTTTTAATAATCAATTCGATAGCATATTATGCAAAACGGAGCATTTACAAGATTACCATAGACAACCTTACGATAGGAACTCCACTAAATTTTCAAGTCTTTGCAACACATGAGTTTCGTCAAAACAATACACCGGGGATTTCCAGAGTTCCCACAGAGAAATGGTACCTACGGGAACTTTTTCGGAAACGGAGGCTCGAAATAGGTCTCTTGGGGGTCCATTGGGATCGTCTGCTACATATGGACCACGTAGGGAAGATATCAACATTTTGTTAATAAAATTGACTCTTTAGAAGAACTGGCAAAATATAGAGCGATCCCTTAACACGGTGGCGCCAGGTGTTTCTCATACTATATAAGCTGCTATGACATCATAAAACCTTCCCCTTCTTACATACAGTTTAAAACTTAAAGGGAAAGGCAACCTTTTTCATGTCATTTTAAACAAAAATAAGGTTCTTTGATTATCCCAGACATATTTTTCACTTAATTGCAGCTTTTCGTAATTTAATTAATTATTCGTCCTTAACTTCAGAAGTGAGGTTTTGGGAGGCAAGAATTTCGCTCCAATTTCTTTTCATTTAGTGTGACTGTGAGACCTGTCGAGTCGGTTCTTGTTATACCTCGGCTGTGACAAGTTCGATCGTCGCTTGCTTTTGTTTACGAGTCAGTCAACATGCCACACTGTTGCTGCGTACTGGGATTCTTCGATTCACATCTCGGATCACTACAAATTCATGTTTAAGAATATTGTTTCCAATTTTTAAGTTCAACAGGACACAAGCGAGAACATTCAAACGTTAATTATTTGCTGTCTGAACTACAGGTTTTCGTTTGACTATTTCTACTAAGCCTTTTCGCTTAATTAAAGCTTCTCAAATGTAACCTCCGATATAACGGATATTGCAGCACCCGAGTCAATTAATGCTCTGACTCGCGTTTGTCCCACTTGTACTTGAATACTATCCTCGCTTCCCAAAAAACATAAAGTTACAACATCATCCTGACCGGAAGCTCTCGAGTCAGTGCACGTTAGTTTCCCTGGGGTTTAGCATCGTTTGGCGTGGTATCAGCGGGGCTTGGGTTGCCGGTGTAGTTAACTGGATTTTGATTCGCTCGGGCAGCTAAAAAACTTTTAAAACTGAAACAGTCACGTTTCATGTGACCAGGTTTTTTGCAAAAGAAACATCTGATCGGTTCCTTTTCTAGGGCGTTGACGGTTCTGGGCCGCGCCCGACAGTCCCTTGTTCTATGATTTGTTCGGTTGCAAATTCTGCATCTTTGAGGAGGGGCTATTTTGTCCACGTCCATGGGGTTGATTTTCCTGTTATCGCAGGGTTTTACATTCATTCGTGTCCACAGATGTATTTCTTGGACACCAACTTTAAGGGCATCTCTGAAAATTGTTGGACCTGAACGTAGGACGTGCTCTCTTATTCTCACGTCCCGGAGCCCATCAACAAAAAACCAAATTAATTGTTCTTGTAGAACGTCCAATGCCGCTTCATCGTCGAATGCCTCGCGCGCCGCCGACAACAGTCGCTCGCCATACATTTGCACGCTTTCGTTTGGTCGTTGCTTAATTGATTTCAATCGACCAAATGCCAAACTTTTGTCAGTGATAGAAGCAAAACGTAACTTAAGGTCTGCTTTAAACTGCTCATACGTGCATTTTGGGTGGTCTGCCATATAACGTTTAATGAATGCCGAAACCTCACCCCTCGATCTTTGATACGCACTTAAGATTTGTTTCCTGGGATCCATATTGGGAAAAATTACGGCCATCCTTTCTATCTCGCTCACCCAGGCTCGAAACCCATGGACAACTCCTGAGAAAACGGGGATATTTGACGCCAATGACGTTTCGCTCATGGAATTCATAGCATCGGTAACATCTCTGGTGAAATTACCAGCAAGTCCCGTTAAAAATTCGGCTACAGTAGCTTGTTGATGATGGGCCATACTGCTCAGTGATCAGATTATGTTAACTACTACACTTCTTAGATATCTCGTCTCGTTCACGATAAAGTCAGTCTCAAAACGCAAACACCGGGTAGAATCCGGCCGCAAGGCACCAAAAAGGACTCGTGTGGTATATCAATGCGTGTTGCGGCCGATAAATGGCGCGCACGTGGTAACAAATAAAACAACACACGAATACTTTAACAATAGAATACATCTATTAATTTGCAGCGTTGTGATTTACAAACAATAGATTACAATAAGTTGTGAGACTGACGACTAACTGGAAAAACTACTAATCAACAGTGCCACTGGTTCCCCGTTGCTACCCGCACACGCCAACACAAAACAAGTCACAACAGAACTAACCCTCCAGAACAATCACTAGCCGGTTCAATTTGACTAACGGGCTGAGACCAACGCCTGTGATAAGTGTCTATACCTCAGTTGTCCTTTTCCCCTTGACTCTTTGATCACAGAAGTTGCTCGTCTGGCCCCGGCTTCGTCTCAGAAGTCTGAGGTTGTCTTCCTGCTCTGGAGTCGTGTCCCGAAGTCTGAAGTTGTGATCTATGGTGGATCCAGTCCGCCCTGGTCTCGAGAGCCAGTACTTTAAATACTACTAAACTAAGTGGCATCACGGGATGGACCCACTCTGTATGTACATACATGTATATGTCCATCTCTCTACGACGAGCTAAATATAACGAGTTAACTGACCACGCGATGGACCCACCCTGCATGTATTGTCCATCTCCCAATAACTCAAAATTCTTGCATAACTGCCACTAGTCCTGTATTATTGCATAACTGCCACTATTCCTGGGTTTTCAATATCAGAGCACTATTCCTGGATTTAACTACTACAGAGGTAGGCAATGACCATCGCCTCTGTTGGCCCGAACCAGAGCCAACAGAGGCGATGGTCATTGCCTACTACAGAGGTAGCATATCCCCTGAAATTTCATGCACATGGAAGGCATAGTCTTATTATATTACACTACTACCAAAAGTCCATCGAAACGAGAAACCCGGTGTAAAACAGGTATCCCGGAGTCGAAAACACAGACTCCCGCACCGGCCTTCAAAACAGCTAACCAGCCCGATAAAAGACGGTCCAGGTTCGTGTAGGCCCTATTTTCGGGCTACAAAGTGGTTAGCTGTTTTGCAAAAGGTGCAGGAGTCTGAACATTTTCGACTCCGGCATACTCTGTCTTACACCGGAGTTCCGCAGTTTCGATGAAACATCCTGAATGTGGTTTGCAGGTTTTACTTTGCTCTGTGACACTCTGTGCTAGCAGCCGGCCGCACGGAGCTGAGCTGAGCTACCGTTCACTCGACCATAAATTATAGACTTGACAGACAGCTGCTAGGCGCGGAATAGGCCATGACCATCGCCTCTGTTGGGCAACAGAGGCGATGGTCATTGCCTAGGCGCGGAACAGACGTGCCCTAGGCTACAACGAAGTTCCCCGGTAGCTGTCTTTCGGGAAACCATCGGTTCGGCCACTGAAGAGAAGAACCATGGGTCTATGAGTGTTCAGCGCTGACTTAAAAGTGCAGCGTAGACACCTTTGCCAAAATCACCGGGGTGGCTCAGGCAGAATACTGACCTAATAGTNTCTCTCTACGACGAGCTAAATATAACGAGTTAACTGACCACGCGATGGACCCACCCTGCATGTATTGTCCATCTCCCAATAACTCAAAATTCTTGCATAACTGCCACTAGTCCTGTATTATTGCATAACTGCCACTATTCCTGGGTTTTCAATATCAGAGCACTATTCCTGGATTTAACTACTACAGAGGTAGGCAATGACCATCGCCTCTGTTGGCCCGAACCAGAGCCAACAGAGGCGATGGTCATTGCCTACTACAGAGGTAGCATATCCCCTGAAATTTCATACACATGGAAGGCATAGTCTTATTATATTACACTACTACCAAAAGTCCATCGAAACGAGAAACCCGGTGTAAAACAGGTACATTACCAGCAATATTGAAACCGTGAACTGCGCATGCGCGAAAATCACTCAGCCCCCTTCAGGATACATGGGATTCGCAGAAAACACAGCGTGTGGGTCTTATTTGTGAATTAATCACATTTGCCGATAGCACATAACATAGATAAGTATTTTGTTAAAAACGTGGCCAAGTTTCAGCAAAATTGGAAAAAAAATATGTTTAACATGGTATGGCCAAAGTTTTGGCTTATTTTGTCGCTTCGATTAGTGGAATCGCCGCTAAAAACCCGAAAGTGCATGCGAGAAAACGATAATTTTCGACCAAGCCTTTCATGTGCGGTTAGTAGTCGATAGACCCAACAGATGTCAGTATAATCAAGATTGAAATGTAGGAGTTTGAAGAAAACTAGACAAAATTTTGTATTTAACATGGGGTCGCCGAAAATTGCCAATTTTGGCCTTTTGATATCAGTTTATCATCACAGACTGAGACTAAGATTAGTGGGTCTAGTTAATTCGAAGTTTTTGGTTAAATCACTGATAATATTCACACCAGTATACTAATAAACGTTTTCTCTATATATAGCAGTTTGATTCCAATGCCATATGTAGTGCGTACAACAGGAATTGGCCCTTGACCGGCCCGGCCCATAGTAGTATGGGAGCTAAAATTCAGCTCTTAACCAAAGTAGCTGTTTGCGGAAAACTCACCTCAGATGTTTACGATGCACTTCAGGGAAAAAAAACCTCGTTTTACCTAGCAATAATTTGTTTCCGAGTACTTCGGGCATGGTTTAAAACTGAAAGGGGTCATTACAAGCTGAATTTATGAGAATTGTATCGTTGCACTGCGAACTGAAAACTAGTCGATTGAGGTAGTGCGAGATAAGGCAACGAGTAAGCCGGGACATCTTTGGTTTGCTTACGAGTGGTGGCTCATGATATTGGCCAGACATCTGTAATAATATGTTTTGTCTTTCCTTTTTAACGGAATATATTTGAACTTTGGTGGTAATTTTGGGCTACAAAATGTAGAACAACCTTCCTGGTGCTTCTCTCCAGTGAGACACGCGAAGAGTGAAGCGCTAACTGGTCCATAAGCGATGACCTAGTTTACGCAGAGAACCTGGCGGATGACCTAGTTTACGAATTGCTGGTAATGATCCCGGAGTCGAAAACACAGACTCCCGCACCGGCCTTCAAAACAGCTAACCAGCCCGATAAAAGACGGTCCAGGTTCGTGTAGGCCTATTTCGGGCTACAAAGTGGTTAGCTGTTTTGCAAAAGGTGCAGGAGTCTGAACATTTTCGACTCCGGGATACTCTGTTTTACACCGGAGTTCCGCAGTTTCGATGAAACATCCTGAATGTGGTTTGCAGGTTTTCTTTGCTCTGTGACACTCTGTACTAGCAGCCGGTCGCACGGAGCTGAGCTGAGCTACCGTTCTCTCGACCATAAATTATAGACTTGACAGACAGCTGCTAGGCGCAGAATAGGCCATGACCATCGCCTCTGTTGGGCAACAGAGGCGATGGTCATTGCCTAGGCGCGGAACAGACGTGCCCTAGGCTACAACGAAGTTCCCCGGTAGCGGTCTTTCGGGAAACCATCGGTTCGGCCACTGAAGAGAAGAACCATGGGTCTATGAGTATTCAGCGCTGACTTAAAAGTGCAGCGTAGACACCTTTGCCAAAATCACCGGGGTGGCTCAGGCAGAATACTGACCTAATAGTTAAAAACTCAGTCAGTCACAGGCCTACACTCGGCTACAGAGCCGGGATTCTCCGGTACAGATCGTGGCGTTCGAGTCACACGTACAGTGACGTCCCAAAAGACAAATCTGCAGACGCAAATTAGCCGGCAGTTATTCTCAAACACTGGGTTTACGTCCATTTCATTTACAATGCTTACCAAATGTCAGCACTCCGACGAGTAAAACCGCCGTTTCAGACCGTGTAGGGCAAGGTCAGACTCAAAGATAAGGAGATCGAACTACACGGTCGCCGGGATGTAGTAGTCAACACGGTTATGGCATATTATTGGTTCCCTGGGCTCACACTCTGACGTCACCGATATCGTATCTTGAGGGTCTGTGGAGGAAACAAGCTGGATATACCTCTAAGTAAGTTACTGCCTGACATGGAGAGCTCTATGCCTATGGTTCCGCTTACCCTCTGGCATAACGCCACCTATACGCAGCACCAGGAAAGTTTGTAATGTATACGTGAACTTGGAATAGTGCTTACACTCAAGATCACGCAAGAGTAGGTTTCGTGCGTGATCTGCAGATAAGCAAGCTGCCTGGCAGTATTCATTCACAGCCCATCCCAGAGCAAGACGTTTGGTCTGAAATTATTGGGCCTACCGAACGTAGGCTACAGTGAGGAGAGAGATAAAGCTCACCTGGGCTGCGTTACGCACTCGCGCTGTGCCGTGGATGGTCCCGATTTCACTGATCGGCTAGTCCAATGATGACAGCCGTGTCGTTAGTGGGGCCTACTAAGTTTGACAGCATTGATCAAGGGTAGTTGGCAAATCTTGGTTTTCATAATCCTGCTCTCCGGCTCATTGTCTGTGTCCATCTGATAATTAAGCTCGGGGGGGGGGGGGGC